>OY978525.1:35085465-35455465 GCA_963854835.1 Megamerina dolium
TACACCACGACATTAATTTCTGAGCTTACTTGAGTTCATTCTAGATATAATATTTCCCACGTTTTTTAAGTCTTTGAGTTCACTTCACAAAATCTTTTGAAGATAATTCCGATTGAAGTTCGCGCAAAAATTCTACTTATAATTAATAAGTAGCGACTTAAGGTGAATAGGGCTATTTTTTCCAAACGGCGCGATAGATTTATTTTCTAAACGTTAATGTTTTTTTACGGTGCAATTTCGATTTAAATAATATCAAGTGAATATTAAGTGATATAAAATTATTATTATTATTATCACGTGGATTTCGAATCTTTGAATACGGGTCAATGGGCGGATTTGCGCCATCACACTCAGGTTTCTTTCTAACCTCAAAAAATCTCAAAAAAAAACCTTAAATTTTGCTTTCTTAGGATTAGAAAGTAAACTGAAGATCATAGCGAAAATATAACAACGGATACGAATTCTCTCGGGTTGGAGGGCGGTCGCAGAACTACATATATATGGCGGCAGTAGTTTGAAGAAAATTACTTTGGCGAAAAGTGGTAACCTTATAAAACATATGTTTTACGTTTCTAGGCGCCACGTTGTTTAGTATTTTTTTTTTTGGAGCCATCGAAAGTTAACGACCTCAGTGAATTTGTAAACATGGATAAAATTGGTCACCGTTATGTAATTCAATACTTTCATTTGAAAGGTCTCAGTCCAATGAATATTAAAGCCGAACTATATTCTACTCGGGGGGAGTCAGCTCCTTCGTTTAATAAATAAAAATAAATATGTGGCACTTAAAGCCCCAAAGGGCTCATTGGCCGAGCTCCTCTCTTCCATTACTGTTGTGCGTCTTAAATTTGAACAGTATTAGAAAGGACCTACTTATTTTAGCCGGTTCCGAACGGCAGAACACTTGTAACATCACTTTTTCTGAGCTTTGTCACAGAGTTCTTTTAGAAGCTTTTTCATGGCAAGTTGTTACTGTCGGAAGAATTGCCAATTGCTTGCCGACAGGTGGGTACCATTCGAAAGAAAAATCTTATCGATATTAAATTTGTTATGCATCAGCCGGGGATTGAACCACGACCTACAGATCAGAAGGCGAACACACTAACCACTAAACTACGGCACGCACCTTCGTTTACGACCATAAAATATTGGGTGACAGAGTTTAAACGAGGTCGTACGAGATGCCAAGACGAAAACCGTAGTGGTCGACCAATGGAGGTGGCCACGTCAGAAACAGTTAAGAAAATGTACAAAATGGTATTGGATGATCGCCGGCTGAAGGTGCGTGAGCTAGGTGAAATTACAGGCATTTCAAAAAGTGCTATACATCGACCGAAAATTTGGAGATGAAAAAGCTGTGTGCCAGATGGGTGCCGCGTTTGTTCACAATAGAACAAAAACAACGTCGTGAAGATGTTTCTATAGAGTTTTTGGCGATGTTTCACAGTAATAAAGCCGAGTTTTTGCGTCGATTCCTAACCATGGATGGATGAAATATGGGTCCACCACTTCACACCTGAGACAAAGGAGCAGTCAAAACAGTCGACTGAAAGGGAAGAATCGTGTCCAAAGAAGGCGAAGACAGTTCCATCTGCAAGCAAGGAAATGGCGTCTGTTTTTGGGATTGTTTTTCCTTCAAAAAGGAAAAACCATCAACAGCGAGTATTATGCTAATTTGTTGCGGCGTGTAAGTGATGAAATTAAACAAAAGGCCGCATTTGGCGAAAAAGAAAGTGTTGTTTCATAAAGACAATACATACAATACACCAGTTCATACCTCCGCTATTGCGATGGCCAATATCAATGAGTTAAAGCTTGAATTGCTTCAGCACTCACCTTATTCGCCAGATTTAGCTCCTTCGGATTATTTTCTACTACTATTGTAATTCGAAAAAATTGCTTGGTGGTAGAAAATTTGCAAACAATGAAGAGGTGGAGTCTGCGGTAGATGGCTATTTTAATGGCTATTTTTAGACAGTTCATACTATAAACAGGGTATCGAAGCATTAGAATATCGCTGGGAAAAGTGTATAGAGCTAAAAGGCGATTATGTTCAGAAATAAAGAAAAATTTTTCGAAATTTGTTGTTTTCTTTGTTATATCGGGTAGTTCTGGGACCGCACTCGTATGCTTGCCGTACTTTGAAATGAGCCCGCTTTCAAAGAACGAAAATCACATTCTATAAATATCTCGTAATGCCATTCCACGTGTATAACGCAGAAGTTTTCGCAATTTCCACCAAAATTTGTGAAAGCTTCTTAACGCACCATTTCGACGTTTCGAAAATGATAGAATTAAAAAAAAATCATTTTTTCCAGACTGTTGCCAGTTTTTTATTAATTTTGATTAGTTTGATCCATTTGAATTATGCATTGCACCGACGAATAGATTTGGTCGAGAGGCGCCCACTATTTTTTGTAGGCGACTGTATATTTCTTGATATTTTAATTTGGCTTTTCTCTGGCCATAGGTAGATATTCTAGATAATTAGATAGATAAGTGAATAGGTAGGGCAACACCGTAGAAGGTAATTTCCCCAGGCATTCAGGCAAAAGATTTTACCAAATGACCTGATAGAATAGATTAGAATGAAGAAGAGGAATGAGAGATTTAGAAAAAGGAAGTAATGGAAAGGAAAGAGATGGAAACTGATTTAGGGTGGGATTTACTCCATACCAAACTTTTTTGATTATCTAATGTATCTCAGAAGAGATAAGGAACGTCCCTGTCTATTAACAGTAGAATTGAAATCAAGATAAGTGGTCCTATTCTGTTGAATGCTGAAATATAAAGAAGATGTTTTGTAAATTCTACGCTTTTTTCCACACAGCAGACGCATATGAAACTATCGATGCTTGTTATATGATGTCTCCATAATGTTCTGTAATCAACCTTATAATAGATCGAATATACTTTCCTTACAATGCTAGGAGAAATGCTGTTATTTTCTTGTTGAGGTTTGAAAGGAAGCCGTTATGTGTTTTGCACATGGGCTACACCACCATTTCTTGAGAATGTTTTTTACTTGATCCTTGATCCAGGTCACACCCTATTCTGAACTCATTTCGATGAATGGTCCGATTAAATTTTTCTCAGATCCAATCCATATTTGTCAGTTCGTCAATCACATCGATTATTCCTGGATAATCTTTGAAGTCGTGAGTGAGGTTTTCAAGACTTTTAGTGTAACTTAGCTGGCACTACAGACATTAATCTCTTTTCCACGCTATTTTTTCTCAATTATTCAGTCTGCATTCAGTATGGCGAAACTTCCGATGGGAAAATCGTTCCGCCCGTTATAAAGAAGCATTTGATGTTTGCATTCATACACCACACAGCACCTTTCCCGGTAATGGAGATTGTCGGTACTGCTCAAACTCAATTTGGGCCCAACTTATCCACAGATCGACATGCGTTTTCGAAGTTAGACTTATTCTGAAAATGGATAACTGATTATATAAATTCCGAGAAGAGTTTAGTACTGGAAGGCAAATACCTTCCTCTACTTCCAACAATGTGTTGACCAAGGACCAAGGACTAAGGACAAGTTCGTGAAAAGTTGATTCACAAGATTTTCTACTTTAGCTTAGTATATTGATGACGACTGATCGGGATTATCAGTAGTATATTTTCTCTTAGGTACTTTTCCATCATGAATTCCAAACTTTTTAGCATTAACGGTATTAGGCTGATCGGCCCAAAACTTATTACCAAGGCACTGTTATCCTTTTCTGGCATGGAGACCAGCTTAAGTTGTTGCCAAGGAGCTGAAGTCATAAGGGACTTGAATTAGGTTTTAATTTAATCGCTCAAATCCCCAAAAATTTCTAGAATAAATTGTCGAAAGAATTAAGTTCAATATCATATTATATTGATTGTAGAGCGGGAACCAGTCACCTTGTTACTGCGGCCAAGATAGACCTATTGTGACACCAGTTCAATATCAGACCAAGGCATTCATTTTAAAAGCTGCAGTGCGCTGCCCTCTATTTTTTTTTGTATGAAACAGCCGTTATTTTGAATTAAAAATAAATGTAATTTCTATGGAATTCAATATTTTACAATTTTATTTATTTTATTTTATTTTTATCTCAAAACAAGACTGTCTTTTATTGCCGTGTTTTAACAAAAGGAAAGTAGTTGTATGAGATACTTAAGCAAATGAAAAAGGATATAAGAACTGACAATTGTCATTACGACATGCATATTAATGTGTAGATTAACATATTTCAAATGTATGGGAATATGCAATACAAACACATGTACAGTGGCTCCCAGCTTATTTCGTACAGTGACAGTTTAAAAATTGCTGCAGTCGTAATTCCTAATATAGCAAAAATTTGAACAAAATATAAATGCCATTTTAGAAAGGAAGGTTTGTTTTTTATTTTCCAAAATTTACTTTTTCAAAATTTTAGTGTTTGACACTATAAAAAAATAAAATAAGAAAAAAATAGGAAAATTCATGTCACAGCTTATTTCGTACAGTCTCTTTAAGTTCAAACTAAAAACAAAGTAAGTTGATTTTAATATTTAGTTGACATCCCTTAGCGTTAATGACAGCCTGGAGTCTATTTGGCATTGAATCCACCAATTTTTGAGTGATGTCTGGTGTGATTTTTTTCCATTCTTCCATCAGTACCTTCTTTAGGTCTTGCTTATTAGAAATCTTGTGTGTTCTTATTTTATTGTCCAAAATAGACCAAAGATTTTCAATCACATTCATGTCAGGTGACTGTGGTGGTGGAGACATCAAGTGTGGGCAGTTCCAAATAAGCCAAGATTGCACAATCCCAGATTTATGTTTTGGGTCATTATCTTGGTAGTACCGAAATTCTTCCCGCAAACCCAGTTTGTCTGCACTTTGAAGTAAATTGTTTTTCAGAATCTCGAGGTACTTCATTTTGTCCATTGTTTCCTCAATAAAAACCAATTCACCTACTCCGGCTGCTGACATACAGGCCCAAACCATCACGCTACCGCCACCATGCTTCACTGTGGGCTTAAGGTTCTCCTTGTTTAGCTCGGTATTCGCTTTATGCCAAACATATGACATTCCGTCCGAGCCAAAAATATTAAACTTAGACTCATCCGCGAAAATAACGGTATTGCAGAACGCAGGAGTATTAATAATATGCTCTTTGGAGAAGTCAAGTCGGCGTTGTATATTCATTTTCGAAATGAATGGTTTCTTTCGGGCTACTCGACCGTTCAAGTCATGATTGCGCAGCACACGTCGGACAGTTTCAGCACTGGATGATTTTCCTATTTCACGCTGAACCTCTGCAGCCAACTTCGGAGCGGATAACTTTGGATTTTTCTTAATTTTTCGTACAATATAACGCTCGTCTGAAGCGTTGAAAATCTTATTAGGTGCTTCTCTGCCCTTGTTCTCCAACCGATTTTCGCGAACGAAGCGTTGAATGATGTATTGGACAGTTGAGGCACTTAAATTTGTCATTTCAGCAATTTTTCGCACACTCTGACCTTTCCTAAAATGGTTAATTACCAGTTTACGCTGTTCCATCGTTGTACGACGACCCATAACGCTAAATGTTTAATTTACAGCACTTTAACTATTTAAAATAATAATAATAAAAATTGTTATAATAGTTAAAAAGGTCCAAAAACTCATACAATTCAAAAAAACTTTGTAACTGCGCGGCAGAATGAAACTTACTTACATTGAAGTTTGTGTACGAAATAAGATGTGAGCTGAAAATCAGCTGATCAATAGTTTTTCTCTCTTGCATGACAAAAAGAACAATTTTTGGGGTTCCCCGTTTTCTTATTAGGTTTACTAAACACATACATAGACATCTACATTCAAAACTTATTGATAAGTTTTTTAGTTTCGATGTTACAGCCATGTACATAAAAATATATACACTGTACGAAATAAGCTGTGAGCCACTGTATACTATATAATCGAACTTATTATATTCACATAGTAGACTCACATCTAAGTTTGCACATGTATGTATGTTAGGTTCCATATGTACATTTAACCAAGAACGTCAAATAAACGTTAATGGAATAAAATAAAAATGTATAAGTTATAGTGATTGTTTGCGTTCTTTTGAGAGATTTTTGGACTTTGAATATTTTATTTATGCTGTTGCATTGGTTTGGCAAAAATGACCATATCCATATCCAACTCATCCATATTCATCCTGTCTAAGTATACGTAGGCACTTAGTACACTGCTGTCAACTTGAATGAGTTCAAACAATGCTTTTTTTTGTGGTCTTTTAGAATCACATAGGTCGTAGATTTCGAGATATTAAAAATATGATTGAGATCATAGTACGCTTCATAATATTGGATTTGATCTTGAAAAATGTGCCAAAAATTTTTTTAAGATGTTTCACCCTAAAACACAATTTACATTAGTTTCTCTAGCAGCAAAATGTTCCGACGAACAGCACTAAGATGAACAGCTACAAACCCCTCTTATCGTCAAAAGAACCTGACCTTGATGAGCAAAACGGTCTTCAACACAGTACTCTGGGGCACTATCTCTTTCCAACAAGCTTTGGCTGATCAGGATAAAAAACTCTTGCCTCACAGTGACGTTTCTATGCTAACTATGCTCTTGTTCAGTGGGTATTGCGTTGGCTTTCTGATCTGTTGGTCGTGCGTTCAATCTCCGGCTCCGGCTGAAGCACAACTTTCATATCGAAAAGATTTTTCTTTCGAACGGTAAACACCTATCGGCAAGCAATTGACAATTTGCCATGAAAACGTTTTTAAAAGAGCTCTGTGAAAAAGCTTAGAAAAAGTGATGTCGCAAGGATTCGGAACGAGCCAGAATATAAGTTGCCCTGAGACAGTCTCACCGTATATTACCCCATTTATTTCGGCACAATGGTCCAGAAGTATTACAATCACAAAAATGTGTTATTTCAAATGCTTGCAAGCTTGGATTGCAAGCGAGCAGTTCAAGCTTTACGATAAAGCTTATATTTATATATTGATTGAAGGCACACATCAACCGAAACTATTCAAGTGAATCCGAGTGTAATATGTATGACTACAATGTTTAGCAGGTACTTACATACTTTTTTTAAACTCTTATTGTTCATGGATTTATAAACCCAACATTATTTTTAACATATCAATATAAATAAATGAAGAAGAAGAAGAAAGAGTGAGAGATATAGAGAAGGCTGGAAAAAAGTAAGAATAAATGCAAAAAATAAAAGAAAAATACTGTAATTTGACACCTTTACAATGGATGTCAATGAGCGGAGTGGAGCTGATGAAGACAATAACAACAACAACAACGAGAACTTAAAAAAATAATAAGCAACCAGCATAAATATTTGTATATATACACATGTATTTATCTCTTTCTTCCGAACATATTCATACGTGCAGTCTTATGAATAAAGACGCTCACTTATTGCAGCGTTGATAAATGAATGACGATGACGATGATGATGACGAGACGACGGTTATAAGGATGCGCACGCTTGATTTGTTATTTGTTAAGTGCTGCTGTTGTTGTATTATTTGCTATTGCTGTTGTTGCCGTTGAGGTCATTGAATCCTGTTGAAGCGCGTCACTTTTGTAGAGAAGGGTGAGCAAAAAAAGAAAAACAGTCACTAAAATAAAATACGAAAGACGTATTAAAGAAGAATTTTATAGAATTGTTATGTTGCGTTTATGAATATAACAAAAATTAAACCGACAACAGCAACAACAATAATAATTTACTTTTTTTCTTTCTTTTAGTGGCATCAACTATCCCCTATACCAATAACTACAGTAGAGGACATTGATATAAACTCAAAATAATTTTTAAACATTTGATTCAAAATTCAATATTTCGATTTTTTACTTTGTTTGCTGAAAAGTTTTTTAAAGTAAATCACAATTTTCTACTAATTTCATCTTGGGAAATGATAAGAAAGTGTATGCTAAATGTAAATTTCAGCAAAATGTTGACTTGATTTCATGTTATAATTTCAAACAAAGCTGCAATTAGTGCCTTTGTTAGTTGGACCCTGAGAGCTTAACACGAAACATACCCAACAAAAATCTAAACAACGAAAACATTTGGAAAGAGCTTCTTACCAGATAAATGATTCAAGAACTAAAGTTTGTTGCCACCATCCGTCCAATACCGTTAATCCTTGACGAAAACATTATTTGGGTTTCAAAAAAATCTTCGTAATGAGCTCAGAAAAAGTTTGAAAAGCGCTAATTTTAGTATATAGAGTTACACTCAAACTCTATATACTAAAATTAGCGGACAAGGGAGTATGGACAAGGGTGCAATCTACAATACTAATCTCAAAAAAGCCAATGAAAGGTAAAAGGGCATAATGGTATGCGGGATAAGCTGAGCGCTATGACCAAATTATGCTTGGAAGATGTCAGATCAATTAAAAACTAAACGGAGAGATGCAGCAAAGCTAGTGGCAGTCATTACTGCTGTTCCCATAATTTAAAAAAATCAAAAGAAATATGGTGGTTCACTTCCTTTGCAAATGTACTACGTTCCTTATATGTCCCGAAAAACTCTTTGGCTGAGCTACTCTTCCATTACTGCTGTGCGTGTTAAATTTTTGTACAGTATTAGAAGGAACCTACTTATATTGCTTGGTTCCGAATGGCAGAACCCTTTTGACATCACTTCTTCTGAGCTTTTCCATAGAGCTTTTTTAAAAACGTTTTCTTGGTAAATTGTTATTGCTTGAAGTATTGCCAATTGCTAGTTAAAATTGTGCTTCAGCAGTGGATTGTACCCACGACCTACAGATCAAGAAGCCAACGTATTAAACAACTGAGCTACGGCACCCAGCACGGATATACAAAAATCACTTGCAACACAGCCTGTGAATTGTTTGAGTTAGATTTGTGTTTCTACAGAAGATTAAAACCGCTTAGATTCCACCTCAGAATAAGCTCAGACTTCTATTTTTAGAAGTCAAAAAGAGCGAATAGTTAGAAATATAGCGCAACAAGAATGATCATTTTCAGCAGATTTAGACTTCGTAAATGATAAAAATGTATTTTTGAAAGGAAAGACAATTTAACAAACTTTAAGATCTCAGCAAAGCGAAGAAAAAGGCACTGTGTTAAAAAAAACCTTAAACATTTTAATAATTCAATATAAAAAAAAAACGTTTAACGTAATTTGTAGTCGATGATACTAAACAAAATTTTAATAATCTTTTTGCAAAAGGATTTTTCATTTTTTGGGATTTTTTATGAATGTTTTTCAACAAAATTAAAATTTTTCGTTTGTTCTGAAAGCACTGAATTGAAAAATACATAAAAATATAACAACTATAAAAAAACAAATATTAAATTATATAGATATTTCTACTACTGTATATATGATACACTATAATACACCGTTCCATATATCAAGTATATATATATATATTTATGAACACTTGTATATATGAAGTTATGAAGGTATTTTTGTTGTATTTCGATTTTTTTTGGGATACCATGAAATTGGTATTAAAATCTAAAATGAGTTCTAAGATGTTGGATACCCGATAAGAGTGACACACTTAACAGATATGTATATAAGCCATATGTATAAGTATATAAATATGTATATTATATACATAAGTAGTTACCATTGTTGTTAGAATACAAGATTTCACTTTGTGTATCTATGTATATGTATGCGAGTAAATTATAATGAAAATTTATTGCTATTCAATTGTGGGGTAAGTTGTATTGTTCTCCTACAAAATCTTACATATATTTTCAATTTACAAAATTTTCAAGTTATTGTTAATTCGATTTATATTTCTACTACTACATATTAATATTACTACTACTACTACTACTACTAGTACTACTACCATTACTATTTTTAATTACTATTTTATGGTAATTAAATTAGTAACATGAAAAGATTTAAATTTTTTTCGTTTCGAATGCATTTTCTAAAGCGTGAGAATAAAATGATATTGATTTGAAGTAGTTTGAATATCGAATTAGGTACCGAAATATATTAGATGCTCTTATGTTAGTTTGTATATGTGTATGTATGTGTAGACATTCATTATGCCGTAAGAAGAGTGCTTTGAAGTAGCAGGTGGAGATATGTACCTTATACAATATATCATAACATCCATGCAGTATACAATACTATAGCAACTCGTTTTGAATTAGGGTTGAATATATTGGGTGTTCGTAAAAGTTCGGTTACAAGTTTGATTAAAAATTAAACACTATTTTCTGATATTTGAAAAGAGATTTATTAAACCAAATATGTGCCGTTTTGATCGATAACCTTTTGCCATTTTTGGGGCAAAGCAATTATTCCATCTGTGTTGAACTTCTGGGTTTTCTGAGCGAAAACCTGATCCAAGTAGATTTTGTAGACCTCTACGGAATTTAAATATACACCATTAAGAGAGTTCTGCAGAGATCGAAACAATTGATAATCTCAGGGTACAAGGCCCGAGCTATATGGTGGATGTATCAAAACTTCCCAGCCAAGCTCTCTCAGTTTCTGCAGCGTCATTAAAGATGTGTGTGGTCTGGCGTTGTCATGCTGCAACGCAACACATATTCTGTTGATCATTTCTCGCCGTTTTATTTGAATTGCTTGCTTTAATCTCTTTAATTGTTGACAGTAGAAGTCAGAATCAATCGTTTAACCAGGTTGTAGAAGCTCATAATCAGCAATTGCTCTTTAATCCCACTAGACATGCAGCATTACCTCTCTTGGTGTCAATCGTGGCTTTGCCACTGTTTGCGAAGCTTTACCTCGTTTCATCCATGATCTTTTTCGCATATTATTACGTCTTACGTGATCCAATTTTCATCGAAAGTAATCATTCGCTTCAGAAATGGTTTGATTTCGTTCCGCTTTAGCAATGAATCGCAAATGGAAAATCGATCAATTAAACTTTACAGCTTCTTTGCGTATCCAGCATTCTTCTAATAGTTGATAACTGTTCGCCTAGTTCCCCAGCAACGTCCACGTTGCTTATGTGCCGGTCTTGCTCAATTTTTTTCATGATTTCATTAAATTTTTCAGTGATTGGTCGACCAGAGCGAGGCGCATCTTTAACATCAAAACTATGAGATTGAAAAGGAGCAAACCACTTCATTGATGTTTTTCTAGTTACAGCATCGTCTGCATAAATTTAACAACTGTTTTTAATAACATGAGACGCACACTTACCTTTTCTATAATATAAAAGCAAAATATGATGAGAATGTTCCGAATTTTCACTCAATTTAAAACGTAGACGGCTTTTCACAGAATAATACGATTTTAATAATGTCTTCTCAGAAAATGAAGCTCAAAATGTCAGCTTTTGAACAAGCTATAGCATCGCCAGCAGTATAGCAATTAATATTACCAGAGATTTTAAATTTTAGAGCCATCTACCGACAATTTATTACCGAACTTTTTCGAACACCCAATATTTTGGATTACATCTTGGTTTTATATACGCTTTGCAATTTTATTCAAGATTTATTATTTATTGTTATAAAATAGCTTTACTTTAAGTCCTCTCCCATAATCTTGTTGAAACTCTTTGATAAGGAATAAATGAGACCATGCTTCACTAATTAGTAGAAGTCATCTACTTATATCCGTATTAACTAATTCCGGATAACAAAAGGTTCTTGTAATATCGGTTGCTTAGCACAAAACTCATTCGAAAGCTGATTCTTGGCAAATTTTGACTATTAGAAGGAGTTCCCATGTAGCTACTTGCCAACAGGAGGAGTTTTTTATATAAAGAAATATTTGTTATTCTGATTAAACGCTATTGAATTGGCTGCACTGAAGTGCCAATGAGAAAATCTTATACCAAGGGGAGGGAATTTGAATGAAATTTTAATGGCACAAGGGTATACAGGAAAATGAGGTTGTCTGATACCCAAAGGTTCTGGACAAAAGTTTAAAGGGTCCAGTGATCACTATATTTTTGGATAGTCAAGCTGTTTTGGAGATTTTTTTCTCAGCTTGTAGCAGAGTGCTTTGATACACAACAGAACACAAAAGGTGTCTTGAGCTCTGTTTCTGGCGAAATCGAAGGAATTGAGGTTGCGATTCTGCAATTAATTTCATCGGGCCAGGATCATGTTTTGGAATACCCTGTGCTTTTTCATCCTCTCGCTCATTCAAGATTGGTCAAAAAACTTTTTATAACTTCAACATGGTTTCATGACAGATGAAGAGACCTACCAAACCGAACACATATTCCAATCTTATAAAACTGAGCTTGCTCACAGTCTTCTTATCACGCTATCATATTAGCAGATATCTGCAGAGACAACCTGTCGCCTTATGGAAAACGACGAACTGTTCGCGTATATTTTGTATTCAGTACATTTACTAGAAAATTCCAATATCTGTATACAAATGTATACAGTATGATATGGTACGATTGTAAAAATCACAACATTAATACCACATAACTGCACTCCGAATAATTATTTTAAAGCCATTTCTGTTTTGATTTTTTGTTTAAAAAGTTAAATTATCCTCTTTAGAATTCATTTTAATTATGATAAAAACATTTAACTTTTTTTTTATTTCAGTATGACAATGCCAAATAGCGAAATTTGTGTTTTGATGAAGTACGAGCTCCATTGAGGAACCAAAGCGGCGGAAACAGCTCGGAATATCCACGTTATGTTTGGCACTGAAGTCACTTCAAAGCAGACAGTATCCCGTTGGTTTGTGAAGTTCCGTTCTGATGACGATCTGATAAATGAACCACGTGGATAACGACGTGCTGAAACCCACAATCGAACCGAATCCGGTCCAAAGAGCACACGATTTATCGTTGTTGTTTGAGGTGTCCAAGCAAACAATACTAACTAACTCATTTGGCTCCAATCGGTAAGGTGAAAAAGCCAGACAAGTGAGTACCACACGAATTGAACTACGACCAAAACCACTATCGCCTCGAAGCTTGCCTTTCGCTAATTGCTCGCAACAATAACGAACCATTTTTGTATCGAATTGTAACGTGTGATGAGAAATGAATCCTTAACGACAATTCCAAGCGTCCATCACAGTGGTTGGATTAAGATGAAGCATCGAAACACTACCCAAAATGAAACATCCACCAGACGAAGCTGATGGTGACTGTTTGGTGGTCTGGAGGCGGTGTAATCCAACACAGCTTCAAGAAACCGGGCGAATCGATTACGACGAATATCTACTGTATACAACTGGATGAAATGATGTGGAATCTTGCAATTAAACATCCAAGATTGGTCAACCGGTCAATCCCAAACCTCCCACAATATCGCACGACCACACACTCCAGGAATGAATATGGCAAAGCTGCTGGAGTTGAATTTGGAAACTCTCCGTCACCCACCACTTCTTTCGGAATTTAGACAACTTCCCGGTAGGAAATAAATTTAATTCCGAAAAGGCTGTCAAAAGTGCCTTCCAGCTGTTCATCAACTTCCGTGAACCAGGCTTCTTCAGAAATGGTATGAAGTGTATTGATAGTATGGGAGCGTAAATAAATAAATATGTGGCACTTAAAGCCCCAAAGGGCTCATTGGCCGAGCTTCTCTTCCATTACTGTTTTGTATCTTAAATTTTGGACAGTATGGGAGCATACTTCGATTAAAAATAAAAAAAAGAAAAAAAAACCGATTCTACCATTCCATGGTAGACAACGCAATACCGGCAATTCAACACGTAGGTTCTTCTAAAGGTTGATGGCCTGCCATGTTCATTGATTTTTGTTTTCCTAAAAGAAATTATACCAGATAATACAATAAATTATACAAATTTGTCCAACTATAAAAAAGAGAAAATAAAATTAAAATACAATACAAAAAGAGAGAAAAGGAGAGAGAACAAAAAGAAGGCATAAAATATAAAATTAGCCTCCGTTAAACTTGTCCACCTCAATAATTTGTTATTGTCCAATTTTGATTTAGTACAAAGTAATACATATACGCACACACAAACTTACACATTTTTACCTATGTATGTATTCAATATGTAAACAAATTCTGTTATTTATGAACCTGTTTCGGTTTTAAGCGTTTTTTTTTTTTTTGCGAAACTTTTTCTCTGATGTTATTATGAGTAGTTGTGTGTGTGTGTGTGTGATTGGGTAGCCCCCTCCTGTGTTCACAAACGATAAAAGCCTCTTAACATCAACTGATGGAATTCGCGATGCTTTTATGCTGCTCTCATTGCTATTGTTGTTGTTGTTGTTGTTTTTATCTAAAGGATCTTGTTTGTGATGTGATGTAGTATTTTGCGTCTTTGCCTTTGTTGTTGTTGCTGTTATTGTACATTTGTTATACCTACATACATATGTGCATAGCTCTTGTTCTATGGCGATCTTATAAATAGCCAGCCGCTATAGCAATGCTCTTGTATTCATATGCGCGTATGTGCGTCTGTGCGTAGAGGCAACCTTTTCCATGTTAGGTAATACCAGTTTTTTCTTCCACTATTTCTTTTGGTTGTTGTTGTTGTTGTTTTGCATTTCCTTAATTGCATTTTACGTATGAGCACATCCATACGTACATGCATATGTGGTTGCATACTCGTATGTACATATATCCCTGGGCTGGTACACATTGACACACATACGCAAATGTATACCTACATTTACGTTGATGGAAATGTAGTAATATGTATGTGTTTCTTTTAGCTCATTTCCTCATCAATGTATTGTTGTATTTTAGTTGTTGTTTTTGTTGACTGTTTTATTTTTTTTTTTTTGGTGACCATACATATCATTATTGTTACTATTAATGCTATTTCGTCCTGATTTTTGTTTTATTTTTGCTTGTTTGCTTTTAAACAACTTATTACTTATTTGTCTCTTTTCTATTTATTGTTGTTATTCTAGTGTTACTTTGTATATAATTTTTTTTTTTGGGTAAATGACCGGGAAAAATAAAAAATTGGCTAATTTTGCTTGTAGCACATTTTCAATGAGACTAATACATCATTTGAATATAGTTAAATATGTTTTTTTCTTGAATAATTTTCTCACATATATCGAAAATATGATGAAATAAAAGGACATAGAACATAAACGAGCAGATGTTGCGACTGTATGCAAATATTTTACACAAAATAGCACCAATTACATGAGTAGCTTAATACACACATATATTATTAACCTCGGTAATACTGAAACTTAGATACCCTACACAGCATGACAGACAGACAGACAGACAGACATAATTTCGAGAAAATAATCGTATGTACCGAGTTCAGTATATAAACGTTCGAAAAGTACAATCGAGGTCATATTTTTGTATGGGAGGTAAGGCTGATTATCATTCGATTCTACCTTTTTTCGAGCTAGTACATCCTTTTCCAAATATAATCGTATGTATCAAGTTGCAGTGTGATAACTTTATATTTGCATGCGAAAATCGAGAAAACATACATACGGAAGCATAAATTTGTCTGGGAGGTAGGCGATGTTTTTATTCGATTCTTTCCGTTTTTGAACTCCTTCATTCATTAGCAAATGCAATCGTATGTAAGGATTTAATTTCAGATGTAGCCTAAATAAATTTTTTCATTTCCGTAAAGTGGATACTCAAGCTGAAATTCGATAAATCATTGTGAAAGTTTTTCAACAAAATCTGATATGGAGCAACTTAAAAATTCCCAAAACTGTTAAAGTTTGTTGTCAAACTGTTAGCGGGGTTTTGAAAATCTTTAATGACAACCTAAGCATTGATCGAAATGTGGGATCTGGCAGAAAGCAAGGACATTTTTGTAAAAAAATCGAAATGTTTCCGGCAAAAAAACAACTCCAAAATGCAGTTAAGTCCATTGAATCATTTGTCCGCAAGATGAAAAAGGATGCTGGCCTCAAATCGTTCAAAGTTTAGAAAGTTCCAAATCGTAATGCTACGGAAAACGTTGACGCTATAAATACAACAATTGCAAGCAAACTTTGTAAACAATTTTAATGCTGCGTTATTGATGACGAAACATATGTATTGGCTGAGTTTTTGCAGCTTCAAGGCCACGATTTTTATGTAGCGGATCAGCGGGAGAATGTGCCAGAAAAGTACAGAACCCCAAAAAAGTCCAACATCCCCAAGAAATTTATCGTGTGACAGGCCATATGCAGCTGCGGTATAAGCAGCCAGTCATACGTAACATCAACATGGATAATTTATATTGCCGAATGCTTTCAAAAGAGCCATTTCTAATGCATCATGAAGTATCTAAAAAAAAAAAAACGATGGAATAGGACATCAGCAAAAATATCAATATTGTACCTACAGAGACTAATCCACCAAACTGTCCAAATTACTGAGGCTAGTGGAACGGAAACTTATGGAGACGAAAGATGTATGGAAGGACATTATGGAAAACCATTAGTGAAAGCACCATAAATGCCTTGATAGAGGGAATTCCTGAAAAGGTTCTAATTTTTTTGTTTTTGTAAGGAATTTAAATAAAGTAAATTATAATATTATTATTTAGGCTTATTTAGTTTCTTGATTTTTCTGTGTTACAATTTTTTCGTGCTCATTCCTTACTAAGTTCGAGCGTGATTATCTTTACATTCTCGTGCGCAAAACGTGAAAACATACATGTAGAAGCATACATGGGAGGTAGGAGTGATTTTTCCCAGATACAACTCAAATACATATGTTAATAACTGTCATTGTATCTGTAGAGTTTCAGCTTGATATCTTTAAAAATCTATTAAAAATCTTTATATTTTTTTATATGATATATGCACATATATTCTTCATTATTAAATCTTTTAAATTGAGGGGAATTAATTTTAGGAAAATTTCTGAATAGTAGGTATAATATTTCCTATTTTTCAAACTTTTATTTTTCACCAACAAAGTGTATAGCAAAACAAATATATGAGTAAATTTGAGCAAGCGAATAATTGCTTTAAATTTTCTCCACTTTACTTAAGTAAAAAAAAGAATTGTTATTCGAATCATAAAGTAGTAAGACGAAGACTCCTTAAAAAAATAATGAAATTGAGGCATCTGGCCAGGTAAGACCCCTTGTGGCATCCATGAAATGTACGTATATAGAAAAAACTTAAATTTTTTCCAATTTTATGAAAACATTAATTTTCGTTGGGAAATTCCCTTTGTCTAAATCCCTTTAGACAAGCCATATGGTCAGTCCCTGAAAGAAGAATTTATATAATGAATTAAGTACACTTACGTCCCCCTAAACCAAGGTATACTTACCTTACCTTTCATACTTACCATATGGCAACCCAACTCTCACATAAATTCACCTTTTATGTTGAGTTTTCGCGGTTCGTGTTATGATCGACCGATGTTATCATCTACACATTCGGTCCTTGAAGTTTTTTCATCGAGATCGTGCCATTCCCGCCTTTTTCATTTTTAACAATTCAAAAGATTTGTTTTCTATAGTTTTATATTCTAAATCGTGTTAATTAAGTTGTGCGAAATTTTGTGTGATTTAAACGATTTATATACTTATTTCTTGTACATACGTATAAACATACAATAATACTATTGTATATATAGAACTATTGTGCCATTACATACAAAAGAGTGACAACATTAAAAGTGTTGAATAAAAGAAACATCGTTTTGATTTCTGAAAATTTATACGTACAAAAGAATTGTGACTAAAATCATCAAATTGTTCAGCTCAATTTCTAGTGCGTTTTAATCACCCTTGCTGTATCTAAGTGGTTAGTGTCGTGACCTTACGATTTGTAGGTCGTGGGTTCAATCCCCGGCTGAAGCACAAACAAATTTGTATATCGCAAAGATTTTCCTTTCGAATGGTACTCACCTGTCGGCAAGCGATTGGCAATTCTTCCGGCAGCAACCATTTGTCATGGTAAAGCTTCTAAAAGAACTCTGTTAAAAAGTGATGTCACAAGAGTTCTGCCATTCAGAACCGGCTAAAATAAGTAGGTTTCTTTTAATACTGTCCAAAATTTAACACGCACAATTGTAGAGAAAGAAGTTCGGCCAAAGAGCCCTTCGGGGCTTATAGGTGCCACATAGTAATAATTTTTTTATTTTTTTGTTTGTTTTTAATTTCCCTAAGAGGTGGAGATAGAGTTTAAACTTGTTCGGGTGAATTGTTGGGGAGGACAAATTAATGGCGGCCTGTCAAACATTTACCTATTCAAGGGGTGATTTTTGGGCATTTCAGCCGCTATAAGAGGTAAAGAAGAAGGTAGGATTATTCAAAAAAAATGTTGAGTAGTAAAAATTAATAGGCTTTTTGGATATAGATTTTATTTTTTAGTGGGGCTTTACGGGGTAAGTGCATTTTTTAAAGAAATTATAAGATTATAGGAGTGCTTGTTAAGGATAATGATAAAGTTTAAGTATGTTTATTTTGCACCTGTAGAGGTGATTCTCTCCAGGAAATGTGATGGACGGGACAGGGCTGCTCCAAAAGAGCGTCCTGTGACATCTACTACAGTTGCCATGCTGAAAGACACGAATTAGGATGAGGATTTTTAGTCAGCAAGAGACTACGACATCTTGTCTCACATTTCACGGCTGGCCACTATCCGCATCACGGCAAAATTCTTCAACATCAGCCTTATATGTGCCCACGCTCCGACGGATGAGAAGGACAATGTGACCAAGGAGAGCTTCTTTCAGCACCTCGAAAAAGCTTATGACCGCTGTCCCCGCCACGATATCAATATCGTGCTTGGCGACTTTAATGCCAGGGTGGGCAAGGAAGGTACCTTTGGTCCAACTGTCGGAAAATTCAGCCTCCACCAGAACACCTCCGATAACGGAATGAGGCTGATCGACTTCGCCGCAGCACGAAACATGGTGATTATGTGGTGAATGACGGAAGGCACGCTTCCAGTGTGATGGACGTAAAATCGATCCGTGGTGCCAACATCGACTAGGATCACTATTTTGTTGCAGCTAAGGTGCGCACACGGAGCCCCGGAGCCTATTCTTGTCGTGATAGAAATGGGAATCTGGTTACAGATGTCCAGAGTGTACTGAACCTATGGAGGGGACTGAACCACGTTACTGAATGGCGATGCTACGAACGATTCCACCAGTGGAGAAGATTGCCCCATAACCCCGATCACAGATGATGGTGTTGATGTTCCACCACCCGACTATGACGAGGTTGAAACGGCCATTTTAAGGCTGAAGAACAACAAAGCTGCAGGTGCTGATGGCCTGCCTGCCGAGTTGTTTAAGACCGGATGCGATGAGCTGCTCGCCTGCATGCACCAGCTCTAAGCAGAATATGGCCTGTTGATTGGAGGCTCAGTGTTCTTTGTCCTGTACATAAAAAAGGAGACCCCACAATTTGCGCCAACTACCGTGGAATAAGTCTCCTGAGTATCGCATACAAGGTCCTATCGAGCGTATTGTGTGAAATGCTCCACAACCTGATTGGACCTTATCAGTGTGGCTTCAGACCTGGTAAATCCACCATCACACCAGATTTTCACATTGCGCCAAATCCTGGAGAAGACCCAAGAAAAACAGATCGACACACACCACCTATTTGTTTGCCGCTTTCGACAGTCCGGTAAGGGATTACCTCTACGCAACAATGTCTGAGTTCGGTATTCCTGCAAAGCTCATTCGACTTTGTAGAATGATACTGCATAACTCCCGTTGTGTAGTGAAAATTGGGAAGGACCTCTCCGCACCGTTTAATACCGAACGGGTTTTCAGACAAGGTGATTCGTTATCGTGCGACTTCTTCAATCTTATTATGGAGAAAATAATAAGAGCTGCTGATATACGACATAATGGCACTATCTTCAACAAAAGTGTAATGCTGTTAGCGTATGCCGATGATATTGACATAAATCGCATGAACACGCGAGCAGTCAATGCAGCATTCTCAGAGTTGGAAAGAGAGTCGCGTTGAATGGGTCTTACGGTGAACGAGGGCAAGACGAAGTATTTGGTGTCAACCAACAAAGAGTCCTGGCGTCATGGACAGCACGTCTCTGTTGATGACTACGCTTTTGAAGTAAATAATTGAGAAGTAGAGCTCTCTCTAGAAGAACGAAAACTACACTCTACAAGTCTCTCATCATGCCTGTCCTAACATATGGTGCTGGAGCCTGGAGTTTTCGAGAGAAAAGTCCTACGCAAGATCTTTGGACCTATTTGCGTTGGTGGCGAGTACCGAATAAGGTACAACCATGAGCTGTAAGAGCTGTATGCCGATATTGACATAGTAAAGCGCATCAAAATCCAGCGACTGCGCTGGCAAGGTCATGTCGAGCGAATGGAAGAACACGCTCCAGCTAAGAAGATGTTATATTCGTAACCTGCTGGAGGACGATGCAGAAGAGGAAGATTTAACCTCCGGTGGAAAGACCAAGTACTGGAGAAACTGACGGCGCTTGGAATTTCTAACTGGCGCCAGCTTGCGAAGAACAGAGATGGCTGGCGAAGCAGGTTATATTCCGCCTAAATCGATATTCGGTTATTATGGCCACATAAGTAAGTAAGTAAGTAAGTAGAGGTGATTCTGTGCATTTTAATGAATCATTAATTTTGATAATTTTTTGACGAAAGCGCTGCGACCTGAGCGAGTTTAACAAACCCTGGAATCGAGTTCAACGATCTATAATGCGTATAGATATGTTGACCTCATATGTTATGATTTCAGTAGCCAGAAATTACAGAATCAAATTGCAATTAGTAATGCAGTTATTAGTTGATAGTTTTTAGATAAAAATATGCTACATTTAATTAATTATTTAAAATATATCTACTATAAAATAAAGCAGTTTACGCCAAATCTTATTTTCATACTTATCCTATACGTCTCAACACTTTCGATCGCTTTTAGTGCAAATAAATGGACTTAGTTTATTCTTTTGATACTATCATGATGCAAATAAAATCATAATATTTGGAGCTACATACATACATATTTATATATGTATGGAATGTGTACAGGCATATTTACTCCATATCAAGTTGCTTAATTAATAAAATGAAATATTTTTGGTAAGTGTGGTAACACTTGTTTTTTTGAATATTAGTGTCTGCATTAAGAGTAGCAAGACATACAAGTTTTAAGTGTGGTTACTCTAATTTTAATGTTTCTTGTTTATTATTGCTATTATTTTTGTTATAGTAGAGCGTTATAAAATTTATGTTTTTTTTTTTGTTGTATTCTTTGTATGCAATATAAAAATGATATGTATATGATTAATGGAAAATTTGGTTCACATTAGATGATATATTTGTATGGATAGATGAATGAATGCGGATAGAAATATTGTAGATTCTAATGTATTTAGGCAGGGTTGGACTGAGGAGTTTGAATGTCCTGGTCAAGTGTGTTTTTTTGCGGCCTCCACCTTCTTAAAATTCTGTGGCTGGTAAAAGGTTGGTTCAGATAATAATCAGACATATGATTTGATGCCTTAGCAATTTTTGTAGCTTTTAACATTGAACTTATGACACTCATTGCGAAGGGATGGTAAATAGTTATGGAAAATTAACAGGAATTCCTTGCATTTAATTTCCTTGACGTTATCTTGGAAACTGAGGTACATGAGGTCTCCGCCTCAAGTGCTCTATGCAGAACCATCCGCACTGCCGATAGCAATATTTCTGTGAACCCTTCAAACAACCCTTAATCCGGCCCTGTATTTAGATGCTTTTAAATGGAAGATATTAAATTGTATGATGGAATTATTTTAGTTTTTTGAAGTTATCAGAAATAACGAATATTTAAAAGCCTTTGATATTGCTATAATAAATGTTTGTCAAAGAAAATTTCATAAAATTACAAGGTTAATTCATTAATAAAAATTGTTTAATACTCTATTTGTATATTTATTAACTGTGTGTGTGTGTGTGTGTGTAAATATGTGGTGATCTCTTGAGGGTTGTGGTTGTTTTTCTTTTAAATGGAAGGTCTTTTTGAATAAAGTTTAATGCTAGGTCTTGTCTTTGGAAAACAATAACGAGTGTTATATATAAAAAACGAAATTTAATGATATTTTTGGTAGCCGTGGTTATCTTTTCTTTGATATAATAAAATGCGGTCTTAGAAACGAACTCAAAGTATATTGTAAGCGCTAAAAACAACGCTAGTAATTTTTTGCTCGAGTCTGGGATTTTCAGGATAATATTTGAGATTGTATGTCGGGATTGGCATACTGTTCTTATATACATATATAGTTATACATATGCACATACTTGTGTATATACCGATATATGAATATATACATTTTCATATATACATTTTTCATTATTAAGCTTTTAATTATTTCTCCCTTCACTTCCGATTCTTGACTTTTTATTCTGATGTATGCGCATGCCCATTGCGGCGCAGTCATAAATTCTTCACACCTTATGATTATCGCATCTTTTCTGCTGTTCGCAATTTTACAAAATATACATGAATGAACATGCATATGTACATACATATGTACAAATATATATGTATATATAAATATACGTATTATTAAGATAGTCATATACTTACATGAGCTAGTACATGTATGCTTGTAAAAAATGTGGCATTCTTATTTCTGCTTAATAAGTAAGGGTACATGTCCATATCCCCATATATGGGTACATACAATACATAGATACATATGCCAAGTATATGTTGCATATATACTACACGTATTATATAAATAACAGTCGGCTTTCATAATTACAATAATTATAATGACGATGACGGACACTAGTCATCTCAAAGCCAGAAACGTCTGACATACATAGAATGGACGTCTGCCTGGTCAACAAATGTATGTATCCTGTGTAAGAGGGCGCGACTATGTTTAGAGCTTCACATCAACAATTAATTAATATAGGTACATAAATACTCTTGTAAAGTAGTCATTTTAAAACAAAGTAATAGCGACAATAATTTACATATTTTCAATAAGGTAGCCAACATTTCCTCAGAAATAATATACATAATTTTCATCTTTTTTGATCAGTATGTAGTGATTGGGAGTTCATCATATAATAAAAAATTGTAAGCAAATTGCGTTCACATCTGACGCATACGAGCTGTTTTAAGCGAATCTGCCAAATGGTTTTGTTCAAACAGGTGATCTTTCACCACTACATTTTAGCGAAAAAGCCTTGCAACATGAGGTCGAGCGTTCCTATGTTACAAAATCACTTTGTTGTGCCTTTCAGTATATTGCGGTCTTTTTTCTTGCAATGTTTGGGTCAAACACATCAATTGTAACCACTGGTGATGGTTGATTCCACACAGATACTAGACATTACCTTCGAACCATGAATATATTAATGGCTGACCTGGTTTAAACCATGATTTTTAGCGCCTAGGTTTATCGTAATGGACCTATTTTTTATAGCCAGTCACAATCCGATGCAAAAAATTCTTCCTTTTTTGCCTCTCCAGCAGCAGTTGGGGTGTGAAAAATCGTCTTTAATGTTTCAATTCATATGGCACCCAAAGTCCTTACGTTTGTATCATTCTCAAGATTTTCAAGCACTTTGAAGTAACTTGCTGAGTGACTCCCACCGATTCTGCAAGTTCTTTTTTCAATTGACACGAGTCTTCACTCAGGAAATCCTCCCATGTTTCATGTTCAAACATTATTGGCTGACCAGGTCGGGGTTTGTCATCAACAGAAAAATCACCACCTTTGAGGCATCGAAACCACTCTCTGAATGATTTGTCTGTTGGAGCAGATTTACCATGAATTTCCACAAGCAATCGATGTGCTTCAGCTGCACTTTTCTTTCAATTAAAAAAGAAAATTTAAACATCGCATAAATGCGCTTTATTTAACACAAACTTTGACATTTTCGATGCAATAAAAATAATGGTGTTGTTTGAAACTCAATATAATACTAAATATGGTCGACAAATGTCACACCTTTCCAAGAAAGTTTATGTCAACCACATATGACAGCTAGAACCATCGTTTGAGAACGGAGCGAATTAAGTTGTATACCCAGTACATTCATATTGTGCCGTATTACCTTATATTGGCTGATATCTTAAGCTCTCATCTGTGCTCAATTTTTTGTCAATATAGCATTAATATTCATATGATGTCACAACCGTATCGCTTCGTATCATAATAGCCAGCACTCGACTGTGCTACTTTTGCCGCCTAATTATTTATAATGCACGTTGAGCTCTATGAAAACGATTAATATTTGTATAACACCCTTCGATTTGTGCTATAATTTTGTCCATAACCTAAAAAGTGTCTTAAAGTAAAAGTATTTTACATTCTAGGATTCTTGCAATTGCAACTTGTGTATAAACAATCCTGGACAAAGGTCTTAAGGATCCAGTGATTGTTATCTTCTCGAATAGCCAAGTTGATATTAAGCCTCTATGCTTTAGGTATTTTACCTCTAAGCTTGTAGCAGAGTCCTTAGACACACTATAAAATACGTCCGCTTCAAACAAAGTCACAATGGCTTGGCTTCCAGTTCATAATGATGTCGATGGAAATTAGGTTCCAGGCAAATTAGCCGAAAGGGCCTCTGCACTTCATTATATCGGCACAGAACCATGCCTTATGGTTCCATGGTTTTTGATCCATTCAGTCGTAAGCAAAAAATCTCATAGTGGTACAACCTCCCAAGTTTGAGACAAGCCAAGCATTAGTTGGTAATAGAATAAAAACATTCTGCACGGTCTGACGTCTGACATCAAATCAGCTTCTGTATAAGGATAGCAGTCTGCCTTTTGTCGCAATAGGGTTTCTTAAACACAAAAGATCTTTTAGGTCACAGTGTTTTGAATAATGGATCAACTTTAAAACGGAAAAGTGATTTACTTTCACCATGTTCCACAATAATCTAGATCGATTTTAATACATGTGTCATTTGAACTTATTTGAACTCACCCTCGGAGATCCTCACGTCGCGAAGTTAGGTATAAGTCATCACAGTCTCACAACTGTGAGATCCGCTGCTGATGCAGTTAAATCTAAATTTAACTATGCGAGCCTGTTGGTACAGCTTTTGCTTGACGTTTTCCTAATAAAAACGGACCCGAAAGTGCTCAAGAATCACTACAAAGGGCGGTAACCATTATAAAACTCTACATTCATTAATCATGTTCTTCAAAGGCCATTGTCTGACATATTCGTATGGCACTTTGACTCGCGACGCTTGTTTCAAAATTATGGTAGGGGATATTAATTACCGTGCCAGCCATATTTTCATTTTTTTTCACTTCATTTTATGTGACTTCCGTACTTCTAGTTACCTCACTCCTTTCCCTTTCTCTTTCTTATAATGTTTATATGTACTCGCATATCTTGGCTACATACAATTTGCTTCCCGAACCTGTTATAGTAGAAATATCAGCTCCTTACAATGTCTGCATAAGAGTTGTCACACTACTACATTTACGACTTTGCTATTCTACTACTCCAGATGAAGCACAGCCGCTTTCAACATTCTTATGAACCTTATAATGCTTATTATGGCTTATTATAAATATTATATAATTGCGTGCACATACACCCTATTCGTGAGTTCTTTTCATTCACTTATTAATATTGTAATAATAACTTTATTATTATTTTTTTTTTTAAATCTTTTTTGTATATCTATGCGTGCATGAGCAAGTAAATGTGATTAAAAATTGAATGTTGTTTACTTCTAGAATTATGTGAGTATAGTATTAGGTACAATTTATGTTAAATTGTATTTATGTAAGAGGTAGTCGTTAAGCATATGCTTCGAAAAATTATTACAGCTAAATCTAGTTAAATAATAGTTACTTACATTCAATTAGTTGATGCTAAAATAGTTGGGTGTGTTAGCATCATTACGAGCTATTGAGTTTTAAGGATTGAAAATCGGTTATGGAAATTTAAAAGTAATGAAAAAATGAAATATAAGTGACGCTTTGTGGCTGACGATATGTATATTGTATATACAATATGATTATTAAAGAGCCTTCGGATTTGATTAAAAAAAAATTTAGTGAAATGTATTAAATCTTTATTTGAGTCGATAGAACGATCTATATAATTCACTGTTTAAAGATGATTTCATGTAAATGTTGAATGTTGACCGCGACTGCGCCTCAAATGGTTCATACGCTGGTTCCAATTTTGGCATACTCTCTCCAACATATCGGCCGGTGTTGTTTCGCATGCTGTGTGGCATGTGGCACAGTCTTGTTGAAACCACATGTCAGTCAAATCCAGCTCTTCCATTTTCGGCAAAAAAAGTTTGTGATCATCACACGATAGCGTTCGCCATTCACAGTAACGTTCCTGCCTTCGTCGTCTTTGAAAAAGTACGGTCCTGTGATGCCACCGACCCATAATCCACATCAAACAGTGTATTTTTCGGAATGCATTGGCAGTCCTTGAAATGCTTCTGGCTGCTCTTCACACCAAATATGGTAATTTTGATTGTCCACGTATCCATTCAACCAGATTAGCTATGTCACTGAACACAATTTTCCGATATAAAAGTGGATCTTCATCCAACTTAGCCAGCGCCAAGTCACCAAAAGTTAGCCGTTGTGGTAGGTCGTGTAGCTTCAATTCTTGCATCAACTGTATTTAAAAGGTTTTACACCCAAATCCTTCCGCAAAAATTTCCCTGTAGTGGATTAACAGAGGTACAATTGCTGTGAACGGCGCCGAATCGATAATTCACGGTCATCAACAACACTGGCGGATCCAGCTGCGATATTTTCCTCTGTCCGCACTCTACGTATGCGTATTTTTGGTTTAATGTCCACTAATGTAAATTTGGAGCGAAATTTAGTCACAAGATTCCGAATAGTCGCCTCACAAAGTTGCCAAACTGACCATAAGATGAGAGATGGCACGAACCAAGCTGAGCTTCCAAAAATAGTGCTGCCACGGAGAAAGTCGTTAAAAAGATGACTTTGATAACGGTCTTAATCGGATGAAAATGACACTCAAAAGAATTCTTTTGCCTAGATGGTTTCACACTTTTGATGTGAAAAAGTAATGCTACGGAGTTGCAATTTTATATTAAAGCTTATATTTATGAATTAAAATGCCACTTTGCGAATGGATATGATCTAGTGGAAATCACCCCTACCTTCCATACATAGGTATGTTTCTGAACGCATATTTTCACATTTTTGTACAGAAATATAATACTATGGTGCTGAAACTCAGTATACAGGTTTATATTTACCTAAATTTATAGTGCTTTGAGAATAGTCTGATTTGAATGAAAACTTCACATAACTTCCATACAAAAGTATGCTTACGTATGCATATTTATATGATTTTAGTACAAAAATATAATGCTATAGAGCTGAAACTCAACACGTTAGACTATATATACTGGATAGTACCACTGGATTTAACCGTTCAAATGAAAGCGATCATTAGTACACACAGACTGATGCATATCGGGTTCATACTCCGGGATCCGCATGCAAATGGTCACCGTTCCATTGCTAAAGATATGAGTCGAGATGGGTGCTTCTGGATGCCCCTAGACCCAATGTCTCCACGACAAATCTTTAGCAAGCGATACAAAACTTATATCCCAAACAGGACAAACTGGGAAGACTCAAAAATCAATCTTACTCATGACGACATTGTCTGGTACACTGATGGATCCAAGACTGAAGAAGGTACAGGAGCTGGAATTTATTGTCCCAGTACCCGAATATCAATAAGTCTTGGAGCTAGGCAACCGTCTTTCAAGCGGTGGTCTTTGCTATTAATCAATGTACCGGGGAAATTATTAACCTTCGTCCTTATAGGAAAAGAATCATTGTAATGTCGGACAGTCAGGCTGCAATAAAAAACCTTGCATTCGTCAACATTTAATTCTAGGTTAGTTTAGGAGACAGCTAATCTTCTCCAACAACTATCAGTCCGGATTCAAGTGATAGTACACTGGATCCCAGCACACTGTGGCTACGATGGTAATGAGCATGCAGGCAGATTGGCAAGGGAGGGAGCTGAATTGCAACCATTTGGACCCGAACAAATCCTGGGAATCAGCAAAGTTCACTACAAAAACTAGATCAAACAAGAATATATAAGCAAAGCTAACGCAAGGCAGTCAAAAACTATTGGTATGGAATGTACTAAAGCTTTCTTTCCGCATTACTCGTTGAAAAACTTAAAATACCTCTTGAGTTTGAGTAAATCAGAACTAAAACTTATGACAGGTATAATCAGTGTACACTGTCTACTAAATTGACAGACATTGAAGATTCAGATTCTGTATGGAGGATGATGAGACATCCATACACCTAATCACAGAATGCCCGGCCCTTATCCGGGTGAGAAAACAAACACCCGGGAAGGAACTACTACAGACTACTAATCTATCTGAACTTGAACTCACAAGAATCAAAATGTTCTTTCAGAAAATAGGAGGATATAATCTGTTTCAATATTAAACTCGAGTCGGACGCAGTGCCATAGATATTATTTGTCTAGCCCTTACCAATCTAATCCAATATATGCTCTTGTATGTATGACTTTCAAAATGGGGTTAATCTGATTAAAACTACGCCTACCTCTCATACAAAAGTGTGATCCGTATGCATGTTTTCAGGCCTTTAGCACAAAAATATGATACTAGAGAGCCGAAACTAGGTATGTATGTTTATATTTTGTAAAATATACAAAGTTTTGAAGATGGACTTATTTGGATCTCCCATATAAAAGTATGCTTTCGTATGCATGTTTTCACACTTTTTTTTACGAAAATATAATGCTACAAAGCTTAAACTCGGTACATAATTTGATATTTACCAATGCATAAAGGATTTTGAGAATGAGCGTAATTGGATGAAAACTACACATACCTTCCATACAAAATGTTGCTTCTGAATGCATGTTTTCACACTTTTAGTACGAAAATATAATGCTAATGAGATGACACTCTGTACCTAATTCGATAATTACCAATACACACAGGGTTTTGAGAATGAGCTTAATTGGATGAAAACCACACATACCTTCCGTACAAAAGTGTGCTTCCGTATGCATGTTTTCACACTTTCAGTCCGAAAATATAAGGCTATCGAGCTGAAACTCTGTATATAAGTTTATATATACCAATAAACAACGAACTGAGAGAATGGGTGTATTCGGATCAAAATCACGCCTACCTTCCATACAAAATTATGCTTTCAAATGTAATTTTGCAATATTTGCACACGAAAATATAAAATTATACCCTTGAAATTCGGCACATAGGATTATTTCCATCAAATAATAATTATTGTTGAAAATTATTGTATTTCGTATATTTTTTTTTTATATTAAAAAGTCGTTGTCATTCATGTGTTAACCCAATTCATTTTAAATTCAAATGAAATTATTGTTATTCAAAGTAATTTCTAAGTAAAAATTATTCATTTAAAATCAGGGACCTTAATTGTTATAAGCAATATTTAAAAATCAAAATTTAATGATTATTTTGAGATTTTAATTTTTTTTATCAACGATAAAAATTATTTTTAGACTTTTATTTGTTTAATCATTAATAAATATTTTTGTTTGATTTTAATTTTTTTACTCTATCGAAAAAATTACTTTTTGATTTTTACTTTATTATTCAAGAATACAAATTATTTTTTGAGTTTTATTTTTTTGCTCAGGAATAAAAATTATTTTTTTAATGTAATTTTTTTTGTTCGGGAATAAAAATTAAATTTTGATTTTTATTTTTTTCCCCATAAATAAAACTCAAAACATCATACAGCTTTGTGGTTGTGAGAATGATGAACATTTTTTTTTGTTTCAATCTCGTCTACCAATCAACTATAAAACAACTATAACAATATAAAGAACTGAGTAGATTTATTAACTGCGTAACATACTAGATTTGTTTTACAATATGCCATACACAAATACATAATTTCAATAAATTTTCTTATCCTCGGCATATATTTTAATAGTAATTTCTTGATTAAAATCGTGCGCCTAACCCAAAACTAAAGCCCAAAATTTAGAAAACATAATAGTTTTCTTGACATTGCAAAATGTTCATAGTTTTCCTTCTGGTAAACATACTTTTACTTAACTCCAAATACCTGCTATTGTTGTTGACCTATTGAATTGTAAGAATTTATAGTAGGCTTCGAAGTATTTGCAATTTCATTTTATGTTCTAATCACATTTCAATTATTAAGAATCAATTATGCAAAATGGGTCGAAAGCGTAAATGGGGAGCTATTTTTATTTGGTTCATCTAAAGATGAGTCAACTTGTGTGTTGTGTAAGAAGAAATTAAAAGGAAACTATAACTCGAATTTAAAGAGGCACCTTTTGGAAAGTCATAAAGAAGAGTATAGTAATAAAGTGGATAGAGTTAGATATAGTGAAAATTGTGAGAAAGTTGCAAAAAAGTGAAGAAGTGAAAGATGCCTGCGTAGATATGGTGGCTAGTGAAAAACTGGCTTTTTCATTTTTCAATTCTCGCCCATTTAAAGTTTTAACCGAACAAATACTTTCTAGCCTGGGAATACCTGCGGTGATGTCAAAAAGCATTCACGAACTTATTTGTGCTAAATACGATTCGGTTAAATAGCAAATTAAAACCCTCGTTAAGGATAAAAGAAGATGGACACTGCTACGCGGCATGATCGGGGTATTCTAGGAGTGAATATTCAAATGTGTATAAACTCAAAGCTCTGCATACAAACTCTGGGCATGATAGAGTTAAATAAAAAGCACAGTGCAGAAAATTTAAAAAAGTAGGTGGAAAATGTCTTAAAAATTTTTTATGTTGAAGTCAATCAAATTTACTCCGTCACCAGAGATAATGGTCGGAATATGGTGAAGGCAGTCGAACTTCTAATCTTCCTAACGATGAGTCAGATAATGTTGATGAAGATTTTCATGGAGAAGAATTGATGATTAATATCCATATTCTGTCCATAAATTCTGTAAGATGTGCTGCTCATACTCTACAACTGGCCGTGAGAGACTTTTTGGCTGATGCTCAAAGTAATGCAGTCATTGAACGTGCCAGAAAAATTATAAAAATTTTAAGAACTCCTACATTTAGGTAAGATATCGAATATACAAAAACAATAATGTCTTATCACTCAAAGAAGATAAACATTACAATACGCATTTGTGGTTGCTGAGTCCGGGGTTGGTTTGACTTGGTCAGAATGTCCTAACACCAAAAAAATCGTGAAAGTTGAACACACATACTCGATATTTCTATTCATAAGGGATAAGCAATTTCGGAAAATCGATTTTTTTTTTTTCTTTTTCATTTTCCAAGACAACGAGATTGCTGCCGGGAACGTACTTTATGGACCTGGGATCGATGATTCAGTGTAAGTTACAAAAAAAAATTTTTTCTCACTTTTTGAGAAAAAAAAAAAATTCAAAAGTGTTTTCCTGAAAACCAATTTTTCGAAGTCCGTGAACACGAACCTGCAAAATGTACTCGAGCGATTCTTTTCAAACTCGAAATATAATATATGCCTCCCCCTCCCGTTATTTACATTTTTCTATTTTTATGTTAAGGTAGTTTGTCACCTAAAAAATAGCGGAAAATTTAGCGCGAAATCGCGTTTCCTACTTAAATAGGCCACGAACTGTTGAAAAACGAAAATGATAACTCAACAACGACGGGAGGGTGAGAATTAACTCATAATTTAAGTAAATTTAACAACTTTTTTGATTTCAGATAATTCTACGCCGAGTTATCGTGTTCACCGAACAACGTATTTTTCAAAATACGTTTTGGGAAATGTTCTGTCACCGGCTTATTTTTCAATATTCAATTACGAAAATTTAACTAAAAATTTTCTAGATGATGCTTTATAATTAAAAAAAAGTTTGAATAAATTTGCTTAAGCTTTTTTCTCTGATAAAAAATCAGAGAAAAAAGTGTTTTTTATTTCAAATTATCCCTTACTCTCCCCTTAATTCGCCAGACTTTAAGTTTGAAGGCAAAGGTAAAATTTAAATATTTATAATTTTATGCTTTCATGTAATTTTTAATATGCAATATGTTTAATGTTGTATTACAATAAGAAAGAAAAATAACGTTCGAATTGATCAAAGTAAATCAACCATATGTCAGGATATGCCAACTGTTGGAGAGTCTGAAACAGGTTCAAAATGTGTTCAAGTACAAAACTCATCGTCTCTACTTGGATGCCTTTTAAGCTCGATTGAGGTATCTCCATCAGATGAAGAATTTAGCGATGAGTCAAAGGATGAAGAATTGCGAAAAGCAATAAATGAAATTGAAAACTTTGCACCGAAACCTGTCGAATTAGGCGTTGAAATAATGGAATATTGAAACGATAAACGACACATATACCCATACCTATGGTCTTTATCACAAATCGTTCATAGTGTTACAGCTACGCAAGTTAGTGCTGAACGGTCATTCACTGCACTGAAGCTAGTTTTAAGTGATCTGAGATGCAATTTATCAACAATTTTGTTTCTAAAAATGAATTAATATTTACATAATTTACAGTATATTGTACTGATTTTCTTGTATTTTCAATTTTTGTGGTTGTAGTTGGCCAATTTGAAATTTTAAGTAATTCACTGGAAATTTTATTTTATCTTTCGGATTATATCTTTCTAATATAAGACTATTTGTAATAGGTCAACAACATTTGCATGTTTTTCAGAACGAAAAATTTGAAAATTCGACGATGTCTGGATCAGAAAATTTGTTGAAACTACATGCTTGTGTATTATATATTCCAATACAGATATAGTAGTTAATAAATCTACTCAGTTCTTTATGTTCTTATTCAAATCAAAATTTAATTTTTATTCCCGAACAAAAAAAATTTCATTCAAAAAATAATTTTTATTCCTGAGCAAAAAAAAAAAAAATAAAACTCAAAAAATAATTTGTATTCTTGAATAATAAAGTAAAAATCAAAAAGTAATTTTTTCGACAGAGTAAAAAAATTTAAATCAAACAATAATTTTTATAAAAGATTAAAAAAATACAAATCTAAAAACTAAAAATACTAATTAATTTTAATTTTTTCACGTAATACTCAAAAAATAAAAATTTTTAGTGGTTCCAATTCAGCGTTTAAACAGCATCATTCTGATGTACTCAGCTGTGTTCACCGACATGTAGAAAATGTTGATTTTTTCATTTGTAGTTTTAAAAATAATCATTATTGCGGTCTCTGTTTAAAATTCATTGATTATCTAATAATATTATATTTTAATTAAAAAATGATCATTAGCCACTAGTGCGCCTAGTTTATGTATTAAAACCTTTTTCCTTCGAATCAGCACTTTTGCAAAATTAAAAATTATTATTATATGTGCATATTTATAAATAAGTTGTATTTATATACAGTAGATTTATATGTATTATATATTTAGAAAATGTATGTAAATGCCTTTCTTATACATATTTAGGTGCTTCAGTGTAGTTGTGCATCTTTAGTACCTACATAGTTGCTGCATCTACAAAATAATTGAATAAGCCTTTAACTTGAATTAGTTAAGCGCTAATTTCCAATTCATATGCATATGTTCCTAGTCAACGGTGGCTAGAAGTCGCTAGCGGTAGCAGCAGCGTTAGCAACAACAGCAGCAGTCATGCAAATGTTAATTGACCACTTAAGTAAAAACTTTATAATAAGCGGTGATAATAACGTACGTCAACGTTCGCAACTTTATGTATAGTATATTACAAACTTACTATACTCGTACGTACGTATGTATGTACAATATTTGTATGATACATGATACAAACACACCCATATGTGTTTACTAATAATCGCCTGGCCTGACTGACTGGCTGACTAACTGGCTAACACTCTTGCTTGTACGGCATATGAGTTAACCACTTAGACCACTTTTCAATTAAAAAAAAATATTCACATCTACATACACTATGTGTACTTATGTATGTACGTCAACTTATAAATACTTACTCTTATATTTACATAGAATAACAGAGGAAGGGAACCAGGTTGAAGCTTACATCATTTATATGATATTTAACTTCTTGCCACTGATCATCGTTGTAATGAAAATTATGAAAACCAAATATAATGAATTTCAACCTGTTTCGATGAGGAAATAATTTACACAACTACTATACATATACTACCTACTATTGCTACTACTATAACTACTACTACTACTACTATTATGATAACTACTAATAGAATGCTTCGCTAAAGGCTCTTAACTGTGCATTAATGATGTTAACTGCAGCTTTTTTTTCTCCTTTTTCTTCTCCATTTACTTCCATATACGATACATACATACGTACGATACGTACAGCCTTATTATATATTGTGGTCAGTTAGTTAGTTAGTTAGTTAGTAAGTTGCATACCTACGATACATATTTCTCTGATAAAGGAATGAGCGACATGGCTGCACCCTAAATAGATCAATTTTATATGTATGTGTGTAGAAGTACACTGAAAATAAATAAGATTGAAATTATTAGATTGTAAATTTGGAAATGTACCAAATATCGAATGGATGCCGTATCTCAGTGGTTGGTGTGTTGGCCTTCTGAGCTCTAGGTTGTAGGTTCAATCCCCAGCTGAAGCATACGAGGGCGGATTACAAATGAAGCTACCTAAGTAGGAAAAAAACATTTTTTTTTTTTCAAAAACCATTTATTTCTCCTTTTACTTCGACACACTTAGTAAGACGATATTCCAACTTTTTTATACCATCTGAATAATACGATTTCAGGAACCCTTCAAAATACGCGTTAGTTTCGGTAATCACTTCTTCGTTTGAGCTGAATCTTTTTCTTGCGAGCCATTTTTTCAAGTTTGGAAACAGGAAAAAGTCACTAGGAGCTAAATCTGGACTAGAAGGTGGATGATCAATCAATTCGAAGTGTATTTCACGTAATTTTAGCATCGTATCTAATGCTGTGTGAACCGGTGAGTTGTCTTGAAGAAAGATCAATTTTTTCTTCTTTAAATGTGGTCGTTTTTTCTTGATTGCATCATTCAATTGATCCAATAATGCACGATAATACTTTTTTGTGATTGTGGATCCTTTTTCAAGATAATCGATAAGCAATATTCCGAGTGCATCCCAAAATACAGTGGCCCTAACCTTGCCAGCCGATTTCACTGCCTTCTCATTCTTCGGAGCACTTCCACCAGCTTCCACCCATTGTTTTGATTGATTTTTGGTTTCAGGTGTTAGTGGTGGATCCACGTTTCATCAACAGTTATTAATCGACGCCAAAAATCAACAGGATTACGCTTTATCATGTCCAAACACCGCTGTGAAGTGGTCTCTCGAACTCGTTTTTGTTCGACACTGAGCAAACGCACCACCCATCTTGCCGATAGCTTTTTCATATGCAAATGTTCATGCAAAATGTTGAACACACTTTCATATGAGATGTTTACCATTTCAACAATCTCTCGCGACTTGACTCGGCGATCATTCATAACGACATCGACGATTTTCTTGATATTTTCTTCAGTAACCACCTCTTTTAGCCTTCCTGTTGATGGTATTGTTGCAGTGCTTGTTCGGCCGCGTTTAAATCAGCAATCCAATATTTTACCATGTAATCTGACGGAGCAGACTCACCGTAATGTTTATAGAGCTTTTTTTTGGTCGCTTTCGCCGTTTTCCCTTTCAAATAATAGTGCTTAATCGTTGCACGAAATTCGCTTTTTTCCATTTTTCAAGAAACACAAAGTTGGTTACTTCAAACGACTACAACAAATAAACTAATCGATGAATTTGGGTGAACTTTTAACAGCTGACGTTTGACAGATCGCAATTTCAAAAAAAAAAAAAGTTTTTGTGTTTGTGCTGTCTTTTTCGTACTTTGGTAGCTTCTTTATCAATCCGCCCTCGTAACAAATGTGATATCGAAAAGATATTTCTTTCGAACGGTATCCACAGAGCTCAAAAAAAGTGATGTCGCAAGAGTTCTGCCGTTCGGAACTGGCTGAAATAAGTAGGTCCCTTCTAATACTGTCCAAAATTTAACACGCACAACAATAATGGAAGAGAAGCTCGGCCAAACAGTCCTTCGGGGCTTATAAGTGCCACACACACACACACAGACACACACACACACCAAATAAGAATAAAAATACGGTCAGAGGCATCGAAACCCCTTTTCCAAAATTGCTTACATTTGAAATATATGATATATGATATGATTAGTTACTTTTTAGCTGATTTTCACTTAAAGAGTACAACCAGGAGTACTCTCGATGGTTAATTTAGAGGCGGTGGAAATTTCATCAATTTTGTACGGGATCTTCTCTTAGCGGTGTTGATAGAGGGTCGGTCATGCATATTAACACTCTATGGGCTATTCTGCCTATTCTAATGAATGTTTAAACTTTCTTCAATTTTTCTTAGGTCAGGAAAGATTCAGATTGGAATTCAGCGACATCAAAATACATATTGAAAAGTTTACGTATCTACTTGACACTACCTTTTTGGTAGTGAGACGCATTTTTTCTGATTTCTAAAAATCCGATTTCTAACTGGGAACAATGCCGGACAGCCCGAAGTGCTCACTTTATTCCTAAAGAATAGGAATAAATCACAATGGCACTATAGAAGTAAGGCTAAGAAGATATTGTGTTTTGTGGGAAAATTCCATTCTTCTGTCGTGTTTGTTAATAATTCTTTGGCCGGTGGAGCCAGGTCATTCAGATTGTAGTGACCCAGAAGTTGATTTCTTAATTTGTATAATGCAGGACAAGCGTATAGTAAATGCATGACGATTTCAAGCCTGTCCTCGTCTCTGTAGTTTTTACGGAAATAATACGTGAGATGGCAAAAAACCCGTCCTAGCGCCGTGAGGTCTTAAGAGGCAGTGGCTTGTAACCACTCCTTTTATTTACGTTAGTAAGGTTATGGGAGCATTTCTTACTAAATAATTTCCTCCTAATGACCTGTTTCCTATGTGTGGTACTACTTTAATGCACTATCTTGATATCTTGACAGTCTGTATGTTCTACAATTCCTTTTTACACCGGGAACCTGGCACATCAGTACATTGTTTTACTCTACCATCTCATTAAGGGATCTACCGCAGTCAGTGATCGTCTGATGATGAGGTTTCTACAGAGACATGTTGAGGTCTTTGTGGCATCTTGGCTTGTAAATATCTCGAAATGGTTATTTTTACTATCACACATATTCTTACAGGTACTGAGAAGAGTTTGCAATTCTATGAATTCAGAGTTCTATATAATACAATTTCTGGATAGTTCAGCCCTACTATGTTTCGGGAATATTATTGTACCAGGCATCAACGTTAGAAGCAGATTGTACTATTCAGTCAAGCCTGCTCCAGTTTAGTATGACTTTCGATCCCAAAAGTCTTATAGTAACCTGGATGTCAGTGGGTGTCGTAGCTCAGTTGTTAGTGCGTTGGCCTTCTAATCTGTAGGTCGTGGGTTCAATACCCGGCTGAAGCATAATAAAATTTAATATCGAAAAGAATTTTCTTTCGAACGGTACCCACCTGCCGGCAAGAATTGGCAATTTTTCCGGCAGTAATAATTTGCTAAAAATGTTTCTTAAAAGAGCTCTGTGACAAAACTAAGTTAAAGTGGTGTCACAAGGGTTCTGCCGTTCGGAATCGGCTAATATAAGTAGGTCCCTTCTAATGCTGTCCAAATTTAACACGCACAACAGTATTTGAAGAGAAGCTCGGTGTTATCACAATGCGCCTTTCTGGCCTAAGTGTGTCCTCTCAGAGAGATGTCAGAGAGTGTAGCAATATCTACCTATAAAATATGTAAGCTCTTCTTATAGACACCTATAATGATTTGGCAATCTGTAGAAATGGTTTGTCCCTAATCAACTAGCTAAAGAAGCTAAAGTTTTCTGAAATTTTAAAACTTTATTTTCATACATGTACAAGTATGCGTGTTGATGGCTGTGATGGACGATAACTCCTCTGATGTACTGCAATTGCTTGGATACTAGGTACATGTAGCTAAATGGTAAACAGTGTGCAAGCAAGGAAGCTACATTAACTAAACATGCCCAACACTCACACGATTTACTCACTCACTTGTTAGCTTCTACATATCGTACATATTTGATGATGTCTTCTTTTCTCTGTAATCTAGTTATTTAAGTAGTCTGGAATAGTAGTCATATACTTCTATACAGTGGTGGAAGATATTATAATATCAAGTAGAGATTAATTAATTTGATTAAGTTTAGGGGATTTCTATCGTTGTTAAATCAGTAACTAATTTTAAACAATATTTTGGCATTAAATTAATAAACTTTGTAACAATTTTTTCAAAGAACTGTACTCCACTCCTGTTTTATGAACTCTAGCTCTCCGAATTGGGATATCTCATTGAGCCAAAAAAGCTTAACTCCCTATTTAGAAATCATAATGAGTTTATTGGAATTTCCCACATTGTATTTGTCTGCATGAACGTATGCCCAGGTTATCTTCTGGTTAAAACAAGAAGTAGCATTAAGAAAAGCAACAAAACATGAAGTAGCGCCTTTCATAAGATATTGCAGATATTTGTAGTTTAAGTTCTATATACTTGTATATATGTATGTAAAAATAATAACATACAACCGTGATATTTTTACAACATGCTACAGCTGATACATGCATGTGGCATGCAACAGGTCAATAATGTTTACAGATGAATGGTAGTGGTAGGTGGTGTTGCCTTACAGGTTCGCTTTTGCGCATTTTACTTGTCTACATTTATCTATTTTTTTTTGTAATTCATTTTTTATTATTATTATTTTTTTCTTTGTACCTCGAACTTCCCATGACAACAATACAATGCGCAGAGCCATGCCATACATACCAGCATGTGTGGGTATGAAGCTAGGGTTGTTATACCTAAAAATTAAAATTCATAAATATCATAAAAATTTTAAAGCTTACCTTCGGTAATATGGAAGTTTAGATACGTTATCTTACGCTACTATATTGCACTTTGTCAGACTAGCATACGCGTTCGTTGATAATAATAATCATAAATTCCAAACTTCAGTCCTATAGCTTTTTACATGTGTTACATGTGATTTACATCTGATAACGTCCATTTTAATATATAATTATTCTTTCTTAATAGTTCTCATGCCCAAAATCTACAATCATGCATTCGAAAATATACTTTTGTGTGAGAGTTAGGTGTGATTTTCATCCGATATCATCTATTTTGTTGATAATTCAAATCGCGTGTGCCAATTTTAAGTCCCATAGTTTCAAATTTTCGTGCATAAAGCCCCACAAACTTGGATTCGAAATCACATTTCTGTATGAGAGATAGGAGTGATTTTCTTCCGATAACACCTATTCTCGCGGATACTCGTACGTTGATAATAATAATCAGATGAGCCTAGCTTCAGTTTTATAGATTTATATTTTTACGCTAATAGTCTGCAATCATGAATTCAAAAGTCTACTTTTGTATTCAAGGTAGATGTGGCTTTTATCCATTACCGGCAGTTTTGAAAGGTGTCCATTCTTTACCATTATTTTGTGTATCATATTTCACTTCCATAAATTTATATTTTCCTGCTCAAAATGTGACAACTTACATGCGGAAATTTACTTTTGTATAGAATTGATGTCTGGACTTCGTCCGATTATGCTCATTTACGAACTCAGCTGTTTTTTGGTAAAAATAATGGTCGAAGTTACTTAATATGTTGGTCGGCAAAATCCTCCACTGAACCCGTCTCGAGGGTGCCGACTGGAAATAGATACCACAGTTTAGCCTGTACGATGTCAGGCGGTATCTAGCTAAGATAAGGGTAAGTTGGTGAGTGTTTGTTACTCTTCAATAGTACAGTATTCGGCAACGTAGAAGCATTGGAAGTCTTTCTCGGGCTGCTGCCGTTGGACTTGCATATTATGAAGTCAGCGACATTAACAGCATTACTTCTGAAGACAACCAATAATTGGTATGGATTCGGCACGGAGATAGGGCACAGGGTCATCCTGTCACTGCTATATAGCAGTGTAAAGGAGGCGCGAATGCCAATGGAGGGAATGGGTAGGCTGAAGATGACTGAAAAGTCACACAGAACACTCATTGAAGACGGCCTCACACATGATGTATGTGAGGAAAATGACATCAGTATTCTTACAGATGGTTTATTAATGGATGGCAGAGCGGGTGCTGGAATCTTCTCTAAAGAGTTGTGACTGGCATGTACTCTGAATCTGGGAAGATACGTATCGGTCTATCAAGCAGAAATGCTTGGTCTAATGCATGCGCTAGACCATCTACTGGATGGAAAGGTGCAAGGTAAGAAAATCTTGCACAAATATTGGAGGATGCTGATATTTGCAGATTATGCATGGAAGAGGCAGAGACAGCGGCGCACATAGTGTGCCAGTGTCCTGCATTGGCAAGCAGGAGGATGTCCACACTGAGTCGCCAATTTATTGATGAACTCGAAATGTGGAACATACCCCACAAAGACATGCTTGATAGATAACGCGTGATGTTATTATGAGGAAGGAGGTGGAAGAATTCTGCAACCGTACAAATAATTAACACACGATTTGAGGGACGAAAATTGACCCATATAAGTGGTCTGATTCGGCTAATCCCTAAAATATATATTTTTTACTTAATATGTTATATTATAGCCGTGTATTATTCGACAGCTCGCTATCTTCGTGCCAATAAAACGACATAGATGCTAAGTTTCTAAAACAGAGTTGATTTGATATGTTTTTTATTTTAATCTAAATTTTAAATAGAACAAATAATTCTGTTGCAACATTCTTCCTTTTCATTTTCTTCTTAATTATAACATTCTTATTAATTTAATGAATAGATATTGATAAGTATTGTAACATCTTTGTAGAGTAGAAAAAATTAAAGTAATTGGCAGCACTGAACTAAGTGAGTATGATATAGTTATACTCGCTAAAGTTAGCACCTTTGTTGTTGTTCGGTACTAGCTAAGTACGACTGTCGAATAAAACATGCCTTATATAGTAAATACATCTCTTTTCTTTCACCAACAGTTTTAGTTCTAGCCTAAGCGGTTGGCAAATGATCATTTTTTCGATGGAATTATTTTTGAAAACTCACAACTTGTATACCTGTCATCCGATTTAAATTTTGTAAAATGGTGAGAACAAATTCTTTCTTGCACTTGTTGCAAATTCTTTTCACATACTTGAATTATATGTAATATTTGAGTGAGATCTATGATATTTTAAAGGCAAATGAACGATCTGTCAATTAAAGTCTGAACAAAATATGAAAAAAGCAAGACTCTACCAAAAACGGTGGCTTTTTCCGGACATTTACTATTCCGTGTAGAATTTAAAAATTATCGAAATAATCCTAGGATGCTCTAAATAGAAGGACGATGCCCGGAACAAATTGTACGGATAACAACCCTAGGTATGAAATTACATATGTAGTAAGTAGAAGCAGTGGTAGAAGCCATCAAATCAAGTTGGATCGATTGTAATCAATTTCATTGACCATGTAATGCATCGTTGTACAATATATATGGTATATATAGTATTTTATGATTCAAGTTTTATGGTAGGTGGTACAAAGATTTAAATTATGAGCATATTCATTGCTTCATAATTTATATGCATAGGAAGAAGGAAAGCAATACAATTTTGTTTGTTGCTGGTGTTGTTTTTATTTTTGGTTTCGTTTTTCATTTTTTATTAAATATTTTATTCTACTTCTTGGTGCAATAAATTTTACTTACCTCTAACATTTGGCTTTCTATATACAAATGTTAGTATCTACCCATATATTGTAATAGATCAGAACATGTCTAATTCGTATTGGGACATATTATATTATAGGTTTTTTTTAATTCGATACACATTTCTATGATATTTATTGAAGATAAAAGGAAAAGTTTCTATAGCAATAAGTATCAAAATGATATTATAATCGCGTTGTACTATGAAGTATAGAAAATGTAATATATACTCCAAATAGATGGAATCAAAAGTAATTTTGGAGCGTAGTATATAGATAGAATAGTAATTTAAGTATGTTTTAGGACAGTTTTGATAGAAGCTGACAAATTCGTAACCATGGATTTAGTTTCAGTGATTCAAAATCCATAAAATATTATTATTTTGGGCCGTCGGTCGGGCATTTTATTTCTAGTTTTATTTGTTTGACAAAATGCGGTTGGTCAAAATTGATTTTAACATAGTTTTATGATATCTTTTGGAAATAGATATACTTTGAAATACGATTGGTTACTTATTTCCGCCATACTAATTTGAACCGCTCTAATGTACATTCATACGCATGAACTTATAGTGGATATGTCATATGGAAACAATTTGAAATATTAGAATTTGCATAACACAATAGTGAAATCAAACTTAAGAAATGCAAATAAAAAAAAAAAATTGGTACATTAGGGTGGAGCACATTATATGGAATAAAGTTTTTGGCAATCTGGCTTAGTGAAAAACCTTAAATTTTTATAATTTCTAGTAATTCTTTCCACAAAGGAGCAGAAAAAACTGCAGATTTGGAATTTTTAAGTTTTACTGCTGATAGGAAAGCGAGTCGAAATTAATTGGAGTCAGCAATTGTTCATTGTTCTAGGGACGGTTTCTCGGCTATTATTGTTCAATTTCAGATAGTTTTTTTTTTCTAATAATTTTGTATGGGAGTCCTCTTAAAGTGTGGATATAGAAAATAAGTATATTAGTAGCAAATTCGAACAACATATGTGGTCATGTTGAATGGCAGTCCCCTTAAGGTGTAAACATAGGAGGTAAGCATGTTTAGCGGAAATATTGAAAAGGAAAAATTAATGGGGGCCAGCAGTCATACATTTCATCACTTTAGGTGAGATTCCTGATCAACTATTGCCGATGTTCATGTGTTCTATCGGTAGGTGATCTTTGCTTAAATGAAATGTTGAGAAAGAAAAATTATTGGGCTCGATTCCTAGGAACATGTTGTCGACTTTGATGCGGAAATAGCGGGTAATTATGTTTGAAGAAAATGCTGCGGAAGAAAAATCATTGGGGGCCAGTCATACAAGTCACGGTTTTACAGCGATCCCTATTCAGTTTTTTGTATGAGAGTTCGCTTGAGGTGCAAAGTTGGCGGGTAAGTAAGTTGAGAAAATTTTAAAAAGTCAAAAATAATGGGACTCATACATACATTTCGCTGCTCTAGGATCGATTTCTGGTCAGCTATCGTCGAGTTTCATGTCATTTTGTATGGTAGTTTCCTTCTATGGTGTGAAGGAAACAGTTTATGAATTTTTCTATCTCATCATTTCCTCTGAAGATTATTACACTATATTTCTACTTTTTGTTATTTTTATAAAAAACTCAAAAGTAGGCAAGTTCATATCAGGATTTTTTTATTGGAAAATATGTTTGCGAAAAAAATGCTTGTAATTATCCAAATTTTATGGTTTTTCGCTGAGCTAGGTAGTCAAAATTTTGCTCCATACAATTTAACTCAGCTTAATGTACAAAAATATTGCTTTAAGGCAGGTTTTTGTTTTTTATTTTCTTAGCATTTTCTTATTATTATTGCTATTATTGCTGTCGTTGTTGTTATTGTTGTTGTTGTTATCGCTATTAATTATTTTTCTTCTTCCATATACATTACTTGTCATTTGAACACATACACACACATTAGTATACAATATCATACAACAACTACATACAAAAGTTAACGCCAACTAATTTATTAATAATAACTTGATCTTTTTTTTTCTTTTTATTATATTTGTTAGTTTATATTTGCATGTATTGGTGTGTGGCAAATATACTTTCTTGCAAATATACGAGTACGTACTAACATATATTTACATATACGTGTGTATATAGTTACTACTATATATATAGTATATCAATAGAAAAAAAAAAAGATTAGCATGCGTTGAGACTGGCTTCACCTGTTCATTGACAATTTGTTAGCTATATGTGAATATACAGTATGTCAATAATGAGTTTACACATTGAAAAAAAGATTCAAATTTTCAACTTTCTTAGCCAAAAACACTAACTTTTATTTCCATATACACATTTTTTTTTATTAGTTACAGATATTTACAGTATTTATAAAAGATTCATGAAAAAAAATTGTAAGTTCACCGCAAAAGAAAAGAAAAATACAACAAAAAGAAATTTTACTCAATTTTAGAAGTGTCAAGAAACTCTTTTCACAACTATTTTTATTTTAATTCCTTTATGCAACACTTCAACGACTAACGGTACATTTACAGTTATCTATTTGCGTAAACGCGTTGCAGTGACCCGTTCCTATGATTTTGTTTGTTAGTTTGTGATTAATTTTTGCTTTGTCCACATCATCTGTTTAAATATTGTGTTTTTAAAATGCCAGGCAAAAGGTTATCGGCTGAAGTGGTTCAGCTTATATACTATAATCTCCAATTGGGAGAAAATGTGGAGAAGTTATCAGAAATGTTCTCTGTAACACGTAAAACAATTTATAATGTTTAAAATCGAGCTGAAAATGAGGGTAGATTGGAGTCTAAGTGTGGAGGTGGCCCTAAGCTTAAAATTACTGATCGGGCAGAGCGCTTAATGATGAGGGAACTGCACAAAAATCCACAAATTTCGACCAGAACGCTTGCGGAGAAACTCAAGGAAGAGTGTGGTATAGTGGTTTCCCATGAATATTGAAAGACGTTTCTCCTTCGCCTCAAGGCTCATTTCACAACCTGATGAATATTGGGACGACGTAATATTCTGTGACGAGACCAAAATGAAGATCTGTGGGTCTACTTAAAGAAAAAAGTGGCTAAAAGGCAACCTAAAAACCATACAGCACTTAAAACTGCTATATTGGAAGAGTGGCAAAATATGCCGAGCAATTATGGCCTAAAAAAGTTGGTTTATTTTTTGAATAAACGGCTACAATCCGTGATTGATGCTAAAGGTGGCCATACTAAATACTAAATATTCTACTTGATCAAATTTTAACTAATAAATATTATAAAAAAAGACTTTGTATCGTTTTTGAAAAGAGTTTCTTGACACTTATAAAACTGAGTACAATTTCTTTTTGTTGTATTATTCTTTTCTTTTGCGTAGAACTTGCAATTTTTTTTCATGAATCTTTTATAAATACTGTAAATATCTGTAACTAATAAAAAAAATTGTATATGGAAATAAAAGTTAATATTTTTGGCTAAGAAAGTTGAAAATTTGAATTTTTTTCAATGTGTAAACTCATTCTTGACATACTGTATGTATATGAATTTGTATACTTACAGACATACATGCAGCAACTTATTGCCATCCATCCCGTAAAGCAAACTATCCATCCCTCCTTTACCACTACCATAATATCGTCAAATAATCAGTGTGGCTCGTGTTTATGTGTATATGTGTTTGTGCATAAGTATTTATACAGTGTAACTTGGAAACTTGTTCATTTAGAAATTCCGCCATTAATATAAAGTTGAATTTATATATTATCTTTTTTTATTTTGTATTTCATTTTTACTTTAGTACAGGACAAGTTTTTTTACATATTGTATTTACAATACGAGCATATAGATATGCTCGTATGTATGAAAATATTCTTACAGGCTCTAGTAGCTGAGCGGTCATTTTTTCAAATGTGGAAACAAATTACTTGTGTGTATGTGTGTGTGTGTGTGTATTGAAGAAAGCTTACATATAGTTGCATATAAGTAAATATATATGTGCATTAGGGTGGTCCTTAAATGTAGGAAGATCATTTTCAACATCACATTTCCCAAACCTCACTCGCTCATTCGATAATACTTCGGTCAAAGATATTACATATAAATTTTGGTTTCGATTGGAGATGGTTAAAAGGGATGCCGCACAGGGTCAAAGTTTATATTCCTCTATGGCAACTCAAAAAATTAAAATACATTGTTTTTCATCTAATAGTAGTTGCCCCGTCTTGGCATGCAGAAGGCACACCCTACAGATATCACTGAGCTGGCACCCAAGGATGTCAGGGACATTGCTCTATTCATTAGGAAATCCCAATGGCTCCGCTTAACAGAGGGAACAGTATAGTAAGCAACACTGATGCATGGTGACACAATGGGCCAATTTTTGGCCTAAGTGCTCCCCCTTAACGCCCGCATAACCTAAGCTAATACCCAAAAGTTGTCACATAAAAGTTTTGGTTACGATTGTTCAGATTATCCTATGAAGATTCAAAAAATAAAACAATTTTTTTTCCATCTAATACTCAAAATCTAGACTACTATAGTCAAAGATATCACATATAAATGGTCCCGATTGGAGACGGTTGAGCAATCTGAGTTTTTAACCGTCTCCAATCGGGACTAGTTATATGTGTGATATCTTCGACTATAGTAGTATAGATTTTGCGTATTAAATGAAAAGACAATTAATTAAAGTTTTTTGAATTTCCATAGACGAATGTGGATTTTGACCCCAGCGCGGCACTCCAAAATTTATATGTGATATCTTTGACTGTAGTATTACCGATTGAGAGGGTGACACTGAAAAAAATCGTTTATTTGATTTTAAGGACCACTCTAATGGACATACATAGTCAAATATAACAATATCAATATATATGAATAATACTGACACACGAAAATGATGTCTTGTCCACCGGAAGAGATAAACACATCTATACAAAAATTGTTGTTGCAGATTCGCTGAATACGAATCCGGGGTTAAATTTTCCATCATGAGGTTGCATTTTTTTGCTAACCAGAAAAATATAGTGAACGTTGTTTTTAGAAACTTCGACCCTATCGCTTCAAGGATGCCCATCAGATAATTTCATAATTGGTCGAAAATCACTTTAGAGGCGACCGACTCCAGTTATTTCTACTGGCCAACATTTCTTCACTTATACTTACCGACTATCTCCACCAGTTGGAGAGGATTCGATCTCCTATGAAATACAAATTTTATGAGAAATTATCAATTTTTGTATGGTAGTCCCCAGTATTCGGAGGAAATGTTGAGGCAAAAAAATTAATGAACGTTAGTTATCCATTTTGATATCACTTTGAAGCTGAGGATAGTAATAGCTGTCAACTCGACAACACCAGAGTCAACAGCAGAATAGCAACTTCATGCCCAAGAATAGCGGAAATAAGGGACGTAATTAAGAAGCTTAAGCTTAACAAAGCAGAGGGCATCGACGGCATTCAGCCAGAATTGCTGACAGCCGACCCACAAACATCAGCTGAAATTCTGCATCCTCACATGGCTGCTGATTGGGACAGCGAAAAGCTACCTCCCTCTTGGACGAAGGGCATCATCGTTAAACTTCCGAAAAAGGGTGATCTGCGCGACTGTGGCAACTGGAGAGGAATAACCTTGCTCAATTCCATCTACAAAATTCTGGCTTCACTTATACAGAATAGACTCCAGTGCGTTGAGAATGCTTTAAGGGACGAACAGGCTGGATTTCGCCCGAAACGTAGCTGCGTTGACCAGGCTAACACACTTCGTATCATCGTCGAGCAATCGATTGAATGGCGCTCCCCACTATACAAGCTGTTCGTCGACTTCAAGAAGGCATTCGACACACTTAAGCGTGATTCCATCTGGATGGCTTTGAGTAGAAAAGGTGTCCCCCTGAAGCTGATTCGCCTCATAATGGCGCTTTACGAGAGCTCTGAGTTGGCGGTTCTACACAATGGTAACATCAGTGATTCATTCACGACCAACGCTGGAGTGCGGCAGGGCTGCCCTCTCTCCCCGCTTCTCTTCGCCATTGTGCTGGATGACGTCATGAGCAGCCTTACTCAGCACAAGAGAACTGGCATTGTGTGAAATCTCGCGCGGCAGCTTGAGGACTTGGACTTTGCCGATGACATTTGTCTCCTCTCGCACTAATTCTCCGATATGCAAGCGAAGGCGAACAGTTTAGTCGCGCTGGCACGCACCGTCGGATTAGAGATAAATATTGCGAAGACCAAAGCTATGAGGATCAATCATTCCAATAGAAGCCATATAATGATTGACGGCTGTGCGATTGAGTTCGTCGAAAGTTTCTGCTACCTCGGTTGCACGATAGCAACAGACGGGGTAGCTGAGGAGGATGCTAACTGCAGGCTAAGCAAAGCAAAGACAGCATTTGGCCGGCTAAAATCAGTATGGGCAAATTCCCAAATATCCAGACGCACGAAATTACGAATATTCTCCGCATGTGTGAAATCGACACTACTGTACTGAAGTGAAACATGGCTGATCTCGAACTCCATCACGCAGAGACTGCAAGCTTTCGTCAACAAGTGTTTGAGGATCATTTGTAGAATTTCAAACGAGGCATTATGGCGTCTGACGAGCGAAGAGCCCATACTGATCCAGGTTAAGCGTAGAAAGTGGCGTTGGATTGGCCACACGCTAAGAAAGCAGCCAGATAGCATCACGCGAATGTCGCTTGAGTGGAACCCGCAGGGGAGCAGAGGCCGCGGATGACCAAGAAACACCTGGAGACGATCAATGCTGGGTGCTAGCTAGCTGCTGCCGACATCACATGGGAAGGCGCTAGATCAACTGCCCAAAACCGTGTGCGATGGCGAAGCCTTGTGGAGGCCCTATGCTCCAATTAGGAGTTTAAAGGAGAAAAAAAAAAGTTATCCATTTTACCGCTCTAGTCGTGATTCCTGAATAATTATGAGATTATTTGTTGATTTTCAGTGGCTTCTACATTTATTTTGTATGGGAGTCCCTTTAAGGGATCAATGAGGGATCTAGGAGGTAAGTACAGTAGGAAAAATATTGAATAATAAATAGTATGGGAGTCATTCTATGAGCGGTAGTTGCTAATGTAATGAATATCTCAATTTTGTAGGAGAGCTTCTATAGAGCTTAAGAGTGTTCTCCAGAAATTTTACGGCGAAAAAAAATAAAATTAGATTATGATTTTTTAAATTTCGATCTCTATGCGACTCCAATTATTTTCGATTTATTCCAAATCTATTTTTTTTTGGTCTCACGCATGTTGTTTATGGCAACTAATAAAATGGTGGATGCCAGGTTTCGAAATCGAAAAGATCTGCACAATATGCGATATCTCACGACGACGATAACTGCCGTAATTACAGAGGATCAAGCTGAAAATTGGTACATTCAATTGTTTTCAACTACCAATAGGTGAGTTCATAAATGGAGAATATCGGATGAAAGCGACGACTACCTTCCATACAAAAGTATGTTGTTGCATGGACGTTTTCACACTTTATGCATGAAAATATAAATCGAAGAAGCTAAATTTCGGTATATATTAGTGTTTTTACTATAAATATTCTTAAGAATGGATTGAATCGGTTTAAAACTTCGCCTACCTCCCATATAAACTTCTGCTTTCGGATGGATTTTTTCACACTTTTTTTGCATGAAAATATAAAGCGATCACGATGAAATTCGGTACGTCGTATTATATTTACTAATTATTAAATATATTCCATATGTATTTATGTTTTCACACTTTGCGCATGAAAATATATAGTTATCATGCTGATCATTCGATACATATGACTAAATTTGCTAACAAATAGATGTGCTAAAAAATGGGCGTAATCAAATGTACCCTCGGCTGTACTTTGCCCATGAATATATAAAGTTATAGGACTGAAGCTCGGCGCATATGATTATTTTGATCAGAGCGCCAGACTGTTTGAAAGTGAATGCTATTGGATAAAAACTTCGTCCAGCTCTCATACAAAATGACAAAATGATTTCGATTGTAATTTGTATAACTATCTGTCATGGTGTAGCCTCTAACAAATTTCAAATATTTTTATTTACAATTCTAGTTAGTTTCGAACCACTGTCATAAGTCGTTCTGTGTTTGCATACTTTCATACTTATGCCTATAGTCTGTAGTATGTAATTTACCTGTATCTATGGAATGTTGACATGCGTAAGCAGATCGGCGGAAGAATACTAAAGAGAGGGTTTTAAACTAAAGCGAATGTGTGAGTGTGGATGCATGTATTATAGTATTACCATTGGTCATTGGTCAATGATATCGTTATACCATACTTAATAGTACTTTTATATAATATATATTCTTCGTTTGGATTGTTGTTGGTTTTATACATACTCGCTAGCTGGCTAGCTTGTCATAAAATATAATTACTATTATTAACTGATTGTTTTTTTTTTCGCTGTCAATTTTAGTTTTCATTCACAATAAAGCATTAATTACTTAAATATTTTCAAGTATGAGTATTTTTTGTTTGTTGGTTTGCTGGTCTTTTCTTGTTGGCTTAGTTACATATTTTTATCTTCTTGTTGTTGTTGTTGTTGTTTATTTTTGTTAGCATTTTTTTGGGTAAATTATTAATTATGGTATATTTTTGTTTTTTATTTTTGTATAATATTTGCATATGTGCATAGTTATGTATACCAATGCACATATTAATTATGTGGCACTATAGAGTCAGAGAAATACCTCGACTATACGTAGTATTATTATAGTTCGAAAGTGCAATGGCAGATTAAACACCTGTTTGCGTTGTTATTTTGCCATGTTTCTATATTTGTTGTTATTCTTGTTTTCCATTTGTGCAGGCTATATCGGCTATATTATATAGCTACAGCTATATAGCTACATACCGATGTAATATGCGGGGTGTAGTTCTACTATGTATCGTACATGTGATTGCGAATTTGTACTCATATGCATACATACTGCTAATGCAAATGATTGATGGTATTATTATTATTATTATTACTTTTTTCTATATTACTTCATTTTGTTTATTAATTGTTCTAGTATGTGTTTTTTAATATTAAAAAAAAAACATTATTACGAGTATTACATGTAGAACTCATTAAAGCAATTCGTTGTGCATATAAAAACAATTACTTACTACAGAATATGCAAGTATATATGCATATGCGATGTAGTCTGAAAAGTTGCCGACCTATCAAAGCTACAAGATATATTTTCTTTAAATTTAACATATATTTGAGAAACAACACATTTGTCGAACCAATTACACTTCGCGTTTCACTGTAATCTGTTTCTAGAGTAAAATGGGGTATACAAGTGCCATCTAGAGTACGTAATCAGCGCCTAAACTGCACTAATGATAAGTTGATATGTTAATTCAACCACAGTTTTGCTCTAACTTAATGCCTAATATCTCACGAATGTTGTGTCTAAATTTTAAGCGGAGCAAAATTGACGAAGTTATGACTATTTGTATACATGTCGGATCAACTGACTACATGCGTATAGGCCGAGCAGAGCAGGAAGCTGAAAAACAAACAAGAAGGCAGGATTCATCGTAGACAAGAACAATAAGATGCATTAGACATCATGGATGATTGCAACATCCTTTATGGACCTGGCATCGATGAATCAGTGTGAGGTAAGTCGATAGAACTCGCTTATGAACGTTTCATCCCAAATTTTTTAATGTCCAAAACTTTAAAACGTTTTTCCCACAACTCAAGTTTTCAAAGTCGGTGTCCCTCATAACGTCAAAACTACTGTACCGATCGTTTTGAAATTTTGAGCACTATTTCTGTACATAATTTACAAGATAACGCTAGAGTTTTTTTTTTAGTTTGTTAATATTTTTCATTTTACAATTACAAATTAACCGATTTTTACGCAAAAAAAAACCACGTTTCGTCTTTCAAAGTGTTCCCAAAAAGTGAAAAATTGAAATTTCGAAAAACCCTCCAGCATTACTCTGGCAAAGCGATTATCTAACAATATAATTTTGATTTTTTGATTTCAGATGATCCAGTATGAGGGACTCCGCAATTCAACTTTTTTCCGTGACGCTCCAGAATAATTGCTGCCATTGCCGTATTTCTAAATATTTCTCCATGAAAATTTTACACAATATTCTCTAAATGTTATACTATAATGTACCATTGTGCGTTGGTTAGTACGTTGGCCTTCTGGTCTGGAGGTTGTGGGTTCATATTTCATTCGAAAATATTTTTTTTTTTTCGAACGTTACCCACTTGCCATGGAAAAGCTTCTGAAATAACTCTGTGACAAAGCTCAGAAAAAGTGATGTCACAAGAGTTCTGCTGTTCGGAAGCGGTTAAAATAAGTAGGTCCCTTCTCATAAAAAAAAAAAAAAAAAATAAATATGTGGCACTTAAAGCCCCAAAGGGCTCATTGGCCGAGCTTCTCTTCCATTACTGTTATGCGTCTTAAATTTTGGACAGTATTAGAATGGACCTACTTATTTTAGCCGGTTCCGAACGGCAGAACATACTGTCCAAAATTTAACACGCACAACAGTACTGGAAGAGAAGCTCTGCCAAAAAACCCTTCGGGGCTTACAAGTGACACATACTAATTTTTTATTTTTTTAAATGATGGTTCAGATTCACGCGTACAAAGCTTCCAACTCATCTTTGGTTTGCATAGGCGTATTGTCTTCCAGAAAGACATTTCAAATTATAGCTCAATATTATATTTTTTCCATTTTTCGACTCAATAAAATGATTCTCAAATAAGAACTGCTCCTTCAAAATGGTTAAAATTTTGAAGAGATCCCTTCAAAAGATGCGCTAACATATTCGGAAATTTTTCAAAAATTCAATTTTATAAATAATATTTCATATTATAATTAATATTACGATGCTGTTGTTGTTGTTATTTAAGCAGTAATTTTAGAAATAAAAAAACATTATGTTCATAATAACAAAAAATTGGATAAGAAGTGAGTGAAGTGAGCTTTATAATAAAAAAAAATGGAAAATGAAAATAGCGATTCGAGGGCTAAAAAATTGGCAAATTGAGTGTAACATAAATGTCGTTCCGGCACATAATTTTGTCACTGATACACGCGAGATTACACTTTTACCGTTATGCCTTTTGTGCTTAGGGAGACTGAAATTATTTAATATAAGTAACAGAAATGGTCGGCAAAATTAATAGAGCTAATAAATAGCTCACTCATTTCATTTTAGTTGATTTTGCTGACTCGCACTGGGTTATAATTAGCAGAAGAACCACCACAGAAAGATAGTGACTTCTATCTTCGATTAGCTAGACATAACGTCATTAAGATCTTTCTGCGCAACCGATATTTGTATCACTATGTGTGTGGCAACAAATACCCTTATCCGCGTCAACTCATCAGCCTTCTCATATAAAAGATAACCAACGTAAGAATTACGTCCACATGCTATTTTAGCTTGGACAGCGCTTTCCTGTATACCTTAAGTAGCCATGATTCTACTTTCTAATAGTATATTGGCAAAGCGAGTATTGCTGCCTGACTGTTGATAAATAGAGCAACCCTATATCTTTCGTGGGTTACCGAGCTCGATTGATCGGTACATTTTTTTTCTGTTCATGAGTCGTAGGTGGTGAGTTCGTAGCTCGGCCGGGACAAATTGAATGTAAAAAAAGTGTTATTCCTTCAAGCAATTGACAATGCTTCCACCATTGTGAATTTGCCATGAAAACGCCTAGCACAGGCGTTTCTTCAGGGTTCAAGGTTCTTCAGAGCCACTTCAGTTCACTTCACCTCACTTCAGTGCCACTTCCGATATGTGTACCTCTATTATAGGAGAGTTGAAATATATATTTAAGCATTCGTTGTGGCAATGAATTTGTGTCACCCAAAATTAATTTTAGCTTAATTTAGGTGCGGATCAGTAAGGTTTAATGCTATTACCATGATAATAGATCTAAAAAAATTAAAGTTTCGTTCTAGTAAAGTATTAGACGTCCAAAGCATAATACTTTGAGCTATGGTCGAATTGTCTGGTTGATGATCATACACATACCATAATTTTATTTTCATCATACGAAGAATATACAGAACAGTAATTCTTATTTACATACATATTTTCATGCAGTTCTGTGGGCTGTAGCCTACTAACAATTTGGATGAATCATCGATTCGGGGAATGACTCTTACGTATATCAAAATTTTCAAGCGGATGAATAATCCGGCAGTGAAAAAAATATCTTCGAAACTATGGAATTTACTAGTTTTAAGGAACCAACACCTAGTTCCACTTCAATCCACTTTCCTTTGTTACAATTGGCGATGTTACAGTGCGATGTCATAGGCAGTTTCTATTGATCTGTTTAAGTGACTAAAGAACAATATATTTTCATTCATTGCATTATAATTCAATTGATTGCTATTCGCCGTGATTCGAACCTGGGTACAGATCAAACAATTTATTTTCATTCATTGCATTATAATTCTCATGTACATTTTCATCTAAATTACTTAGAATTTAAACATTTAATATTTATTAGTATTAATATTTGAGATTCGAATCTGGGTACTCACCATTGTGTCTTACTATCGTATGCTCTAAAAATCCAAGTTTGTCTAGTTATTAAGCTAAATAATTTTTTTAGTAGTACATAATATAAGGTCTAGTACATAATCGCACTAGATCTTAGTTTTATTGCAGGGAAGTTTCATCGTTAATATTTACCATAATTTACACTTTGAAAAAAATCAAAATGAAAGGCAAACACTAAGAATAAAATCATACATTTTCATACTTATGAACATTTCAAATAATATATTGCGTTCACTGTTCAATTAATTTTTATTCAGGGTGTGACATAAAATATATGTGAATGTTTATGTAGGTATTTGCAATGTTTAATTTCTTATTACTTACAAAGTATAATTAATTTATTGTTTCGTACAATACAAGCCTTCGACTTATTATTTTTTTAACAATTATTACCATTTACTCTCGTGCATTAAACATTGCGCGAATACATTAGAACATTAATAAGTTAGAGTTAGGGTTTAATACGATTTTTTTTATTATGACTCATATCGTATCTTTTGTGGGTGCCGTAGCTCAGTGGTTAGTGTGTTCGCCTTCTGATCTGTAGTTCGTGGTTCAATACCCGGCTGATGCATAACAAATTGAATATCGTAAAGATTTTTCTTTCGAACGGTACCCACCTGTCGGCAAGCAATTGGCAATTCTTCTGACAGTAACAACTTGCCATGAAAAAGCTTCTAAAAAGAACTCTGTGACAAAGCTCAGAAAAAGTGATGTCACAAGTGTTCTGCCGTTCGGAACTGGCTAAAATAAGTAGGTCCATTCTAATACTGTCCAAAATTTAAGACGCACAACAGTAATGGAAGAGAAGCTCGGCCAATGAGCCCTTTGGGGCTTTAAGTGCCACATATTTATTTATTTTTTTTTTTTTTCATATCGTATCTTAGAGTGGGTAAAATTGTGAAATGAGTTACATATGATATATTTCTTGAGAAATATACATATTAAAAATAATATCAATATGAATTATATGGTAGCTGATTTCAAAGTCATTGCTGAAGAATTGACTAGTCAAATGTAAATATGAAAAACGCACTTACAGAGAATTAAAAACATTTTTTGTTCACACAGTATCAGCTAATAAACAAAAATTGGTTAACTAATTGCATTTGGTAGTTTAACCGTTCGTTAACTGAACACTAAAAATCTCCTTACAGTCGGCTGGGGCCGACCAAATTATACCCTGCATATGTAGATTTATATATAAAAAGTTTACTCGAATATCCATCTTTTTCTTTTATTTCCACCATACGAGTACTACTAATTTACACCCGAAATATGGTTGACTTTGACGAAGTACTTTGTATGTTATGAGGGTTGTAAAAGGGATAATTTAAAGGATTTTAAGATAATTCCGAGGCTTAGTATGGGAGCTATATAAAAAGTGGGCGTGGCTTAGCTCTTTCTTGTAAATCCAATTAATTTTTCAATATTAATCCCCACTTTAAATCTGGTTGTTCTACGCTGAATAGTTTGCAAGTTATGATGGGTAACATTTTTTTTTTAATTTCCGCAACTTTGTATGGGAACCCCAAGAAAGAGTGGGCGTGGCACATCGTTTTTTTGCCAGATTATTTTCGACTACCATAGTAATCTAAGCGTCTATTATATTTATACTAGACAGAAGTTACAGCTGCTTCAATTTAAAAAAAAGTACATACGCTTTGTATGGGAGCTACTATAAAAAGTAGGCATGGCTAGCACATTTCTGGTAAGGTTATGTAGTAGTATAATGTGACTCTATGTGCCAAATATTGTTGTCCCAGGTGGTATATTAAGTGAGTTATAGCAAGTTAAAGATTTTGAAAATTCCAAGGTTAGTCGCTTTGAATGCTTGGTGTGGGCGTGGCTATTGACCGATCATTCCCAATATCAATCTCCTCCGTACCCTTGGATCAAAGGTTACTTATGCCAAATTTCGTCAAAATAGCTCAATATTTGCTCAAGTTGCTCAAGACAGACGGACGGACGGACGGACAACGTTAAATCGAAAATTTAAGCGACACTGATCACGAATATATATTTATATCCATATCTCCGGAAATTCCTTCAAGTGGTCACAAACATTTGACCGAAATGAATATACCTTGCATATTGCATTATGCAGGGTATAAAAAGGAATTGCTGTAATTAGAAAGAAAGTGAAAAATAAATATTTATTACTGCATAAACGATTTCAGCTGTTGATTAACTAATGGTTAACCAAAGGCAATCAGTGGCTTAACTATTGGTTAACTATACATTGAGAATTAACTAATGATTGCTAGATTTTTGCAATTTGTTACCATTGACCTTAAGAAAGAAAAAAGTACTTGGTTTTCCCATAGGCGTCTACTTCAATTTAGGTAGATTAGTGTGACTTTCATTTAAAATCGTTTGTACATTTGTTTTATTTACACTTTTACTTGATTGTACTGTAATGACGTCAGCCTTGAGATCATGTATTCCCCTCCTAACATATGGCGCAGAAGCCTGGAAAATTTCCACCACGGATGAGAGGATGCTTGCAGTTTCGAGATAAAAATTCTGCGCAGTATCTTCGGACCTATTTGCGTTTATGGCGAGTATCGAATAAGGTACAACGATGAGCTGTATGAACTGTACTCTGACAATGGCATAGTCAGGCGAATTAAAATCTAGCGGCTGCGCTGACTGGGTTCTGCCCAGCGAATGGAAAAATACGCTCCAATTGGCGCCAGCAAGCGAAGAACAGAGAAGACTGGCGCCGCATTATATGTCGGCCTTAACCGATCATCGGTCGTTAGGGCCACATAAGAATAAGAAGATTAAATTTTCTTGTCGCAGCTTTTGTAGTTTTGCGATTTTGTGACTGACTGCTTTTAGAATAAGCGGGAAAAAAGAGTTAAAATTCATATCGGAGCGAAATATGTATTTCGGACACATACAATAACATTTCACGAGAAATAATTTTGTAGAACATTTGAACGCACTAGCTCTCTTTAGGAAAGGGTCGTTTTGACCCATTTATTGCAGAGTATGAATAAAATGGCATTTGGAAGGTCGCACAGAGGGTTAAAATAATATAGAAAATTATTCGCGGTAAAATTTCACTAGGAGTATTCTCAGACAAAGTTGTGTGTGCTCACTATACAAAGCACATAAAAGTCCACAGAAAATAAAACTCAAATATGTCCCCTTGAAATATGCAACTTGTTTATGCGTTCTTTTATAATTTCTTCATAAATATAACTCTAGCTGGTTTGGCGCTGCGGCATCAGTATCGCAATCATCGCTATTATCAGAATCTGAGTTACACATACTGTCCCCGTGTGACTCCACTGCTGTAGCTGTCTGGTTACAGGGATCGAGTGTAGTTCAAATTTTTAAAAATCATTTAAAACTTTTATTCCACTTTCTGATGAATAATATCAATAAATTTGTCTATTTGAACATTTCAGAACACTTTGATACTTTGACTCCACTATTTTATTAATGGCGAAAATCGTATCGCACGCCTATTTATTGGAATAGCGCTTATTCAAAATTGAGAGTCCCAATCGAAGAATTTACAAAAGTCGAATTATAATTAATTTTACAATATGAGATGTCACGTAGACAGGAGGCATAAATTCGATAAGCTATTTAAAATCAGAGGTTCCATCGGAGGTTTAATGAAATCAACGATACACATGAATTGCAAACTCTTTTATGCCATCGAAACACTCAAGAGGTAATTGGACTTTGTTAATTCTTTGTTATGGCATATCCTAATCTACATGTAGTCTAAAGGAATATTTTCCAAATACAAGTTATTCGTATAAATTTAGATTTCTTTTGTATCCGATTACTTCATTCACATGCAGCACCTATACATATGCATATTGAATTATGAACTTTAGTACTACGAGGGCGGATTGATAATGAAGCTACCTAAGTAGGAAAAAAACATTTTTTTTTTTTTCAAAAACCATTCATTTCTCCTTTTACTTCGACACACTTAGTAAGACGATATTCCACCTTTTTTATACCATCTGAATAATACGATTTCGGGAACCCCTCAAAATACGCATTAGTTTCGGTAATCACTTCTTCGTTTGAGCTGAATCTTTTTCTTGCGAGCCATTTTTTCAAGTTTGGAAACAGGAAAAAGTCACTAGGAGTTAAATCTGGACTATAAGGTGGATGATCAACCAATTAGAAGTGTATTTTAGCATCGTATCTAATGCTGTGTGAACCGGTGCGTTGTCTTGAAGAAATAGTACTTTTTTCTTCTTTAATTGTGGTCGTTTTTTCTTGATTGCACATTTGCATATTCAATTGATCCAATAATGCACGATAATACTTTTCTGTGATTGTGGATCCTTTTTCAAGATAATCGATAAGCAATATTCCGAGTGCATCCCAAAATACAGTGGCCCTAACCATGCCAGTCGATTTCACTGCCTTCTCATTCTTCGGAGCACTTCCACCAGCTTCCACCCATTGATTCCATCGATTGATTTTTGGTTTCAGGTGTGTAGTGGTGGACCCACGTTTCATCAACAGTTATTAATCGACCCCAAAAATCAACAGGATTACGCTTTATCATGTCCAAACACCGCTGTGAAGTGGTCTCTCGAACTCGTTTTTGTTCGACACTGAGCAAACGCGCTACCCATCTTGCCTATAGCTTTTTCATATGCAAATGTTCATGCAAAATGTTGAACACACTTTCATATGAGATGTTTACCATTTCAACAAACTCACGCGACTTGACTCGGCGATCATTCATAACGATATCGAGGATTTTCTTGATATTTTCTTCAGTAACCACCTCTTTTGGCCTTCCTGTTGATGGTATTGTTGCAGTGCTTGTTCGGCCGCGTTTAAATTCAGCAATCCAATATTTTACCATGTAATCTGACGGAGCAGACTCACCGTAATGTTTATCGAGCTTTTCTTTAGTCTCTTTCGCCGTTTTCCCTTTCAAATAATAGTGCTTAATCACTGCACGAAATTCGCTTTTTTCCATTTTTCAAGAAACACAAAAGTTGGTTACTTCAAACAACTACAACAAATAAACTAATCGATGAATTTGGGTGAACTTTTAACAGCTGATGTTTGATAGATCGCAATTTCAAAAAAAAAAAGTTTTGTGTTTGTGCTGCCTCTTTCGTACTTAGGTAGCTTCTTTATCAATCCGCCCTCTTATATGCATAGTACAGCATGACTTTCTAAATATACATTCTTCTCTTATTCACTATGTGTTTATTAAAAGATAAGCTGTAGAAATGAAACTACGAATTCTTTTGATATAAATACTCATATTAAATTGTAGAATTTGAAATTAAACTAAAGTAATAGCCACTATCGTATAGATGTGCATATAAATATAAATATAAATATAAAAAAACAAGTAGACTTACTTATTGAACCCACAAATGTAGGCATATTAATATAAACACTCATGCTCATCTTTTCACTTGAACTCTGTACCTAAAGTCGCATACTTACTTAAGTGGTCAAGATCGGTAACAACATGTAGTCGTCATAAATCAGAAAATAAATTTAGAGCTCTATTTGATCATTGAGGTGACAAGAACTTGTCACTGGCATTCACACATCTATCGTCATTGTGTCATTAAATTAGTATGACACTCTGTCATTGTATTCTTGCATAAAAGTGATAAGTGAGAAGTTATATTTTTAAAATTCATTCAACTAGAATGTTGTAAAAAAAAATGTTATGATATTGCAAAAAATGCCATAACATAATAACTGAAATATAACGTGTAGGAATAAATATTGATTAATTTTGTATAGAGACTATATACAATATACAGAATGACTTGAAATTTTGTCTGGATTGTTATTTTGATTGAAAAACAAGATCTGTTAATTTTCAGAAAAATGTAGTGAAAAATAACGGTACCTTGCATAGAAATTTCTTAATTTTTGCTTAAAAACATTAAGATTTTGTATGGAGACTATATTTATTTTTAAATAGAATGTACTCAAATTTTGTGTAGGGCACTATTTTGGTGAAAAAAATAATATTTACAAAGTTTCAGAAAAATGCATTGAAAAATAACGGTACCTTTCATACAAATTTTGTCGATTCAGTCTTAAAAAATGCAGCATTTGTTTTACGAATATTTTATTTTTGAACGAAGATTTCGGTATGAATAAAATAAGACTTTGAGTATGGTGCTGTTAAAAATTAACGTTACCTTCCATATGAATTTGTTAATTTTTGTTTAAAAACATTAACATTTTGTACAGAAATTATTTTTGTTTGTCAATACAAATTTTTTATTGGAAAAATTCGGTGGAAAAATCAGATTTTCAAAATTTTAGAATAATTGAAAACTAACAATGGCTTTCATATTAATTTGTTGATTTTAATTTTTAAAAAATTTAATTTTTGTTCAAAAATTTCTATTCACTACTACTTTTTTCGATTCGAACAAGGTTGTAAAATTTCGAAATTCAAGTTGTAAAATTTTCGAATAAGGCAATGAAAAATAACAACAGTACCTCGCAAACTAAATTTATGATTTTTATTAAAAAAAAAAAATAAAACTCTTAGTGGAGGTTTGCTTAGAGGCTAGGAAAATTCACTTTATCACTTTTAAATACTTTTCGAAAATTTCTGTTTTGTTGTAGTTTATTTGGAAATTCAAAAATTGCTTCGATAGGTAACAAAACATCGTGTACTCAGCGTCGTTGTGGAATTCCTTTGTGATGGAAATTATATGCAATTGTATAACAAAAACGATTCGAACATGAAAGCAATATAGTCGAATTCAAATTACATTCTCATTGCCGAAATAATTGAATAAATATAAAACAAAGATTGTTTATTTCACATTTTCAAACTTCAAGTATAGTACAGAATCTTTTGTGAAATTTTTGACAAATTGCTAAAATCAGTTTCGATCGATAGTGGCATTCGGAACACTATATATTATCTTCGATTAAAGTTGACACGATGCATATCATAACAGATTGATTAATGCGATTTAAGTGGACTCGATACTTTTCGTAAGAAATTGATTTATCTCACTTTTGCCATAGAATAAGTAATTAATCGATTAAAGAAAACTGAATAGTCGATTTAATTTGGTGTTACATATTTTCAGTCGGCAACATAACATTCAACTTCTGTGTTTGGAGTGAATAAAATGCTAATGCCAAAGAATTGAATTAATATTAATTGTAATCATGTTTTGTCATATTACGAAAATAGGATTAATTTAATCATATGACCATATTATTGAGTTATGTACATTCATTTTATTATGCGGCGCAAAGTATTTAAATTGATACTTATGTATAATGTACTATGAATAGTTTTGAATATATAAAAGCCTACAAGAATCGAATATACACACGCTATATTGTATTGTAAAGTATCGATCATTCTGTTTTTACACTATCTTATCAAATTTGGTTGCGTTTGAGTACAGAAGGTCGTAAAATACCAACAATAAAAAATGCCTAATAGTTATGGAGTAAAGATAGAGGAAATAATAAAATATGTACGAGTATAGTGGACAATTGAATTTGTTTATTATTTAAACTTGTTAATACTTAAATATCTACTGTTTAATTTTTGAAATGAACGACAAAAAAAAAAAAAAAAACTGGTAATCTAACTAGAAATCTAATACGTAAAATACTTTGTATTATGACAAAGTAAGATGTTTAACCCTTGATTCGACGAGCACTTAAAAAACCCCTTCATAAATAACAAACAAAGAACAATGTTGTTTTGAGAACAAAAAGAAACCGGAAGGTGATGTGATTCGAATTCGAATTCAGAGTTTCAACCTTCTTAGAATGGAACCACCCTGGTTCATCAGACATAAGACTTTTTGCTGTGGGGCTGTGTAACCGGAGCACTAAAGTTGACCCCCATGAAAATCGCGGTCGCAAATGAATTTTTATGCAGAGAATCTGACAGTAAAATCATAAAACAGCTGGCAGGGAAACCATATATTCGGTAGTCCACTTGCCCTCCTTAAAATCTAGAATCAAACTGCTTTGACACCCTATGGAAGAAGGTATTTGGTGCGCGAATATCCTTTGAACCTTTAGAGATGAATCGAAAATGGCGTAGTAGTTTGTTATTAGGTCTAATTACTCATGGTAATGCAGTCTTTCAAACAGAAGTCTATGCAGATAGAATGAAATGTAGATTTCAACGTAGACTGTCAAATGGCGACTAATGCAATAGTTTCGCGCGCTATAAAAAGTTCAAATATATGTGGCGCTGTTAGAAAAAGATGGGATGCTTATCTAGAGGCAAAAGAAACAAGGGGCAAGGATATATAGGAATACGAGGGAACCAGACGTGCGCGTTTCTTCCCGATGTTGAAACACGTCCAATCAATGCTTGTGGGACAATCACACAATAGTCTGACAGAAACTGCTCAAGAAATGAAACTTATCGACACATTATGGATTATGAACTTACTATGGCTCTTCGCTGCGGAATGAACCTTGGAAGCTTTCAGCCCATTTCAGCCTATACGAAGCATGCACACACTTTTACTCACGTGCGGAATTTCTTGCGTACGTACTCAGCTACAACAACAACAAACGACAGGAGCGCTCCTCGCTACCGATGCCTGTCAGCGCAATTTCAGGTCAGTGTCTAATAGCATCACATGTCATAAAATCGATCTTATCCGATGCCGAAGATGGAAGGAGCATGATTTAAAGGAAACTCTGGCGCATCTATATCTTCTGCAGTTGTTCAACGCTCTACAAAACTCGCTTAAATTGCTTAGGAATCCTAGAGTTCAATAGCCTAGCTGAAGCAGTAGCCTTGTGCAAGATAGCACTACTAAAGTTCGCGGGTTTTCTATCACTAAGGGGTAGACGAGAATCTAAGTTTGACTCTCTGCTGAAGATCGTCCAGTAAAATCTATCCTAACCTTCATGCCTATAAATTATAAACAAAAGGTCTAAATGGTATTACGATATTTTGTTTTGAATTTTTAAAATGCCTAAAAATTGAAGATTTTCGTGACCTTTTCGATATGACAAAAATCGCCCTAAGTAGGTATTGAAGGTTAAGAACATGAACATTTTCATTAGAAATTCAAGCAGTTATGGATTATTGAAATATTTGCAATTTGAATATACAATTTTATAATACAAACTAGCAGTATGATTCAAGTTTTCATATATTCTATAGTATGTAGTTGATTTTTTTCGTTAAATAAAATAAAAGCTGAATTAAGTATGATCACAAAAATGAAATAAGATATATCTACGATGGTTAATAACAATAATAATATTCTAGAATTAATATTAATTTCAATTTTAACGACCTTTTTGTATATTCGTAGATATTTTTGTTTTGTATTTTTTTAATTTCATTTCTATAAATTAAAGCAAAATGGTAAGAAGAGACAAAATCAGTTAGACAGTCAGGCAGGCAGGCAGGCAGGCCTGTCAGTCAGTCACGTAGGTAAGGTAAGGTATAAAAGCGTATAAACAGCAAACAGAAGAACAGGTTAAATTCAAACGACAAAAATGTGTGTTAACATAAAAATTGTATTTTTATGGTAATAGTGTGGCTTACCTGTTTCGTAAAATGATTTCATCCTCAAATTTAGTGTCGAATTTTTCAACTTTGTTGAGTTGTGTATCTTTTTTTTTTAGCTGTATATTTATGTGATTTCTTCTTTTAATTTTTGTTCACTTTTTTTTTCTTTGTTTTACATTATCACTAATATATTTGGTGTAATTTTATGTGTATGATGGATAAGGACACGGACGACATCTTTACCTGACAGTATTAGAAAATTCAAATATAATCTAATGCTGCCCGGTAAGATGTGAACAGATATCCTTGAAAATATGCAACATTATGCATTAATACACAATCACTTTAAATTTTCATATACAAAATAGAAAACACGATTTTTTTAAATTATTTTATAATTAATAAATAATTCAAAAGACCTAATAACTATCAATTAAATATGAAAGTATACACACACTTAAGTATGGGCTAGGTATGAGTATATGTTTACAATGACGTGTTTGTATACATAATAACGTGATCCATGTTGCTATTGATGTTATGACTGCAGCAATAATACGCCTCCTTCATTATAATAGCACAAATCAAATATAATAATTGAGAAAAAAAAAATACTTCATAATCATTAATATTTATAGAAAAGAGATTAACCCTACAATGCTTAGTGTTGCCCTTATGCAACTCTATTAAGATATTCAGGCTTATTGACCTCATTTCAGGACAAAACATTTTCTATTTATATAACAACAACAAATAAGTTTTTACCTCTAACATTTTCAATCCAAAGACTTGACTCGCTGTTGTGGAAAATTTTTAAATAATAAACCAATCAACTAATCTTATATTGAAAACAACCGCCAAAAACTTACTCAAAAACAACTGAATACAACAACAGCAAGTGAATTTACATTTATCAAAAATTTTCCGCTAAAAAACTTATTTTTTAAATAATTGAAACCTTTCAAATATTTTTTCCACCGGAAAACTTTTTTTTAATAACTGAAAACAATAACAACAAGTAAACTTACATTTTTTAAACAACAAGTCTTAAATATTATATATTTAAGACATTTTTTTCTTCAAAAATCTAATTGAAAATAACTAACAATAACAACAACAAATTATTAGACTTTTATTTCCTCGAAAACAGCCTTTAACGTGAAAATAACAACTCTGAGAAGTTTAGTAATTTGAAAACTATGAAAAATTCATATCGAAAGGCTTAAAAAATAAAAGCATTTCAATTGAACATTATATTTTTACGTCTAACCTTTATAATTTCGATTTAAATTCAGTAAAGGTGTTTAAAAAATAATTTTCGAGAATTTTAAAAATGTAATTATTTTGCTAACGTGTAACATTTCGGTCTAGATTTGGATCATTTACGTGCAAATTGTCTTTTAAAAACCTCCAAAATATAATTTATAAATTTAGTCCTATAGTTTAAGTCAATTTCAAATTCCATCTGTTGCTAGGGTCTATTCTAAAGACCAAAATATGAGTCGCTAGTTCTGAAAGTGTTATAATTTCGTTTTTTCAATTCAATTAATGGTATTTTTATTAGTTTTGTGATTGTTTATGCTTAAAATTACCAGTAACTCATTTACAAAAAAAAAAAAAAAAAAGAACTAACATTTTTACAAACAACGGCTCACATATTAGTCGTACTTGTTCAGTAAATTATTTGGCATTAAAAATTTTTATTTTAATTTTTGCAATTAATTCCAATCGAAAGTGAAATTCATACTGACCACATATTTCTTTTAATTTCATTAATTTTTTTTTTATCGAAATCATTGTCCTTGGCCACTTAATGGTTAAGTATTTCTAATTTCCTTGAATCTCTCTTCTCCGCTACATGATTCATAATTAATAATATTGTATTGCAAGCGCAAAAAAAAAAATATATATAATAAAAAAAAAACTGCAAAAAAAACATCGAACAAACGATGGAAAACGATTGAAAAACGTGGCGGCGCCTAATAATAAATACAATTACAAGCAATGTATACAACAAACAATTATTAACAACAATTATAAAAAGCAAAAAAATAACATTACTCTAACAGTACAGTATCAAAGCAATTAGAAAAAGGCGCTTTCTCAACCAACGACAATTACGATGAACCACGACACGACTATGAGTATGTTGATCACTACAACGATTAGTTAGCTAGCAAATCTAATAGCTCTCCTTGATGTATAGCACGACGGAACACCAGAACACTCCCTATAATACAATACAATACAATACGAACCAGACAAGCGCCACAAAATAACTGAACAGGCGGAACATTTCCGATTCGCTCACAAGATATTATACACACCGCACAACCAATATACCGTACATACATACTAGCAGCCAACTAATGATCGTGGCTTCGATCGCATTAGCAGCACACGTAACACGCCGCATATTTATTCGATTCGTAGCAGCATATATGTATATGAATCGTATGATTACATAGGCAGACAGAAGCAGCACTAATGCTGTCACTGCTGCTGCTACTACTGCTGATCACGATGATAATGATCATGATGATCTTTTTGACATATTCTTACAACAAATATCAGCAGCCAGTCAAAGCCATAAAGCACATGTGTAGCCATTTAGTATTAGACATCAGTATGATCAATTCAATAGAGCGAAGAATTGTTATGTATGATAGAGACAGAGAGAGAGAGAGAGAGAGAGAGCGACAGTGAGAGATCGTTTCAGTAAGAGAGAGCATTTCAAATTGATCAAGTGACCAAAAAATCAAATAAAAATACAATAAATTACATGTATTCCAAAATTGAATCAATTTAATTAATGAACAACCGAAATATCACAACTGATCTTCAACGAAAAATAGAATGAGCATGTGATGACTGATCGCTGAGGGAGTGATCGTTGAACAAATGAAGGTGGCGATATGAGGGCAAGAAAATCAAACCATAAATAAAAAAAAAAAATTCAGAATCATTTAATTAAAGAACCTTTGACGTGATCGAAGTTCACTGATAATGTTAATCATACATTTCATGTTTATAGATCTTTAAGCATTGTGAAAAATATACACTTGCTGGTTTTCAATAGTGCTTGTTGCTGCTGAGCAAGCAAAGCAAACATAATGATTATGTGCTAAATTGTGCTGACACTTCTAAAATTGGCTTGCTGTCAAATCTGATCATATTATTATTATGTAGGTATATGATCATGATGATGATGATCACGATCACCACACAATATTGGTATACATACATTTAAATTAGTATATAAAATCTTATACAATGTGATTGATCACACAAATATTTTGAAATGGAATTGCAAAGTGTAAATTACAAGATAGAGATTTGTTGTCATATTCAGAGTAGATGTGGGTTTAATAGATAATTTCTTTTAGAAAATTTATGTGGCAAAAAGAGAATTAGTCATGTTAAGAAATAATTCAAATATACAATAATTAAATCTGACGCTTAGAAAAAGTAAACCACATCGAAATTTTTTAATACCAGCTTGTTTTTGAATTTTTTCGAATTTGGAATTTCGGCAAAGTGTTTGATTTTTTAAAGATTTTTTATTTAAACTCACAAATTTGAGCAAATCGAGCATAAATGATAATTTTATTTAAACGCAATACCGAATTATGACTTTTTTTTTTGTACCAGTTAGTTTTTGAGTTTATTTTAAAACTTAAGAAAGCCTGAGAAAATCGTTCAAATTTGAAAACTAAAATTTTTAATGTGTTTGCATTATAAAGCATAAAAATAAATGTATGAAATATTTTTAAAAAATTGAAAATACTTGTTCTATCTTTTCCAGGGTCATCATAGTTTGCATGTAAGTAACTCTTACTGTAAAAGCATACAACGAGCACATAATACCTGTGTCATAAAAAATATTTATGTGACCTTTAAATGATAGAAATTTATGATAAAATAATTTAGTTTTACATGCAAACTTCATTTTGTTGCTTCTTGTTTGGTTTTTCCAACTCTCTGTTTCTTCCTTCCTGTTTATATTCACTTCAACTGATATTACAAGGTATTAGCCAGTAGTAAATGTCAAAAGTAAAGCTGTTTATTGATCATAAATTCTGTATTGCTAGAATGTTGAGATTGTTAAAAATCGTCGCCAGCAAGAGATTGAAAGTTATAACCACATGTAATCGCATGTGCTGTGTTTAGGGGTCTGCCTATAGTTTATGAGCGATAAGAGTACTGTACTCGTGATATAACAGCACCCGCTAAAGTATCACGTAGACTATATAATTGTTGTTGTTATTATCATGACTTCACCGATGAAGTGTGATTTTCGAAAAGTGCTCATCTTCGAAAACTATATTTATTTATTTCGACATAAATCCTTTTGTATCTTCTGAAAATTTTTAGTTCCACTTAAGTGGCTCTTTCATTAATTAATTAACAGTTAATTACGGTAATATCGAAATGTATACTCTGACCTGGTGACATGGCCTGGCAACACTTTGAATCTATGCATTTCTCTGGACATTTAAAAGTTTAAAGATTTAAAATAATTAATATTGTGATTTGCCGAAAAGTAAATGACAACTCTTCAATTATTGAACAAAAAACATTCAAAAATTTTTCGCGGAAAAATTATCACTAATGAAGAAGGCTAACCAAAATGTTCATGACTTCTTCACACAAATCCGCATATTAGCCTAACAATTTTATGTTCTCTCATGGTTTTGGGCGCCGTAGCTCAGTGGTTAGTGTGTTGGCCTTCTGGTCTGTAGGTCGAGGTTCAATCCCCGGCTGATGCATAACAAATTTAATATCGAAAAGATTTTTCTTTCGAACGGTACCCACCTGTCGGCAAGCAATTGGCAATTCTTCCGACAGTATCAACTTGCCAAGAAAAAGCTTCTAAAAGAATTCTGTGACAAAGCTCAGAAAAAGTGATGTCACAAGGGTTCTGCCGTTCGGAACCGTCTAAAATAAGTAAGTCCCTTCTAATATTGTCCAAAATTTAACACGCACAACAGTAATGGAAAAGAAGATCGGCCAATGAGCCCTTCGGGGCTTTAAGTGCCACATATTTATTTTTTTTCATGGGTTTGAAATTGCCTAATTATTCCAAATGCTTGAAAGAGACGAATTATTTGACTTCGATCCAAAAAAAAAATATCAATTTCAATAATTTACACAAAGAAAAATGTTTTTTTCCAGTAAAATTATTAAATTTTCGATCCTCAAAGTCCTTAGTTGCATGGATAAGGGTTAAATCGTACAAACGATCCTAGCTAACCTATTGACTGTGAGAGTAGTTGTGGCATTTGAAAGCGAATTTTGACAACAAATTAGAATGTAGAGATTATTAAAGTGAAAATACTGACAATTTAAAATCTCGCAGAGCTTAACTTAGCAAATTACGAGCTGAATTCTATAGCTTTGAAACAGAACTCTTTGAACTTTGAAACTTTCATTTACTCAAAATGGAGAATTTAGAACATTTTTAGAAAAATACATTCTGAATTTCTGCAGGTTGTAAAATTCCATTTGCTTATAATAAAAGTTATTCAAAAATATTTAAAACAGCCTGTGGGAAGAAATCTAAAATCACAATATAAATATATAAATAAAGGATCGAAGGGTCTGAGTGTTAAATTTTTTTTATAAACCTTAAACATTCTCAACACCTTTGACATGTAGGTCCTTTTAGTCTTTAATACTTTCCAATCGTTAAAGTTACGCGTTTCTAGAAGTTGCTCATTTGCGAAAATTAATATTTAACAGGTCGTTAAAAATAACGGTATTTATCTTCAAAAATATGACAAAATTTAGTAATTTTTTCTATATGAGGCAATAATAGCCTAGACAGACGGCAGCCTAATTCCACATTACCGGGTTAATTCGAATATGCGATGGCAACACTGCTGAAAATTTTCTATTGTGAATTTTTCTCGATCCATTTTACAAAATATTAGTTGTGTTTGCTAACAAAAAACTTTCAACAATTGTTAACAGTTTTCAACATGAAAAGCGTTGGCGAACAAATAATCCCAGCTGCCAATTACGAACTGTGAATGTCAATTTTCACTTCACGTATTTCTTGAGATTTTCTCATATCGACAGTGACAGATGACAGAAATTGATAGTGATAGTAATGTAAGTGAACAGACCTAATAAAACAACAATCAGCCGTTTAGTTAATCCGAAATACTGCCGTCTGTCAGGTTAATATTTTATTCGGATTAAGTGCGCCGGTAAAATGGCATAAACGAAGTTAATAGATGCTCTTTCATTTCTAATTTTCATTTTTAATTTTTTTGAAATATTTAATAGTTAAAAATTACCCTTTTTTAAAATATAAAATACAACTAGAATATAAAAAATGTTTAAAGAAAAATTTCTTACTTAACAATTTACCTTATTATGAGACACACCAAATTTGTTTCCATTACTAAGTGTCGTTAACTTGCAGACTGTAAATTAGGGTGACTTCCTAAAAGCACGTTGCAGTAATGCATTGCAACTTGTTCCTAAAGGCAACCCTTAAATTGTTCACAATGTATTCTGTTCTGTTGTTATCGATACGCAGACAAAAGCAAACAGCACATCCAAAAAAAAAAATTTAGATGCAAAGTATTATAAAAATAACTACACAATGTAACAATACGGTATGAAAATTGTATTGATACAATGTATACATACGTTTTGGAAGTCAGTCTTACTGTACTTTGATGCGATAAGAGTTCGGCGACAGGTGTTAATATCATCTCTTGCGCTTACAACAATTCATTTGCTTTAATAAAGGCATTTTTTTTAACTTCCTCCATTACCAAATGATGCAATAAGAAATCTTTTTTTCATGATATATTTTAGTATTTTTTTCAAAAAAATTCAAATTAGTGTCACTTTGATATACAAATTATGGTCAAATATAAAACCACAAGATATTTTCTGAACCGCCGACGGCATTTTTTTCAACAAAGCATACCAATAAATGGTTTAATGAAACGTCATCGAACATCATCTACCCACCATTATTATCCAATCAATATAAACATCGTCATTGGAGAGCGACCGTAAAAGGAAGTGAAAATGAAATAAAATATATGCAAAGCAAAAAAAAAAAAAAACAAAAGAGGTGAAACATGTGGCGCCCACGTTTTTTCATAACATTCATTCACTGTTTCTTCAGTTACTCGAGCTAGTTTTATTTCTTTTTTTTTTTTTGTAGCTTTAGCATTTTTTTTGTTGGCGCGTTTATATTTTCCATTTTTTTACAACTTTACGACACTGTTAACTATAATTTAAATAACGGTCCACTTTAACGTGTTTCTTAGCCTTCTCCATTTTTGTTGTTGGTGTAATTTTATTGCGGTTTTAATGTTTGAGGAGGCGTGGTTATTGTTTTTTTTTTAGTTCAGCTTTTTTTTTTTTGTATTTTAAGAATATTTGTCGAAAATGTTTCAAAACTTAAAATTTTTTTATTCTGTTTTTTTTTTCGCTGCTAAATCTCCTCTTCTACTGATTGGTGGTGGTGAACTGTTTGTGTGTTATACCCGTTAAACACGTCCACCATTCTACCCAGCGCACAAACAACTGTAACGTAAAAGTGAAATACCAAGACTGACTTAACGAATTCTAATGAATATTGCTCTGAGCAACAGCTAGCAAGCATTCGTCAAATTAAGTTGGCTCGAATCGTTGTCACGTCGTGTATAGTGTTTATGGGGTGGTGGGGTGATGTGTTGAAAAAAGAATGCGGTGAAGTGTATGGGGAGGTTGTATGATGTGTGCGTGTGTGTGTGTGTGGATGGATTCCGTTGTGTTGGAATTGCGTTATTGTATGAACGAGCACTCGTTTGTTGGCCGTAATAGCAATTCGTCGCCGTTCGTTGATGTTCGTTGTGCTTCTGACTAACATATATTCAATTATGATGTGTTTTTGTTTGTTGGTTGCGTCTCATCGCATCATCCTCGTCGTCGTCGTCGACGAATACGCTGCAGCCAATGATGACGACCACTGCGACGACGGTCAACGGTTAACTGTTGAAATATTTAGAGTAGCAACAGTTTTCTGTCATGAGTGTTGTTGTTAGTTTTTGTTTGCTTGTTAATGCCTCATAGTACCTCGCTACCTACTTCGAAATCTATCTTCCATTCATTTACTCGTTTGTGCCCTTTTTATTAGAGCAAAAAGACAAAAAAAAAAAAAAGACAAATGAGTTCAAATTTGTTTGAATTATTCTTAATTGACGCAAATGACATGTGCGTCGATTCGTTCGATTCGATTTCGATGTGATTTTCGTCATCAGCGACGAACGTGGTCATCATAGTGTTGTAGCATTTTTATTAGCTTCGTTGCGTTTGTCATGCCACTCTTGTTGTTGTCGTTGTTTTTTTACTGGCTGTATTTGTTATTTTATTTATTTTTTTTTTTGGTTTAGTATTAATTGCCTTTTCTATGGTGATACTATTGCTATCACTTTCACACTGCATTATATTATAGAACAAATAGCCAAGTGTAAATCGATTTTTAATTTATTTCCATTTCATTCACTCACACACACATATATGAGCAAATAATTTCACTCACTCATACTAACATAATGAAAAAATAAATAATCATCATTGTCATCATTATCATCATCACCATCATCATCAGCAGTAATCATGATCAGTATAATGGTAACGCCGGCGACAAACATCATACATGATTGAAGATGAACATTTAAGCGAAACGTCATACAAGCATATATGTTGCAACCGCGTTATTTTTTTTTTTTTTTTGCTTTATGATCATTGATCATTTCTTTCATTCGATCATGTAGTCATAATATTCGAATGTATCGTACATAGCACAATGTTCATCTTGTCATTAGCACATTCTATTGTCGGTATATGTTGGCTGTAATGTTTGATGTGATGGTATGATATGATGTTTGATTGGTTTGATTGCCTTCACGCGCATTTCATTATATCCCCCACCCGCTGTGATGTTGTTTCCTTATATTACTGCTGACGCTATGGAATGCCGGTTTTGCTTTTTTTTTTTTTTGGTTTCTTAATGTGTTTCTTTCTTCTTTCTTATGGCACTAACGCGTATGTCACACATGGCATTATACTACTAGAAGTGCATTGCATTTTGAGAGTGTTTGCGTATATATTTATGTGTATTTTGTGTTGCAACAATGTATGCATTAATGCAATATTCATACATATGTGATACATTAGCAATTCCAAGCCCGGAAACCCGCAATTAATTCTTATGATAATTGCATAACATTTCTAACATTTTTTGGTCGTTTGCCGGTTTCTTTCTCACAATTTCTATGTTGAGCACATCGTGAGCACAAACTCACGATATGCATAAGAACAGTAAGCAGGAAATTAGACATTCATTTATTTATTCGTGTCTTGCTCCGTCGCTACCTAGGTGTACTCTATTCGATAGCACATTGTTTTGCAGACCGTACTTAACAGGCACCCTGTCCACAACAGGAGCATTGCTTGTTTTATCAAAAAATGTTGCAGATTGAGTCAAGAAAGGAAAACTTACAGCTTCACAGTATCACCACGTGTCTACCTACGTGTCTAAGCTAATCCAGAATTTTTTTAATGGCATTTAATGCCCCGAAGCTCTCTTTGGTCGAGCTTCTCTTCCTGTACTGTTAGGTTGGTTTATGTGGCTGCCCTCTCTCTGAGAGGACACACTTAGGTCATTAAGGCCCATTGTGATAGCACCGAGTTTCTCTTCCAATACTGTTGTGCGTGTTAAATTTGGAAAGCATTAGAAGGGACTTCCTTATATTAGCCGATTCCGAACGGCAGAACCCTTGTGACATCACTTTAACTGAGTTTTGTCACAGAGCTTTTTAAGAAGCATTTTTGCCAAATTGCTACTGCCGGAAAAATTGCCAATTCTTGCCGGCAGTTGGCTACAGTTCGAAAGAAAATTTTGTTCGATATTAAATTTTGTTATGGTTCTGCCGATCAGAAGGCCAACCCACTAACCACTGAGCTACGGCACCCACTCCTGTACTATTGTTCGTGTTAAATTTTGGACAGTATTAGAGGGGTATTATTTTAGCCAGTTCGACAGAACTCTTGCGACATCACTTTTTCAGAGCTTTGTCACAGAGTTATTTTAGAAACTTTTTCGTGGCAAATTGTTACTGCCGGAAAAATTGCCAATGGCTTGTCGACAGGTGGGTACCGTTCGAAAGAAAAATCTTTTCGATTAAAAATTTTGTTATGCTTCAGCCGGGGATTAAAGCCACGACCTACAGATCAGAAGGCCAACACACTAACCACTGAGCTACGCCTCACACCAGAATAATAACCCAGAATAGTTCACGTTTAATTTAATCTATTTTATATATAAAATATTGATCTATAACTTATAACTGTAACTTATTTTCTAAAAAATTAAGCTTTTATAAAATTTATATATAAATTTGAGACTAATTTCCAGTTTCCAAGTTTGCTTTAAAACATACCAAAATTCAAGGTATCAACAAGAAACCTGAAAATTAGCATCCCTAGCATAAATTGCTGCGTACATTCACATACAAACTATTTGCTGTACATCAAAATTGTTCTTGTTGTTTGTCTTTATTAATAATGCATGTTTTTTTTTAATAAATATTTTGTTTGTTTCCTTTATCGCCTAATCCTCCACACTTTCAACTTTTTTCTTTATGCATATTTGGGGTATAAAGTATTATTGTATTTTTTTCGGCCTCTTTGACCTTTATATGTTCGAGTCTGTAGGTTCTCTTAAGCGTGTTTTTTATTGCAGTTGAAAAGAAAATTCTGTATTTTTGGGACTCTGTTTTTTTATATCCTTTGTTGCTTATCGATATGTCGAATAAGCTGATAATCTTTTAAGGCTTATACACGCTTGAAACGTTAAGTAAGATATTGCAAATGTTTGTGGTACAGTTATTGACTTTCATCTACACATAATGGATATTTAATTGCATTTTGTGTACAAAAACATTCTACATACTACGGGTATGGGTATACAAGGTGCGACAATTATGTATTAAGACTCGAACCATATCTCAGCAACCAAGCGCGCCATCTATGTGTGAGCATGTGCGTTTCGAAGCTTCAACCTTCCTCTACTAACTGTCAAAATTTCATGGCATTTGGTTGACATTTAATGTTTATTGACATTCATTTTACAAAACACGTGTTCGTTTGATGTTGAAATTTTAACATGGAGCAAAGAGCGGTCATTAAATTCCACGCAAAAATTGGTAAAAGTGCATCAGAAACATTCGGAATGATGCAGCAAGCGTATGGCGATGCTTGTTTATCAAGATTAAATGTTTTTATATGGCATAAACGGTTTGTGGATGGCAGAGAGTTGCTGGAAGATGAAATAAAAGAAGGAAGGCCAATTTCAGTGCGGACGCCTGAAGCGATTCAGAAAGTTCGTGATTTTATTACAGAAGACTGCAATGCTTTAGTGAAAATGATGGAAGAGGCCGTAATCATCAACAGAGAAACTATCCGACTCATTCATCACGAGAATTTGGGCAAAACAAAGGTTTGCGCGAGATTTGTTCCACACACATTGACCGAGGACCGAGGACCATCACATTCTTCGATAGCAGAAAGAATTTGTTCCAACTGGTCAAACAGTTACTACCGCATGTTACCTCGAAGTTTTGAAGCGTTTGATGTCCTAAATCCGTCGTGTTCGACCAGAATACCGCGATCCAAAAACTTGGTGTCTATTGCACGATAATGCACCGAGTCACACAGCACTCATTGTTCGTCAATTTTTGGCTCGGAATCAGGTCTGTGTGTTGAATCACCCGCCGTATTCACCTGATTTGGCACCGTGCGACTTCTTTTTGTTCCCAAAAGTGAAATTGAAGTTGAAAGAATGTATTTTTGATGACATTCAGACCATACAACGGGCTTCGACGAGGGCACTGGAGGCAATTCCGAAAAATGAGCTGGAACACGTGTTTGAATCACTATTAAATCGATGTAACAAGTGTATTGACTCAGGAGGAGAATATTTCGAATAAATATACCGTAAAATTAGCAGATATCGTGTTTTTATTGTGTTTTCTAGAGGCAATCTTAATACATAATTATTGCACCTTGTATATGAATAGTATATATGCATATATGCATATCACTACGATTTGCATATAAACTTAGATAGAGGAGTATCTTCTTAGGTTTAGTATTGTAAAGAAAATATTGTTTAGGTGGTAAGTACAATAGCTAAAGAAAATAAATTCAGTGGTAAAAATGTATGCATTTTTTCGCTTACTATAGAATATGTAGTATGTTTATCGGGTAGGGTGTTCGATAAGAGTCGGCTTAAAGTCAGCTGGTGTCATTGGCTTTAAATTGATGTCTAAATATATCATTGTTTAACGTCATCTGAATAATGTGTTTGAAGATCTTGTCAATTTCAAATCTCAGAATTCTTGTGATACCAATTTATGTGCTAAATTGTTACTATCGTAAGAATTGCTAGTTCTCTGCTTACATATGGACACCATTTGGAAGAAATTGTTTTGATTTTCTGAAAAAAATATTTTATTGATTTGTTCGCGGTCTGGTCCAGGGCTTACGACTTTACGCGTAGCGGTCGATCGCACTAACCCATTGAACTACGATACGGAATACGTTGAATAGTTGTAAGAAATACTATGTATCGATCATATCAAATGCATTAAACCAAGTTTTACGCATATTTTATAATTTTCTATATACATCTATGTAGATTAGAGTGGTTCAAATTTATGTGGAGTTATTAAAAGTTGCTTCGATTTTTGAATAAAGACAATTAACAGTTTTATATTCAGCACTTTAAATTTGATTCAATTTGGTGAGAGTTTCATGGACCCTTATCCACAATTTAATGGAAAATTCTTACAAATCGGTTTGGAAAAAAATACATCCATTATTTTTTTGTTGGATGGCTATATATCTTGTAAAGTAATGATTAAATTTAGACTTGTTAAATTTGGATTGAAAAAATTTGTACCAAAAATTTCTTTTGATAGGTCGATGGAAGATGAAACATAACAAAAAGGATATTTCGGTATCTATATTTTACAAAGGCGACAATGCAATTTAGACGGCAGAAATTGAGAATGGTGAAATTAAATGGTCCTGATACTGGCATAGCTAATTACATCCCATTTTGCTTTCGTTGATTCCATTCCGGTATTTTCGTTTTAAAAATGCGCCTTCCACCGGCCCGTCGTCGAAAATGTCAATAAAATCATGGAAATGATTGAAGTTGACCGACATATTAGCAGCCGTAGCATCGTACAGAAGCTAAAGACTGGCAAAAAATAGTTTGAAATCATCAGCAAAACCAACCAATTAATCAAATTCAATCAAATTTGTAATCCAAAAGAATCTTGGGTGACACATGAGTTGAGGCAAAAAACCACCTTAAATCGAATTTCCATTTGAGAAGAACGAAATCAACAATCAAGTCCAAATATGTCTTGGTTGCGAAGTATTAATGCATCCACCTTATAGTCTAGACTAGATACAAAGCGATTACCTAATTTTTTTAAACATTGCATAATCAATGCGATAAGGAAAGACTATCCATTTTTGAAGTTACAAATGGACATATATTATAAAAAACTGTGTGTATTTGATTCAAAACGGACCATTCGATATAAAGATATTATGCTGAAATTCATTATATAAGGTATAAAGTAATCCATTATTTTTGCATTCAATTGAAGGTTTTATTTAGCATAGTTAGAATGATCTGATTTGGGTCAAATATGCACCGTTTTGTTCGATAACTTTTTTGCCATTTTGAAGGTAATTTCATAACCGATTTCGATTTTCACAATCTTCTCTTGAGGCGAATTTTTCACCAGCAAAATCATTCGCCATAGACAGGAACAGGTAGTAATCACTTGGTGCCAGGTCCGGACTATAAGGTGGATGCATAAGAACCTCCCAACCAAGCTCCCGCGGCTTCTGCCGAGTCACTATTGATGTGTGTGGTCAGGCGTTGTCCTGGTGGAAAACAATTTCTCTCCTTCTGGGCGATTGCTTCCTTCAGACGGTCCAATTGTTGATAGTACAGGTCCGAATTAAAAGTTTGGCCGTAGGGGAGCAGCTTATAGTAGATGATTCCTTGCCCATCCCACCAAACACATAGCAAAACCTTACTGACCGTCCTGGAAATTCGGTCCATGAGGTTTTTTGCGTTAACTCGTGTGGCACCCATACATCGAGCTTCTTTTTGTATCCAGGCTTATTTAAATGGTCCCAAACGGTTTTTTGTGCAATGTTTAGCTCCTGGGAAATAGAAACAGTGCTTACATGACAGTCAGACTCGACGATTTCCATTATTTTATCGATATTTTCGACAATTGGTCTTCCAGAGCGTGGTGCATCTTTGACATCAAAATTACCGGAACGGAATCTACGTAACCAAAATTGCATGTGATTGGCTGTTACAGTATCTGGACCATAAACACTATTCACATTTTCAGCCGTCTGACTTGCGTTTTCGCCTTTATCGAAGAAAAAATGTAAAATATGGCGTATTTTCTCTTTACTGGTGTCCATCACTGACCCGTGCTTAAACAATACTGAGCCGAGCAATCACAAAACGAAAGGTTTATTTAGTACGAAATCCTATCTTATCTTTCTAACGCTATCTAGCGTAACCCGAGCGCACTTATACAACGCGAGATACATATTACTAAAGCCATCTATTGGAAAAATAATGGATTACTTTTTACTACACCTGATATAAAACTATATGATTGAGTACGTTTGAAAATGGATGCTATCAGATGAAAATCATGTCTACCTCCCCATAAAAGTTTTATAAACTATATTTTGCAATCTGTCGTGGTGTAGGGTCTCTAAGCTTCGATATTACTGCAATTCACGGCGTCTCTACTTTTTTTTTTGAACCACTCTAATGTATATATACGAATATTTACATAAGCATATACGCATATTTAAAAACTTGTATACAGTTATGATAAAATAATCCATAATGCAATAAAACATGTAAAGAAAAAAATCCACGTTAACAGACATTCATGTTTGCATGTTGTTGACCAATCATTCTGCTGCACAGCATGTGTGCAATTGCGTATAGAAAAATATTTAAAATAAATGGAGAGAAAAAAAATATATTTATTGTACAAAACAATTTTCTTTGATAAATACATTTTATTTATACATAAACTTTGACTTATGCTATTTTCAAAGAAAATAACTTTTTTTTTAAGAATGCTAATGCCAGAGGAAAGTTGAAATATGTTTAAAATTAGAAAAAAAAAAGAGTGAGAAAAAAAAAAATTATTTTATATAAAAAAGAATGTCACAGAAAAAGTGTAAACCGCTCCTTTTTGTACATATTTCTATTGTTTTGTTTTGTTTTTCAAAACAATTCCTACTATATATTGTATGTTCTCATTGGCATTCTTCTAAATGCTGCATCTAAATGCCGCACGCGTCACTGTCAGACGACATTTTAGAATGTATTCGTTTTTATTCTTATTGCTGCTGCTGCTGCTGCTGCTGCTGTTGTACTGCTGATACTTATAAGCTTGTTTATTTATTTGTTACATTTGTTAGTTGTATGCCATGCATACATAAGAGAGCTAGCTAGCGTTTACACTTAACTCTAACAACAAATAGACTGACAGTCAGTTGGACAATTACAAACACATACATACGTAAGTATGTATATGTATATGCACATAGATAGTGAGTGAGACAGACTGACAGACAAACTTGCAAATTGCATTCGCGCGTATCCGCGTCTTTCAAATTTGTAGTACAAACTCTATTCGTATATTCGTATGTATGTATATATTATATTGTATTTGCTATTTTGTTGGTCGCCAATATGCCAATATGTCGCGTCACACAATTATTGCCCCCTTTTAAATGTACATAGTCTTACCACATGTATACATTTTGTATGCATTTAAGTGAAATTGCAATTGCAATTGCAATTGCAATTTGATTTAATTTTATTTCTACACATTCACTGTACATTTAAATGTAATAAAAAGAAAATTAAAAATCAAATAATTTAACCAAAGTAGTTTTCACTTTTGTTGTTGTTGCACTTTTTATTTCATTTCATTTTGTCTACATAGCTGTCTGAATTGTCCGCGAGCAAGCTCCCACTCATCACAATTATTTTTCGTCTTGAATTTTTGTGAACCAAATTTCTTTTGCTTTATTGCTTATTATATCATTTTATTGTTTATATGCGAGCACATACTACAAGTACATATATCTATTTATTACCTTTTCACTTCATTTTATTAATTTTTTTCCACTGCTCATATTTATTGTACTTGAAAGTAAGAGTGGTATTATTATTAAGCATAACTTTGCATGTACATACATATATGGACAAAATATATTTCATATTCATACTTTCGAATACATCATAACAGATAGATAGTCCTAGTTGTGACAAGCACAGTCGAGAACCTATTTCTGTATGAGAGGCAGAAGTAATTATCAACAGATTCAACTCAATTTCAAATATGTCTACTATTTAGTAAATCTTATTGTATATACCAAATTTCAGCGTAATAACTTTATATTTCCGTGATTAAAGTGTGAAAACATACATACGAAAGCATAATTTTGTATGGGAGGTAGGTGTAGTTTTTATCCAATTTACCCTATTTTTGGATATGTCTATTAAATATAATCGTATGTACACAATTTCAGCTTTATACCTTGATGCATTCGTATACAAAGTGCGAAAATATTTATATGAAAGTATCATTTTATATGGGAGGTAGGTGTAGTTTCTATCCGATTGATCCCATTTTAGAGTATGACTCTTAATTGGTAAGTATAATGGCATGTTCTGAATTTTAGCTTGATAGCAGTATATTTTGAAGTGCAATGAACATATTTTTATACCCTGCATAATGTAATATGCAAGGTATATTCATTTCGGTCAGATGTTTGTAACCACTTGAAGGAATCTACGGAGATATAGAAAAGTATATATATTCGTAATCAGCGTCGCTTAAATTTTCGATGTGGAGTTGCTCGGTGTGGAGTTGCATTCTCAACCGGGTGCTGGACCCCATAGTCCAGCAGAGGTTTAAGATGGGCCTCGATCCTCACCAAGGGTGGGTAGTGCGGCCATTCACGCACCCCAAATTGGTACCTCAGTGCTAGAAGTCGTTGCCTTCTAGTCCTGGGGGGCGCTTATCGACGCTTAATTCTGATACGCCGTGCTTTGAGCGCCGTGAGATAGGCCTTCCAGGCAGGTACTCACGTAAAACCTTCACCTTCTTCTGTCCGTCACCTGGCTGGTTCGCACGATAACTGGAGCAAATATTGAGCTATTTTGACGAAATTTGACATAAGTAACCTATGATCCAAGAGTACGGAGGCGATTGATATTGGGAATGATCGGTCAATAGCCACGCCCACACCAAGCATTCAAAGCGACTAACCTCGGAATTTTCAAAATTATATTATCACTTAATATACCATTTGAGACAACAATATTTAGCACATAGCGTTACATTATACTTCTACATAACCTTGCCAGAAATGGGCGAGCCACGCCTACTTTTTATAGTAGCTCCCATACAAAGTGTCTGTACTTCTTTTAAATTGAAACACATAGATTAATATGGTAGTCGAAAATAAGTGTGCCACGCCCACTCCTTCTTGGGTCTCCCATACAAAGCTGCGGAAATTAAAAAAAAATGTTAACGATTATAACTTGCAAACTATTCAACATAGAACAACCAGATTTAAGGTATGAATTAGTATTATAAGAGCAACTAGACTCACAGGAAATGGACTTAAACTGAGATAGCTGCAGCTTCTCCAATCTTCTGTCTAGAACAATCATAATTAATACTTAGGTTAATATGATAGTTGTACATAATCTGGCAAAAACTCAACATGCCACGCCCACTTCTTAATGGGGCCACCATACAAAGTTGTGAAAATTAAAAAAAAAAATTTTAACTGCTATAACTTACGAACTATTCAACGTAAGACAACCAAATTTAAGGTGTGGATTCATATTGAAAAATTAATTGGATTTACAATAAAGAGGTAAGCCACGCCCACTTTTTATATAGCTCCCCTCATAACATACAAAGTACTTCGTCAAAGTCAACCATATTTCGGGTGTAAATTAGTAGTATATGCAAAAATTGTTTCTTAAAAAGTGGAAATAAGAGAAAAAGATGGATATTCGAGTAAACTTTTTATATATATATATATATATATATATATATATATATATATATATATATATATATATATATATATATATATATATATATATATATATATATATATATATATATATATACATATGCAGGGCATAATTTGGTCGGCCCCAGCCGACTGTATGGTGATTTTTATTTCGGAAATAGGTGGGCTTTTCATTCGATTATGCCTATTTTCTAATATATTCATTCAGTGCTTCGACTAATATCATAAGACAATTTTGAGTTCAGCGACTTTATATTTTCGCGTACAAATTGTAAAATTATTATTTCAACAATATATTTTTGTATTGGAGGTAGGCGTCCAATTACTAAGGTTTGCTAACATATCCATTCTGCGGTAAGATTAGCTCAATATTATACAGTATTTAGTTTAGTTATTATTTAGTATGGGAGCTAGGTGTGGTTTTTACTCGACTTAGCCCATTTACTATTTCATCTATTCGTTGGTGAAAATGATCTTAATAGCAAATTTTCAGCTCAATCGCTCTATAATTATTGCGGTTATCGCCGGAAAGACAGATAAAAAAATTTTTTAAATCGACAGATATCGCTTAACTATGTCGATATCAACATTGGGCTCATAGGGAATGTCGTTATTAATGATAGAGATATTGTTGTACCAATCGGATATTCCTAGAGTTGACGATTTTTGTCAATTGTTTCTTAAAATATTAGGAGCAGTGATGTCACAAGGGTTCTGCCGTTCGGAACCGATTAACATAAGTCGGTCCCTTCTAATACTGCTGAAATTTAGCACACACAACAGTACTGGTGGTATGGCAACGGACCTTTCTGCTCTCTCAAAGAGAGAGCAAACACAATAACCTAACCTAACTATATGTCGATATTAGCGATATAAAAGAAAATGTATCGACATCCATCATTATTTGTCACTATTTCAAAGGCCGTCCTCGACAGCCGATAAGGGTTTACATCTACGCTGCAATGTCAAAATTTGGTATTCCCTCTAGTCAAGCGCCATCAAATTTATTTGAAAGAACTGCACCTTATGAGGGTCGATAAGTAAGTATCCATGATTTCTTGATAAAACGGAAACAGAGCAAATTCAATACCGGCCGGAAAAACGTGGTTACTGAGGAAATCGTAGAAAAATTCAACTATGTACTTCTCACTATTTCTCACTGATCGCGAATCCGTAGGTGGGTTCTACACAACAGATCTCAATATTTTCCATGATGGGCAAGTGAAGCGTGAGGAAGGTGACGGCCTGATGAATACCACTATTGCCCATGGAAGACAATTAGCGATTATGACTGATAACACAGCTCCGATGTAAATAAAAGTATGGTGTCCGACGGCCTATACACCATTAGTCATTGGTTCGCATATTAGGTACCTGAACCTGAATTCGTAGTCGAATTTCTGTCATTACCGTCAGTTTTCACGGACTCGGATATTCAGCGATCGAAAATCCATAGGATATGACTACTCTTGATCATCGCGCATTCTACTTTTTTTATGTTTTATTGTGCGGAGGTGTAATGGTTATATAGTATTGCAACTTCTGTAGGCGATATTCTCAGAATGTTTTGCGTTGAATCGTTACCGTTAAAGAAGCTTGAATATACGAGGGCGGTCCCAGAACTACCTGATATGACATATAGACGGTGGCAGTAGTTTGGTGAAAAGTGGCAAGTGTTGTTTAATATTTTTTTTTGGACCCATCGAAAGTTAACGACCTCAGTGAATTTATAACCATGGAAAAAATTGGTCACCGTTGTGTATTTCAATACTTTCATTTGAAAGGTTTCAGTGCAACGAATATTAAAGCCCAACTAGATTCTACACTGGGGGAGTCTGCTCCTTCGTTTACGACCATAAAATATTGGTTGGCAGAGTTAAAACGAGGTTGAACGTGCTGCCAAGACGAACACCATAGTGGTCGAACAACTGAAGTGGCCACGCCAGAAACAGTTAAGAAAATCCACAAAATGGTATTATGTGATCGCCGGCTGAAGGTGCTGCTACAGGCATTTCAAAAAGTGCTATACATCGACCGAAAATTTGGAGATGAAAAAGCTGTGTGCCAGATGGGTGCCGCGTTTGTTCACAATAGAAGAAAAACAACGTCGTGAAGATGTTTTCTATAGAGTTTTTGGCGATGTTTCACAGTAATAATGCCGAGTTTTTGCGTCGATTCCTAACCATGGATGGATGAAATATGGGTCCACAACTTCACACCTGAGACAAAGGAGCAGTCAAAACAGTCGACTGAAAGGGAAGAATCGTGTCCAAAGAAGGCGAAGACAGTTCCATCTGCAAGCAAGGTTATGGCGTCTGTTTTTTGGGATGCACGTGGGATAATTTTTATTGATTATGTTCAAAAAGGAAAAGCAATCAATGGCGAGTATTATGCTAATTTGTTGCAGCGTTTGATGAAATTAAAGAAAAAAGGCCGCATTTGGCAAAATGAAAGTATTGTTTCATCAAAACAATGCACCAGTTCACACATCCAGAATCAATGAGTTAAAGCTCGAATTGCTTCAGCACGCCAGATTTAGCTCCTTCGGATTACTTTCTATTTCCAAATTTGAAAAAATGGCTTGGTGGTAGAAGATGTGCAAACAATGAAGAGGTGGAGTCTGCGGTAGATCGATATTTTAATGAGCTAGACAGTTCACACTATAGACAGGGTATCGAAGCTATAGAATATCGCTGGGAAAAGTGTATAGAGCTAAAGGGAGATTATGTTGAGAAATAAATACAAATTTTCCCAAATTTGTTGTTTTCTTTATTAGGTCGGGTAGTTCTGGGACCGCCTTCGTAATATTATACACCATAGACCAATCGACATTCATAACAATGGCTTTTTGAGTAAGTTTACTCAGAATAAGGCCAATATGATCCCAAAAGTTGCAGAGGTCATTGCTACGAATTCGTGGTATTCAGAGCGAATAATTCTTATAGATTTTTTGATTGAATTTAAGAACAACTACAAGGCAGTGAAATAATAAACCGATTTGATAAGAAATTCAAGGAGACAAATATGTATTTGACCTTTTGAACATTCAAAGAATAAAAAAATAATAAATATGTGACACTTAAAGCCCCGAAGGTCTCATTGGCCGAGCTTCTCTTCAATTACTGTTGTGCGTGCTAAATTTTGGACAGTATTAGAAGGGACCTACTTATTTTAGCCGGTTCCGAACGGCAGAACCCTTGCGACATCACTTTTTCTGAGCTTTGTCACAGAGTTCTTTTAGAAGCTTTTTCATGGTAAGTTGTTACTGTCGGAAGAATTACCAATTGCTTGCCGACAGGTGGGTACCGTTCGAAATAAAAATCTTTTCGATATTAATTTTGCTAGGCATCAGCCGGGGATTGAACCACGGCCTACAGATCAGAAGGCCAACACACTAACCACTGAGCTACGGTACCCACATTGAAAATATTTTATATATATATAATACATACACATATAAAACACAAAAAAAAGGTAATAATTTTACGAATATTTTCCAACAACTTTACTATGTATGCGACAATTGTAAAGAGCAATAATATATAGATAACATTTAATCATCAGTCAAAAATACAAATAAAAAAGAGCAAAAGACATTAAACATGCAATTATACGTGATCTCATGTACGAGTACTTACGTAGTTGTTGTTGTGAAAGAAAACAAAACAACAACAAAATACCAAATAACAATAAAGAAGACCTTGTCTTCAACCTTGCTACCAATTGCAGTCTTTACAACAATGTTTTGTACACACACACACACACACACACACACATACACACAGCGGCAACGTTTAGCTCAACATTATTACAGGTATGCATTGTGACTAAATATACATAAATGTTGCTGTCATACTCCGTATAAGAATATTAAAAGGCATACACATGTGTCTATGTGTGTTTGTACTAAACAATATGTTTTAAAACGATGACAACTTCCTCTTTTGTTTGTCAATTTATGTTATGTATGTAGGTATGTAGCATTATAGCTTTTGCTTCTGTTGTACCTAACTATCATGATGTGATATGTATGCTGGCTGGATGGCTGTCTGTCTGTCTGTCTATCTCTTTACCTATCTGTCTTTTCAGCTTTCAATAGTGTAACCAACAACATCATTCATCTACCAACCAAGTAAGCAACCAATCAACCAATTACAATTCATATAACGTTTAAGTAGTAAGACTGGTACATTACTTACAACAATATAAAAGTACTATTTTGCTATACATAAGTACATACAAGTCTACTTGTAAGTATGAGTTCATACTGGTAAAAATATGTAAGCAACATCAACCATCAGACGATAATAAGAACAATAGCAGCTAAGAATAAAAATCTGGGTTTGGTGCTATGCTTACTATTTTTATTATTTTATTTTTCACTACATACGCGTTCTCGTAAATTGCTGATATTTGTTTAGAATGCTTTCCATCTATTTCTATAATATTACCAATACGCATATGTATGTGTGCGTATTAGTTAAGGTGATTGAAATTGTAATGGGAGTCGATCATAGATTTCATTACTCTAGAGGTGATTCCTAGGCAGCTGTGGTATTATTTGTTCGATCTTCAGGTGTTTCTGCATTTGTTTTGTATGGGAGCTCCATTATGGGCCTCCGTAGGTTTAAAGGAAATATTGAGAAGAAAAAAATTAATGATGGTTAGTTCACATTTCACTACCGTAGTGGCTATTTCTGGACAGCATTGGTGTTATTCGCAGATTTTTAGGTGTTTTTATATGGAAGCCTTCTTAAGAGGTGAAGAGGAGGAGGAGGTAAGAATTTTTGGACAAATTGTTGGGAAGGAAAAATTAATGAAAGTTGGCCATACATTTGACAGCTCTTGGATCGATTCCTGTATAGCAAAATGTGGACGGGAAAAAAATGGGAGTTTTTTTACTTTTCCCCACTCTAGGGATGATTTCCAAATAGCTATGGGGCTATTTGTTGTTTTTCAGGTGTTTTTATTGTATTAATTTTGTATGGGCGCCCTTAAAGGACGAAGATAGGCGGCAAGTATGTTTTGGGTCTCTGGGAATATACATTTCACTGCTCTAGGTGCGATTCCTAGGTATGATATGATATTTTTTCATATATTTTGTATGAAAGGTCCCATCATGGGCGTAGATAAAGGTTTAGAATTTTTAGAGGTGTTGTTGGGAAGAAAAATTAATGCAATTAGTTTTTCATTCTACCACTATACAGTAGAGTTTTATGGATTTATGAGATTATTTACCTATTTGCACGAGCTTTTATAAGGAACCCCCTTAAGACTAAACATAGGAATGGTGAGGAAAAAATTAATCGGCGCCAGTTTGTAATTATTATTGCTCTACTGCGATGCCGCTCTGGGGGTTCTTGTCGATTTTGAGGTAATTTCGCCTAAGAAGTGAAGGTAGAGTTTAAGTATATTTGAAGGATCAGGATAAGGAAATATTCATGAGCCCAGGCCATAAATTTCACTGCTGCAGGGGCAATTTCTGGCAGCAGTTGGTTTTCTGGAGTTTGTATGGAGTCTCTGTTAAGGGCTAAATATAAAGCTTAAGTATGTTTGGAAGAAAAATGTTGTTGCGGAAATATTAATGGGGATCAGTCATTTTATCGTTCCAGTGGTGATTTACAGATTTTCAGATGTTTTTGCAGTCATTTTGCATGGAAGCCCCCTTAAAGGTAAACAGTAGGTGGTAAGTATATTTGAAGGAATTGTTGGGGGGGAATTTTAAAGAGACGGTCACACATTTCACTGTTCCAGAGCTGATTTCGTTTAGAATGTTCAGAAAAATATGCTCCATTCTAAGAATTTTTTCCGCAGAATGCCAGAAATACATTCGAAAAAAATATTTGTATATGCTTTCTTTGGGGAAATGCTTGTGATAATCTAAAATTAAGGTTTTTCGCTTACCCAAAACCATATTAAAATTTCACCCACCTTAATCTAAGCACATAAACGTAAATGTAATGTATTTTTCAGTAGAAAATCCATAAATACCCACTATTATATTATTATTATTATTATTACATACTATTGTCTTTTTTTATCCTATCACTCTTCTTGCTCATAACAGTTACATTAATGTTTCTATAACGTTTGTCATCGTTACACCATCATATGTTTTTGTTTATAGAAGCAAAGTAAATAAAAATAATAAAAATCCCAATACTAAGTATGAGCAAAAGTTTCAACAAAATTCTATATAGTAAATATGAGAAGCGTTAAGTGCAAAAAGCCTATATGGCCAGAATGAGCTACATACAAGGAAGGAGAAAAACTTGCAAATAGAAATGAAGAATTTCACCATATTTGGCTTTCAATTTTATGTGTATGGTTATATTCAGTTTGAATCTCTTGGAAGAAGAAATGAAAAAATTCTTACTTAAATGCTATTGAAGAAAAATGCAATTATGTACTTTTTGCATACCCACATATTGTATATCGTACATTTACGATGTGATAGTTCCTCGCTCTGCATGTGTTCATTATATAAATGTGAATTTTCTACGATTTTCAAACTTCAATTAAATCATATATGTACATAGACTATATAGTTTTTAATGAAAGAGAAAGATGTATAGGGTGTTTTCTAAGTAATAGAATTTCTTATAAGTCAGCTGTCAGCTGTTTGTTGGGTAGCCATTTTTATTAATTATAGTTTGGCATTTCATCATGGAAATATTTACACCTCTCTTTCAAATGAGTTTTGTGCATTACGATATATATTGTGCTCTCTGTCACACTCTGCCTGTCATTTGTAACTGCTTGAGATTCTGCAAAGAGAAAGAATAACAGATACCGTACATTTTTTTTAGAATATTGAGTAAATACTTTTTACATTTCTTTTACATTTCATTTTTACATTTCGCTTAGTAAAGCGATATACTATAGCGTTCTCTGTCACACACTGTCTGTCATTCATAGCTGTTTCAGTATTAAGCAATACGAAAATGATGTGACTTTGTAATTGTTGTCGTTCTTGTAGATATATGGCTAAGTCTAATGAAAAAATCAACAAAAGAAGCATTTAAAAAGTAATATACTCCTATGTGGTGTTGTGACAAATCAGGAAATATCATTTCATTTCGTGCCTACATTCATACATCATGCTTTATAGCCATCTTCATCATCATCATCTCCATAACTCTCATCAATATACTCGTATGGAGTAAACAAAAAAAAAAAAATATTCGAACAAGATATATATATTTTTGTTGTTAGACATGAATAATATAAATATTAATATTAATAGAAAATTTTAACGACTAGAGTAGATGGCATCTAAGTCAGTCCACACCTAAGCTAAATATATTCCAGCTTTTCACTTTTGTTGATACGAGTCGCTTCCTAATCAGCACTGTACTACTTCAAACTCCTTAAATCTAATAATCTATTTCCTCATTATTTAAAAAAGGGCATTTTCTTCGGTACCCGAAATTACTGGACTCAACCTTTATATTTTTGTTCATATAAGTTCTTTTTAAATCATTCTCAGTATCTTCTAATACGGTCCAAATGTAATACACACAGTAATACTGTAAGAGAATCTCGGTGATATCACAACGGGTCTCTATGATATACAGTATGCACACTACTCCAAGCCCTGGAGAAGTCCCAATAAAACCACATCGACACACACTCTACTATATATCCGCTTTCGACAGTTTATCAAGGGATTACCTCCGATTGTGCCTAATTTGGGTATGCCTGTGATACTCATTTGATTTTGCAGAAAAACAATGCTCAGCCTTCATTGTATGTATGTACAGTGAAAATTGCCAGGGACTTCTATTTTTCCATTTCAGATTGAACAATGTGGTTCGAATGGAAGAACTCGCTCGGATTAAGAAGGGGTTACATTCGGAACCCGCTGGTGGACGACGCAGAAGAGGAAGACCTAACCTCCGGTGGAAAGATCAAGTACTGAAGAACTTGTCAGCGCTTGGAATTTCTAACTGGCGCCAACTAGCGAAGGAAAGAGCTGGCTGGCGAAGCATGCTAGATTCGACCTAAATCGGTTGTAATGGCTACATAAGTAAGTAAGTCATGTTATTCCTTATCGTATGACTTCTTTAATCTGTGTATGGAAAGACTAATACCAGCTGCTGGTTTACGACACCAAAAGAGACATACTGTTAATGTATGCCGATGATATTAACATATATGTCTTGAACATGCGACCACTTTGTGCAGTATTCCCTGAATTGGAAAAGAAACGCTTCGAATCGATCATACTGTGAATGAGGGCCAACAAACAAAGGATACCGTTCGAAAGTATACGATTTTAGTTATCTTGGAACCAACATTAACACCAGTAGTGGTGATCATGCGAAGGATAATTCTTCAAAAAATTGATTACTTTGGACTAAGAAAGCAATTGAGGACTCAGCCACTCAGAGGAAAAATTAAAATCATAGTCTATAATGTCTATCATTCCAATATTTACACATAAACACTTTTCACTTTGAAGGAGAGGTCGATAGGAGTTCTCGAGAAAAAAGAAGTCCAATACAGCATCTTTGGAACTATTTGCTGGAATTAGCAGCAACTAGCGAACAGAGACGATTGCCGTAGCATTTTACATTCGGTCAAATTCGATCAAAATCAGTTGTTACATAGAGCCTTGTGACGAGTTGGCAGATAAGCAGAAAGGGTGCGGCAACACCCTTTGTAGGCCCAGAATCCTTCTGTGGTCTGGGCAAGGGAGCCTTGTCCGCACTCATTGGAATGGTAAAACTTACCAGGTTTGTCCCATTCCAAGTCACTTTTAGGGACCTATAACCTAAAACGATTTGATTAATGTATTAACCTAAATAAAAATAATTTAAGAATCATTACGAGAATACACACAGGACACTGTATTTTGGATATTATCACCTAACGAAACTGGGAATCTTTTCGGATGAGTCCTGCCGACAAAGCAGGGAGGAGAATGTAATTGCGAATGAAACTGCGAAATATCTCGGGGAATTTTTAATACCCGAACATCTTTTGAAATCCCATAAGGTACGATCTATGTTAAACTTCCTTCGGGATATTGGACTTAGAGACATTCTCTAGGTCCAAGATGGGGCGCACAGTAGACCTAGGGTTACAGTGCAACACAACCCTTAAATAATAATAACGGAGCCTTCGAAAATGTCAAGTTGAGAGACGAACATCAGAGCTCTCTATACCATGGGATCTAGTCAGTTTTATTCGTAAAAGTAATAGACTAATAGAGTAGAGGGAATTTCTAGATTTTGATACTATGTAAAATGGAAATAGGCAGACTTAGGGAATTTGCGCTCGCTAAATCAAATGCATACTTTTGGTTTGTTTCATTTTTAGCATAGTTTTATATCAACTCGCTGCATTTCCCCCAGTCGATTTTGAGTATATAGAAAATCACGTCTACTGTGTGATGGGGGAATGCTGTTAAACGAGTTGTGTGAAGTTTCAGCCTTAAAGAAAATAAAAAAGTTGTGCATGAATTTACAAAAATTTAGAACGGATGCATAAATAATTTTTTTTTTTTTTCATTCAAATATATATGTATGGACACATATTTCCTTTTCAAACGCAATTGGAAACCCCTGTGTCAACTAAACTCAAACGTATGCATAGAGGAAAATAAAAAACTGAAACTGAAACTGAATGAATAAAATTTATTTATAAAAATTACGTAAAATTATAAATTTAACATCAGCATTATTGTTGTATTGTTGTTGTATTTGTTTTTTTTTTTTTTTTTCATTCACATATACAAGTATTTATGTCTTAATATGCATATATGAATATATAGAATATTTATTAATTATAATAATATTTTTAAAAAAGTACATTCGTATTGCTTGTGTTACCAATTCGTACAAAAAGTTCATGTTGCATTGATAAACCCGAGCGTATAATCTGTTGATTTGACTTGTCAGCATTTGTACCAGTAAGTATTTATGTATTTGATATTTTTTCCACAGTCATTATTATAAGTATTTTTATTATTTTCATCATTATTAAATGCTTTAAATACTTGTTGTTATTTAATAGCTCTATTGATAATACCATGGCAATACTCGGTATGTATGAACATTTGTATTGGTGGATATGTATGAAGAGCATACACTTTACTGGAGAGACAGTACAAGTACTCATATATATGTATGAGCAATAAACACATATTTTGTTTTTGAACTTTGACATTATTCCTCACTCAGTACTAATATTTAATGGGGAGTGTGTTGAAGCAGTTTTCATATCAGCACTACTCGTATTTATAGAGGAATAGAAAAGAGCTCGCACTCTACGTTCTACAATCAATGAATCTGTTTAATGATATATAACATCAACTCTTTAGAGGTAGTGAAACAATTGTACATTCTCAAAATAACAAATGTATGACGTCCGACGGACAAAATTAGCCACATTATATGTATTAGACAAAAACCGACGTTTAAACCGAAGTTAAAAATAATCCTGAGAGTGATGGCGGAAATCTGACCGCTGACTCGGATTCAGTGATTCAAAATGTGACTACTTCGGTCTGTCAGATGTCCTTCATTTTGGTGTTGTGAGGTTGTGTAATATATATTCTGGCGATACAACTCTGTTTTGCTCCAGTCCACTAGCTAAATCTGATCTCGGAGATCAACGGTAACTTAGAAGCAAATATAGTGCTCATCCATTAATTTTCCACATCTTCCAACATATGTATGGTGAGTGTCATAGCTCAGTGGTTAGTGCGTTGTGGGTTTAATCCCCGGCTGAAGCATAACAAAATTAATGTGGAAAAAATTTTTCTTTCGAACGGTACCTACCTGCCGGCAAGAATTGGCAATTTTTCGGGCAGTAACAATTTGCCAAAACTGCTTTTCAAAAGAGCTCTGTGACAAAAACTAAGTGAAACTGATGTCAGAAGAGCTCTGCTGTTCAGAACCGGCTAATATAAGTAGGTCCCTTGTAATGTTGTCCAAATTTAACACGCACAACAGTATTGGAAGAGAAGCTCGGTTGTATCACAATGGGTCTTTCTGGCCTAAGTGTGTGTTCTCAGAGAAAGTGCAGCCACAATAACCAAAAACTAACATACGTATACGAATCGGCCATGCAACGCCAAAATTATTCTAAAAATAGCAATTTTCGCTGATTTCATGATGGCGCAAAAAATGTAATGATGCGAAGATGATCTCAAAGTAAGCGTTCAATTAAAAGGTTGACATTTGAAAATTTATTTCTTTTGATTGGGCAGCAACCAAACCTTTTGCGTATCCCATAAGATCTGAAGAGTTGTTTATTTCTTTTAAGAAGGTGAGTAGTTGCTCTGTAGATATTGTTCTGGTCAGCTTCTGAGAGAATTGTGCTGCAGTTGAGTTTTTCGGCTGAAAAGTTTTAAGTTATTTGTATGTTTTGATTTTATATAGTCAGTTTTGGTATGATGATGGTTTAATTAGCCTAATAGTTGGAATAGCGCTTTGCAAAGGATTTTTCCTTGCTTTTGCGTTTACTTCCTGGTTGCCGCTGTTATCTTTGGGCCCTAGCGTCCATTAAGGTTGAGATTATTAAGGCAGTTGAGGGCTGAATTTTGTTTGATCGTGTGTCCTTTTTAGAGCTCCTTAGAGGACTGCCTGGCTATCAAAACCAATTCTTATATCGAAGCCATTTGTATTGTGATCCAAAAGTTTGTTTAACACCATAGTAGCTCTAGAGCATAGTAGCTCTTGGGACTGCTTGGCTGTAAAAAAAATTCTGATTCTTATGGCAATTATGGTGCGATCCAACAGTATAATTAGGTCAGAGTAGCAGATTTAATCTATTGGGATCACCCCTAATTACATTTTCGATTTTATATCTGTCTGTGAACACCAGTTTCCTCGTAGAGTTTTTCTTTTATATTCACTATTTAAAAGGGATTGATCTGAAAGTTCAGCACTGCGACCTAAATGATACAATATTTTGTGCTAAATTAACGATAATGAGACAAAATAGCGACTGAGACCCTAATGTAAGCTAAAAGATTTTTTGTTGAAGATAGCTTAATTTGAGATGGAGTGTGGAAGGCAGTGTTGAATTTTTTCCTTCCAGTACGAAATAATGCGTTCGAATATTTCGTCACCTTCCAAGCACAAGTTATCTCTCCAGAAAGATGCGTTTTATGAAGGCGATAGCCTAGAATGTCAAGCCCTGAAAATTAGGGTGAGAGAAATCGTAAATCAGGCTTATTATAAAGTGTGGGATGGTCATCTATGTTTGCTCTGGTGAGCCATTTGGCTAAGACCAGGGATGTTTTTCTAGTTCTAGTTGAGTCAGCAATATTTCGACGAAATTTTGCATGGTCTGCCTTTGATTCGAGAGTACAAACGTAGTTTAAAATGAAAATTATCGGTTAACTGCCAGGCCCCCATAGTGGAATTATAGAGGTAAACTGAAAAAATTTGTGAAATTTTAATCGGTTTTGGTTTACTAAATTTTACAGGAATTGGCTGAGCCTACCGCACGCCAACGTCCACTATTTAGGTTGGGCATGGTAGCCCCACTTTTTATAAATCAGTCACCCCTGGCCGACTGTAAGGCCATTTTTTTTATACACATATTTGTATGGAAACTGTTTTCTTCGTTTTCACGCGTTACAAGTGATAAGCAAATTGATTTGAAATGTCGTTTGTTTCATTTTTTGTTTTTCTTATTGTTGCTTTGACGCCGTTGCATATGAAATATTCCATATTCCTGTTGTTTTTTATTATTTTTGATGTTTTATATATTTTTAATTACTCTTAATAAATCTTTAATATAAAACTCATATACACATATAATATTGTATGTAGGTATTTATACAATAATTTTGTTGTTTTATATTATGAAATTATCAATATGTAGTAGGTACTGCTATGTGGTTTATGAAAAAATACACAGCACCGAAATAAAAGGAACATTTAATTATTCGGGTTTTTTTACATTCAATTTTAAAATTTATGACGTTTCCTTATCTTTTTCTATATTAGTACTGCACATGTGTTGTATGGTATACGTACTATACAAAGAAGAGTGTATTATTTTTAATGACCGATTTTTAATGAAGTCAAACGTTTAGACAGTTTTTAGACCATCAATTAGAATATACACATACACTTATGCACTGACACACATGAGCATTATCTATTTATGAATACATATAGACTATACGTATGCACAGGTGTGCGTGTGGATGTACTTGCAATACAACTTGATTGCTTTGTGACCCATTCCAAAGTATTTGTCATTGAATGGGTCCGGCATTTATCTCCTATACTACTGAATATGGGATTTATAAATAATTCGCTCATAAAGATGCTTCATCGAAGTGTTTTAAAATACAGGGTGATTTTTTAGCAATTTTCTTTTTGGCAACACTGTTTTTGGCAGCTAAGCTGTTTTCGTGTAACATGCTACTGTCAAACATATTCAGTTTGGTCTATAATTTAACCATGAATCGACTTACAAACGAACAACGCTTGCAGATTATTGAAGTTTATTATCAAAATTCATGCTCGGTTAAGAAAGTGCATCGTGCACTTCTTCCATTTTATGGTCAGTTTGGGCGACCTTCTGAGGCGGCCATTCGGAATGCCGTTCGCAGCAATTGGGCCTTTGTTACTCCAGTACGTGGAAAATTTTGCTGAAGGATTTCGGTGTAAAACCTTTTCAAATACAGCTGGTGCAAGAATTGATGCCACACGACCTACCACAACGGCGAACTTTTGGTGAATGGGCGCTGGCAAAGTTGGATGAAGATCCATTTTTATAGGAAAATTGTGTTCAGCGACGAAGATCACTTCTGAATGAGTTGAATGGATACGTGAACAATCAAAATTGCCATATTTGGTGTGAAGAGCACAAAGAAGCATTGCAAGAACTGCCAATGCATCCCTAAAAATGCACTGTTTGGTGTGAATTATGGGTCGGTGGCATCATTGAACCGTACTTTTTCAAAGACGACGAAGGCAGAAATGTTACTGTTAATGGCGAGCGCTACCGTGCGATGATTATAAACTTTCTTTTGCCCAAAATGGAAGAGCTGGACTTGGCTGATATGTGGTTTCAACAAGACGGTGCCACATGCCATGTGTGTCCTTGTTATAGAAATTCAGCTCATTCTCGTATATTTATATTAAATAGTAAATTGAACCACATGCACAAAATTTCTGTCTGATATTTTTGATTTTTGCGCGCTGTGTAAAAATATACATACGGAAGCATAAGTTTGTATGCAAGGTAGGCTCGGTTTTAATCTTCCTTTTAGTTTGTAAATTTAATAGCATATACCAAGTTTCAGATTGGTAGCTGCATCTTTTCGTGAAAAAAAACGTGAAAATATACATTTCAAAACATAATTTTGTATGGAAGATATGCATGGTTTTTATCCGATTCGGCAAATTTTTCACTATAATTATTCCATAATTAGAGTAGCCTAATATTCCAAAATCGAGTTTGATAACTTTACGTTTTCGTGCATAAAGTGCAAAAATATAGATTTCAAAACATACTTTTGTATGAGAGGTAGATTTAGTTTACATACGATTATGTCAATTTTTTAGTATATGAATTCCGTTATCGGACTTACGTTGCGGACCAAGTTTTAGTTCGATCGCATTATATTTTCGTGCCAAAGTGTTTAAAAATTCATTCAAAAACTTACTTTTCTATGGAAGGTAGACGTGATTTTCACCCTATTTACCTCATTTATAAACTCATTTGTTCGTTGGTGAAAATAAGTTTATGCACCAATTTTTAGCTCGATATCTCTATAATTATAGCAGTTATCGTTCGAGTAAATGAACAGATGGAGAAATAGAGATACAGACATGGTTAAATCGAATCAGCTCGCGCCGATCTCGTGACCTCTTCTTATGTGCTTTACGAACGGAAGCTCGAATTCAATATACCCTTGTGCCTCTCAGTTTGAATATGAATTTGGTTTTGAGGTAAATTTTCTCTTGGACATGTATAGCAAACGATGAATTATATCTCTGCATATAGTTGTATGACATATTGTTTGAAAATATATATTCTCTATCTTCACCAATCACCAATCACCAATCTTCACTTCGAAAATCGAAAAATAGTCCCATAGCTGCTCAGAAATCGCCCATAGGGTGGTGAAAAATATAACCGATTCCTATTAGTTTGTGCTCCTCATTATTTTTTTTTAAATGTACTTACTCGCTACCTTCATCCATCTGACGGCTTCCCTGCAATTTCGACGAATAACCTAATAATCACCCAGAAATCACCCCTAGAGGGATACAATTTATGACTGACTGACATATTTATCCTTTATGTTCACCCATTAGACTGGCTCCCATATAAAATGAATGTAAAAACGCATGAAAATCGACACAAATGCTCAGGAATCGCCTACAGAGTTATGAAATATATAACCGATTCCCATTAGTTTGACCTCCTCACTATTTTTTTCTAAATGTACTTACTCGCTACCTTAATCCATCTGACGGCTTCCTTGCAATTTCGACGAATAACCTAATAATCACCCAGAAATCACCCCTAGAGGGATACATTATGACTGACCCCCTCTAAATTATTCTCCTCACCATTTCTTCTGAACATACTTATCCTCTATGTTCGCCCATTAGACGGTCTCCCATACAAAATGAATGTAAAGATGCCGAAAAATCGACAAAAACCCATAACAAATGCTCAGGAATCGCCTACAGAGTTATCAAATATATAACCAACTCCCATTAATTTGTCATCCTCGCCATTTTCTCTCAAAATACGTTTCCTATATTTTCATTCATTAGAGGGGCTCTCATACAAAACATCACAAATGCTTAGGATTCGCCTCAAACGCGTTGAACACCTAAACATACTTACATCTTATCTCTCATTAGGTGTGGCGCCATATAATAAGCATGTTTCAAATCTAAAATATTATTTTTGCTTCATTTGTAGCAAATGCTTTAAATGCTACCTTTATACTTTTCGCTAACTCTAAGGTTGTTAAAGAATTTGACCCAGCTTAGTATGCATGAATTTGTGATCATTATTTATACTACAATATTTATATTTATCATTATTACTAAAATATTATTTTTAATGCTTGCAACTTGCAACACTGTCAACATTAATTGGAAGCGATTAAAAACTTGTTTTAAATACGAGTTGGTACCTACTAAAATAGCAGCAATGATATTGCTATATTGTGATGTATTTATGTGTGTGTCATTTTTTTTTTAAGTAAATGAATTTGCATACATATTAAAATCACGATTATTACCGTATATTCGATTTTTAATAGAAAACTTCAATTTATTTAACATTTGATATTGATACGATATACGAGTACATACAGACATAGAGACATGCCTATCTATCTATACTAGGTTATTAGATTTAGTGAGATACAAGTAGGTATATCGTAATTAAAATGCAAAAATATAACTAAACATACAGGTATACATACTCGTATGTACCTACACCATTATTTAACACGCGCAATACCTGTATGTACATTGGTATGTAGATTAGGTAGATGCTGCATTGAGATGTTTCATTAAGAAATAATACCAAGATGCATATATTAGATACAACTACAAATTAGTCGAAATATTTGCTACTGGCGTGTGCTGAAGAGGTTAAAATAGAAAAAATATGAACATGTACTAGTATTTATCAGAATAAATAACAACAACAACAACAACAACAACAACAGCGCCAGCAGCAATTTGCAATTGTTGCTCCTCTCGTTGTTGTTGTAATGATAATCATCTCACACCTGTTATGCTTATTAAATAATTAATTTGTAGTTGGAAATAAGTGCTACCCGCTGATACACATACAGGTATACACATGTGCATGTAAATATAAATCGCATATGTATGCATGATCTCGTAACTGGTTTTTGTTATATGTACTAGGTGCTCGTACTAGGTATTTTTACGCTACATTTAGAGAATTAATAAAATGTCACTGGTCTACTATACCACAATAAAAAAAAGTATGGATATTAATACCCTGTAGGTAGGTCCCACTCGATCCATGGCTCCATGGAACTTGACTGCAGAAAATAAAATTTCACTTAGTATTATTTTGTTTTGGTGAAACTCTCCAAACTATCACTATAGAAACAAAGCTGGTGAAGATAATGATGGGTGGAACTGAGTGGACTTAATCGGTTTGCTTATATCACTCTTATTTGTGTTCCCGGATCTTGTAACATCGAAGGCAATGAGGATACAGCCAAAGTAGACCGCGTTGATGCTTTTTTGGAAGTGACTCTCGCGTCACAGGTATACGTTCATCTGGAGGCTAAAACCATAGAACTTATTAACATCGACTGATGGCAGTTTTCTTAGGCCACTGGGGCTTAGGAACTCATGCAGGGAAACCGCGAATCACTTTTACTCCTAACTGTAACAAAATTGGGAAACAAAACTAGAAACGTAGAAATTTTTAATCGTGACCGAATCGATATTCTGAGGCTCACAGCAGATTTCTCGGGTCACTAGTGCCAGCAGTAACAATGTGCCAAAAAGTGATGTCACAAGGGTTCTGCCGTTTGGAACTGGCTAATATAAGTAGGTTCCTTCTAATGCTGTCCAAATTTAACACGCACAGCTTTTCTGGCTAAGAGGGCAGCTACATAACCTAAACTAACCTAGTGCCAGGGGACCTATGCAAAGAAACTGCAAATTTCTTTTTCGAAACTCTACCTTTGATTTTGCAAAGAAGTCGATTTTAGCGTGGAGAGAATATATAGAGTTTTTAATAGAGAATTTCCAACATTGAATTGATAAATAAACAAACAAATAAGTAAATTGTTTGTAAGGTCTTGACTATGTGCTTATAAGATTGTTCCTTTCCAAGAAGTCAAGTCCACAGGCCTTAGAATTTTCTATTAGAACTTGATCTCCAGAAACAGACTTATTAAATGGACAACTGTTTCATGTGGCGCTTGGCTTTTTTCGTTAAGGTTTATGTCGAATCACAGATTTATGATTTTTACAAATCAGCAACTTTTGACCGCTTAAGGGTCAATATTAAATGAGCCTTTGCTGACAATCAAGCCGCTATTTGGGATCAATGAATTCATTAATATGCATAAACATTTTTGTGGATTACATTAAAAGCATTTCTTTTTAAAGTTCCTTAAATTTCTCAATACATTTGCTACGCATTTATCCCCCTGCATAGAGACTTCAGTGATCTGTTACAAAATAACGTCTATAGAACACTTGTTACTATACGTAAATAAATATAAATTTATTACAATGCATAGCATAAAACGTAGCATGTGCTGAAAATTAATAATACCAATTAGTTATATAATTTTTTTTTTATTATATTTTCAATTTCTTCTCTCATATTTTATATAAAAAAAATTAGTTTCTTTGCGAATAAATTACATTTTAATTTTTTGTTAATATAAATAATGTCCATATGTATTAATTTTGTATATATTGGTAGATATGTATAGACATGTGTTGAAAATTTATTGATTAGTTATTAAATTTTCAAAGTTAATTAATTTTTGTCATATGCGAAATATGCACATATTTTTTAATTTGAAAAAAAAAGAAATTAAAAATATATACAACAAAAAATATTACATACAATAAATTGGAAAAAAAAACATAAAGTTTTGCAAGCTATTGCAAAAACGAACAGAATAAATAATTTGATTTTTATATATAGTATATGGTACCGTGGCTCAGTGGTTAGTGTGTTGGCCTTCTGATCTGTAGGTCGTGGTTCCATCTCCGGCTCATGCATAACAAATTTAATATCGAAAAGATTTTTCTTTCGAACGGTACCCAACTGTCGGCAAGCAATTGGCAATTCTTCCGACAGTAACAACTTGCCATGAAAAACCTTCTAAAAGAACTCTGTGACAAAGCTCAGAAAAAGTGATGTCAGTGCTCAGAAAGAAGAAGTAGGTCCCTTCTGATACTGTCCAAAATTTAACACGCACAACAGTAATTGAAGAGAAGCTCGGCCAATGAGCTCTTCGGGGCTTTAAGTGCCACATATATATTTTACTATTAACCCTTGGACTCTTTGGACATACTAAAAGAACCCCACTTATTGTAGATGATCTCAAAGGACTGATCTCTTTAATATTATTTCTTTCTAGAGGATTTCTTTGAAAATTTGGTAGAATGAAGAATTTGAGATCGAGCACTATTAGTAATGTTGACGAGTCAAGTATTTGTTTACTCGGTAACTCGAGTTATAGAGTGCTAGTCCATTTTGTTTAAACTCGATCATTATCATCGATTTATAGAGGTCTGAGCTATGGAGATATGTAATGTAAAGAATATATTACCAGTAGTTCCGGTAGATGATAAGTTAACTAGCATTTAAGTAATCCAATGTGTTCACTGGGATTTGGTTAACGTAAACCCATTTGAAAAACCTCTACAAATCGAGTTTTCTAAGATTTTCTACAAACCATAATGCAGAACTTAGTCAGTTATATTTTTTCATTATCGGAGACCGTTTATTGGTAAAATATTATGGAATCTACAAAGTTCGACTCGTAGAGATGTTTTCAAAACGGTTGGTTCAGCTCAAGAATGGCATCCTTTGTTTAGCTAATGTGGTAGTTCTTGCCTTGAACTTAATTAGAGCGGAAGCATCGTTTTATAATCGCCTCACCCATTGAATTTTGGTTGGGTCTCACGAAACTACAAAACTGTAGAACTAAGACTTGGTACATACGATTACCTAGATGATTCAAATTAAAAATTAGCGCAATCGGCAATAAACCACGCCTAGCTCCCAAGCAAAAAAGTGTATGAAACTGTAATTTGGTGTCTACTAATAAATTTGCGTATAGATTGATAATTTTTAAAATGGGCACAATTGGACGAAAATCGTACACAGTTCCATACAAAAGTACAAAAGCATGCTTCCGGATGTATGTTTTCACAGTGAATGTACTTAATTATGAAGCTATGGAGCTGAAATGAAAGACGTTTAGAATAGTCGCATTCGGATGAAATCAACGTCTATCTGCTATACAAAAGTATGCTTCCGAATATATATTTTTCACACTTTATAAACAAAATTATAAAGCTATGAAACTGAAATTCGATACATATAATTTTAGTTGCAAATAAATGTGGTACTTCAAAAATGGATGCGATGGAATGAAAAGCACACCTACCTCCCATACAAAAGTATCCTTCCGAATGTATATTTTCACACTTTATGAGGCTGAAAATTTGTGTATACAATTATAATTGCAAATAAATGTCATAGTTGAAAAGTGGATGCGATGGAATGAAAAGCACACCTACCTCCCATACAAAAATATGCTTCCGATTGTATATTTTCAGACTTTCTGTATGAAATTATGAAGCTATGAAGCTGAAAATCGACGACTTAGAAAATGGAAGCAATCGGATCAAATTCAGGCCTACCTACCATATAATAGTATGTTTCTGTAGGAATGTTTTAACAAGAATGTACAATACTATGGATCTGAAACTTGGTGCATACGAATGTATTTACTAATAGATTGACCAGTTTCAAAATAGTTGCAATCGGATGAAAACCACACCTTTCTTCCATACAAAAGTACATTTTTTCGAACGTCTGTCATAGTGTACGTTATCTAAGCGTCGATATTTAGTTAAGCATTTAGAAATTTTTTTTGTATTAAAAATAAAACAAAATTTCATTTTTGCTCTTGTAATATTCATATTGTAAGCATGTATCTACATATGTATTTCAAAGTCAAATATGTTTCTCAAATAGTGTCAATTAAAATGTATGCATTTCCTTTTTCTTTTGCGGTATGTTTACATATTTATGTATAATCGTACGATATGTATGTATGTTCTTAAAAATGTTTGTGGGAAAAAATGGGCTTCTCTTGGCGTCATTATTAATTTTTCAAAAGGCTTTGGAATCACAATTGCATACACTCGAGGACACTGCATATGTGCACATACAAACTATGTACAATACAATTTTTAATTATAACACATTGGAATAGGCAGTACAATTTCGTTTGACATATGTAAGTACTCGTATATATTTACATCTGCACATATATCCGTATGTATCATATATGTATATGAGCATACTATGATAACGACCATGCATTTTGAATTTTGCACAAGCAAAAAACATTGTAGGCAAAAAATAAAAATAAAAAATCTGATCGTGTCATGATTTTCATTAAAAATTTAAATATTTGCATAACATTTTAAAATTACACATGGATACAAACATTTATATAAGTATGTATGATCGTATAGCAGTCAGAGAGACAGCGTTGCAATGCGTTGTTGCTGCTGATGCAATGGACGCATGGACAGATGACGACGACGTCGACGACGATGACGGCGATGACAATGATGGCAACGACGACAATATTATTTGCAAAAAACTTCACACTTAATGTATCTTTAAAATACGCGTTTTTATTTGTTTAAATTACTACTGCTGCTGTTGTTTTTATTGTTATGTACTATCGTATAATGTTTGTTTGCATTAGTTTTTGTTTTACTTTTTACTTGCAGACATGCGGACAGCAATTTTTTGCATGACACACGATCATAATATACCTATCTACAAACTCGCACAATTCGTAGATATTATAGCTTGTTCATATTCAATTTGCATCTTTTTTTATCTATGGTTTGAATGCATCTGTACAGTAAGGTGGATCGCTCCTCATAAAAAACAAAAAAAAAAAAAATTATTTTAATTTAGTTTGAAAGATTATTTTGAAACGTTCTCGGGACAAAAACAATTTGTTTTTCTTAACCCTTTTAGAACCGCCAAAATGTTTTTTTTTTTCATAGCACAATTGTTAATTGTCCGAGTTTTGAAAATAATAGGTCGTTGAAAAGCTATCAGGGTGAGCTACGAAGGCGGTCCCAGAACAACCCAGAACTAGAAAAGCAAACAACAAATTTGGGAAAATTATTCTTTATTCCTCAACATAATCTCCTTTTAGCTCTATACACTTTTCCCAGCTATAGCTTCGATACCCTGTCCATAGTATGAACTGTCTAGCTGATTAAAATAGCCATCTACCGCAGACTCCACCTCTTCATTGTTTGCAAATCTTCTACCACCAAGTCATTTTTTCAAATTTAGAAATAGAAAATAATCCGAAGGAGCTAAATCTGGCGAATAAAGTACGTGCTGAAGTAATTCGAGCTTTGACTCACTGCTTTTGGTCATCGCATTAGCGGATGTGTGAACTGGTGAATTGTCGTGATGAAACAACACTTTATTTTTCGCCAAATACGGCCTTTTTTCTTTAATTTCATCAAACGCTGCAACAAATTAGCATAATACTCGCCGTTGCTGTTTTTCCTTTTTGATGATAATTAATAAAAATTATCCCACGTGCATGCCAACAGACGCCATAACCTTGCATGCAGTTGAAACTGTCTTCGCCTTCTTTGGACACGATTCTCTCCTTTCAGTCCACTGTTTTGACTGTCCTTTTTCTCAGGTGTGAAGTGGTGGACCATGTTTCATCCATCCATGGTTACGAATCGACGCACAAACACGGCTTTATTACTGTTAAACATCGCCAAACACTCTATATAAACATCTTCACGACGTTGTTTTTGTTCTATTGTGAGCAAACGCGGCACCCATCTTGCGCACGGCTTTTTCATCTCCAAATTTTCCGTAAATATACGATGTGTGTACTTTTTGAAATGCTTGTAATTTCACATAGCTAACGAACCTTCACCCGGTGATTATCCAATACCGTTTTGTGGATTTTCTTAACCATTTCTGGCGTTGCCACCTCAATTGGCCGACCACTAAGGTGTTCGTCTTGGCAGCTCGTGCGACCTCGTTTAAACTCTGCCACCCGATATTTTATGGTTGTAAATGAAGGAGCAGATTCGCCCAGAATAGAATCTAGTTCTGCTTTAATATTCGTTGGACTGAGACCTATCAAATGAAAGCATTGAATTACATAACGGTGACCAATTTTTTGCATGTTTACAAAATTCACGGAGGTCGTTAACGTTCGATGGCTCTAAAAAAATACTAAACAAAGTGGCGCCTTGAGATTTAAAACATATGTTTTATAAGGTTGCCACTTTTCACCCAAATAATTTTCAAACTACTCCTATATGTATCTTTGACATTGCACGTCAACAATGAAACATTTTCCACCATAGCATTAAAACCCGTTAAAAGCCAATAAACTCTCCCTTTTAAAGTGTGTATCGAAATCGAAAACTGAGTTGAAAGAAATGAAATTTTCATCATACACCTCCCTGATAACTTTTCAACAAGCTATTATTTTCAAAAGTCGGACTATTAACAACTAGGCTATGATAAAAAAACGATTTTGGCTGTTTTAAAAGAGAGAAAGAGAACAGAAGGTTTCCGCAGAAGGTTTCAACATAATCTTTCAAACTAGTTGTAAAATGTTGATACTTTTTTTTTATCCACCCTACTGTACATATGTATGACAATGTTTAACCAAATTAACCATAGTTTTAAACAAACCGGGATCGTAACGAAATTATAAATTTTTGTTTGTAATTGTTTACGATTTTTCTCCAATAAATTTTAAATCTAGTCAAAACGCAGTTAGATCGTATCCTCAACTTTTTATGGTTTATTGAGAAAAAATGTGAAAGATTTCTAAAATAATTCCTTTGTCTGACAGTATTCAAAGTCTCTTTATGTTAAATAAAAGATAAATCAAAACCAAAATTTCTGTTTATTGTTTGTCTGAAAGAATTCTGAAAGATCTTTAAATTGCTATATGTTCAATACGAAAGAAAGTCGGTTTTTTTGAGGGAATTTTGAAAATAGTAAATAGAACAGAAAATAGTATAATAGTGGGCGTAATTACAAGAAACTGATGCTGATAAGTTGGGTGTTATTGAAGATGGATGGAGTCAAAGGATGCAAAAAGTCAGGCGAAAGGGAACCCCTAGTGTAACTAACCTATACCTGTCCTTTACAGACCTCGCTTTAACCCCGGAGTTCAACGATATAACTGATAGTGATATTTTGAGTTTTCTCTACAACCTGCAACTAAGGTGTAGAAATACTGATATCACTAGAGGCTCATGAGGATTTATATAAGATCCTTTGGAGGACGAAACTAACACTCCCGTTTTTCTTTCTAAAATATGTCGAATTCTGAAAGATTTGTATAACGATAAATTCTGAATGCATTTATTTCGATACACTTTCATGATGTTAAAATCAGATAGTTCTTGCAATTGAATACAAATATCAATTTCGTATGGGAAACCTCCGTAAGGGGTGGTGGTGCTGAATTGGAAGAATTAATGAAAGTCTTGGTGGGATCACTGGGTACTTGTGGGATTATTTGTCGAGTTTTAGTTGCTTTTAAGTTGATTTTTTAGGAAAGTCTTCTTAAAAAGTGAAGGTAGGATGTTAATTAGCGTAAGCTGAACACATATTTCACCACTATAGAAGCACTTTGAAAGTGATGGAAGGGAAATTTATCTAAATACCAGTTTTCAGGGCTTAGCATCTAGAGTAGTAACATTTTTAATTAACTCAAAAATGTTGGGACGAAAAAATTAAGGCAGCTTCCGTAATAAATCTTATATCTCTGAAGGCATTTCTGTGTATTACTGAATTTTCATAATTTTTTTCTTTTTAAGGTAAGGGTGAAAATCCACCTAACAGAGTTAACAACTTAGACAATCCCGTATTTAAATATGCGTTCAACACGATTAGTCAGAATATTATGTTCATTCAACATTTTTTTTAATTCGTTCATGCTGCGAGCAATATTTGTTCAAAACTATTGGATAGTGTTATAGCCCTGACAGACGGCAGCGTTAATCCTGATTAACGAGTTAATTCGAATTAACTCGGGCATTAATTCTCAAAATTAAAGAGGATTAGGGCAATATTCTGGCAATACTGCTGAAAATTCCCGGCTGTTTTCTATTGTGAACTTTTTCTCGATCCAACTATTAATTAATATTTCTTTCATTCATTTTGAAATGATATCGTGTCAACACTCTCATACGATTTTTGGTATGAATACTTCAATATTACATGTTCGATATAGATTCGATGCGAATCATTTGGTTTGCTGGGTATCAACATATCTATGTTAATATGTATGCGTATGTGTAAATAATTGTAATTGCATATATGCATTTGCAAGTACAAGTTTCGCATGATGTCCATATGCGTTGAAATGGATTTTTATATGGCTACATATGAGTATGCAATATATGTATATACACATCTGAATATAATATACAAATGTTTATATACATGCGTATGATGTATGTTTTTTATGTTTGCTGCAAATTTTTGTATGCGTACTATTTTGTCTGCATTGTGTTGTTTTCAAGCAAAAAAAAAAATAAAATAAATATTTTGTGTGCGTCATCGTTGACATCTTGTATGAAAATTGCGATAAAATTCAAATTTATTAATGTATGTAGCTTATGTATATACACATTTCTAATGTACCATACATAATACATAAATGTGATTTTTTTGTACGCACATAATCTAAGTATTTTGACTATACGTGATAGAGACATAAAGGCTTTTCTCTTTTATGTAGGAAAATACTAAATTAATATATACATATGTAGGATAGGTTCATAGCCCAGTAAACAAATGGGTTCAGAAAATGCAAATTTCTCTTAAATTTATGTTGTTTCTTCTACGCGTGAAAATTGAAAAGTAATTTAAATATGGCTCTGACAAGGCACCTAATTTAATCGCAAATACTAAAGCATTTGAATCGAATATACTCATAATTATGTGTGATTCTAGTACGTTTTCTATAAAATGCACACAAATCATCATTATGTGCGCACATGTTTTATTACGGGATATTCTCGTCTATCGACCATATGGACCAAATACTATTTAGTTTATGGCAGACATTTTCTTTTAAGTTCTTCTTTTTTTTATTTAAAATTTTATTTTCAATATATTTAATGCTGTTTGTAAAGTAATTTTAGCACTATAGGATTTTCGCTTTTATGCTTAATTGTTTTGAATTTAAAATAAAATTCTAAAACTTTAAAACTTTTTATTGCAATTAAATTTAGGGTAATTGTATGTTAATAATATTTTATTACTTTAGTGTGCTACTTACTCATACACAAATACATATATAAAGTAAATATTATATTAGTTTTCAGTAGTTCAGTTTTCAGTATTTCTTTAGTACATTTTCGGGCGACATCATAGGGGACAGTATTATCCATTTTGATGTTTCGAAAGGAAAATGCAAGAATCTCGCATGCAATTCAAATTTCGATCAAATTTTATTGCCAATATGTTGCTTGAACCTTGACCGATCTAATGCTACCTATGAGAAGTGAGCCTTTTTATGTAATTGCCAATGTCGTCTCGGCAATGACTTCGCAAATGTCGGATTCTCTGTTGGAATAGACGTGAAATGGATCAAGACAATGTTTTTGGGGCAATTTTCAATGACTTGATCATAACTTCACGAATATTGAAAATTATATATCCAAGAATGACCAATTTGTTAACATAAATAGGTTATTTTACGTACAATTGCAAAATAAAGTCTTATTTTGTGAAATCGCACAAACTTAAAGACAAGGAATACCCGATGTGATATCACCAACTTTCTCTTCAAGTACTATCGAGTACTATTGGACAATATTACGGTGGACTCCCGGAAGAATTCCCAATTGCTTGACGGCAGTTGGCACCGAAAGAAAAAAATAAAGGAAAATAGTATAAGTAATAAATGTCACCTTTATTTAGATTTATTGTCAATTTGACAATTGGCATTTTTTTTAAACGATGAAATGGATACCTCTGCACACTATATTCTTCTAGATATTTTATTGATATCATATGGTGGTCTGGTGGTGTTTTCGCAAGGTAACGTGTCTAACTGCTTCAACCGGGTGGGGCTAGCGCAATCCTTGTTGAACTCATCGCAAGTCAACTCACTGGCTGTCATGTAATTTGATCTGAGCGCTATGTGATGATACCTTTATTTGTTAATGAGGGGTAGTCATATAGCTTGCTCTGCTTACTATGTGATGGCGCCTTCATTATTATTAATGGGTGAGTGGCGAAAATCTCCTCGACTACAGGTTATGCGTTGGGTTTGGGACCCGCCACATAAAAAATCCCCCAGTGAAGGAAAAAACAACGCCTCGGTTAAGGACTACCGCTATTGTTGATGACGCCCGCAAACGAAAGTAGGACCATGATTTACGGATATGCACCTGGAATGTCCGGTCCCTTTATAGGGAGGGTGCCTCTATCCAGCTGGTTGATGTCTTCGAAAAATACAGAGCTGACATCACCGCTCTCCAGGAAATGCGATGGACTGGACAGGATTGCTCCTGATTGGGTCCTGTGACATCTACTACAGTTGCCATGCTGAAAGGCACGAGTTAGGATGTGGATTTTTGGTCAGCAAGAGACTATGACATCTTGTCTCACAGTTCACGCCTGTGAACGAACGGCTGGCCACAATTCGCATCCAGGCAAAATTCTTTAACATCAGCCTTGTATGTGCACACGCTCCGACGGACGAGAAGGACAATGTGACCAAGGAGAGCTTCTTTCAGCGCCTCGAAGAAGCTTACGACCGCTGCCCCCGTCACGATATCAAAATCGTGCTTGGCGACTTTAATGCCAGGGTGGGCAAGGAAGGTACCTTTGGTCCAACTCTCGGAAAATTCAGCCTCCACCAGAACACCTCCGATAACGGAATGAGGCTGATCGACTTCGCCGCAGCACGAAACATGGTAATTGGTGGTACCAGATTCCAGCATCTCGACATCCACAAAGCGACATGGCTGTCTCCAGATCAACGAGCAAGAAATCAAATTGATCATGTGGTGATTGACGGAAGGCATGCTTCCAGCGTGATGGACGTGAAATCGATCCGTGGTGCCAACATCGACTCGACCTTGTTGCAGCTAAGGTGCGCACACGTTTATGTGTCGCAAATAGCAAGAGAAGTCCCACACAGAGACAGCAGATGCATTTTCCACTCGACACTCCCCCACTTGATGATACATGCGCACGGTGGACACTCCAGGACTACTGGTGCCGAGGAGGTAATCGGTTACTACAGGCCTCTGAGGAATGAGTGGTATGATCAGGAGTGTCGGACGCTACCGCAGAGAAAGACACCGCCTACAGAAAAACCCTGCGTGCAGGCGCAACGCGAGTGTTAAGGAGCGGTACAGAGAGAAAAGGAGTGCAGAGTAACGTCCTTTCAGGCGGAAGAAGAGGGAGTTGGAAAGACGCGAGTGTGAGGAGATAGAGATGTGTACAGACAAGAATGAGACTCGAAAATTCTTCGAAAAGATCAAGCGCCTAAGTGGCGGTTTAAATCCCGGAGCCTCTTCTTCTCGTGATGGAAATGGGAATCTGGTTACAGATCTCCAGAGTGTACTGAGCCTATGAAGGGAACACTTCTCCACATTACTGAATGGCGATGCTACGAACAATTCCGCCAGTGGAGGAGATTGTCCGATAACACCGATCACAGATGATGATGTTGATGTTCCACCACCCGACTATGACGAGGTTGAAACGGCCATTTTAAGGCTGAAGAACAACAAAGCTGCAGGTGCTGATGGCCTGCCTGCCGATGTGTTTAAGACCGGAGGCGATTAGCTGCTCGCCTGCATGCACCAGCTTATAAGCAGAATATGGTCGGATGAAAGCATGCCTGATGATTGGAGGCTCAGTGTTCTCTGTCCTGTACATAAAAAAGGAGACTCCACAATTTGCGCCAACTACCGTGGAATAAGTCTCCTGAGTATCGCATACAAGGTCCTATCGAGCGTATTGTGTGAAAGATTGAAGCCCATGCTCCACAACCTGATTGGACATTATCAGTGTGGCTTCAGACCTGGTAATTCCACCATCGACCAGATTTTCACACTGCGCCAAACCCTGGAGAAGACCCAAGAAAAACAGATCGACACACACCACCTATTTGTTGATTATAAAGCCGCTTTCGACAGTCCGGTAAGGGATTACCTCTACGCAACAATGTCTGAGTTCGGTATTTCTGCAAAGCTCATTCGACTCATTCGATTTTTTATTTATTATTATCATTCGACTTTGTAGAAGGGTTTCAGACAAGGTGATTCGTTATCGTGCGACTTCTTCAATCTTATTATGGAGAAAATAATACGAGCTGCTGATCTACGACATAATGGCACTATCTTCAACAAAAGTGTCATGCTGTTAGCGAATGCCGACGATATTGACATAATCGGCATGACCACGCGAGCAGTCAGTGCAGCATTCTCAGAGTTGGAAAGAGAGTCGCGTCGGATGGGTCTTACGGTGAACGAGGGCAAAACGAAGTATCTAGTGTCAACAAACAAAGAGTCCCGGCGTCTTGGACAGCACGTCACTGTTGACAACTACGCTTTTGAAGTAGTAAGGGACTTTGTCTATCTTGGAACCAGCATTAACAGCAGTAATGACGTCAGCCTGGAGATATTGCGAAGGATCACTCTTGCAAACAGGTGCTACTTTGGGCTAAGTAAGCAATCGAGAAGTCGAGCTCTCTCTCGAAGAATGAAAACTACACTCTACAAGTCTCTCATCATGCCTGTCCTAACGTATGGCGCTGAAGCCTGAACAATTTCCACCTCAGATGAGCGAATGCTTGGAGTTTCGAGAGAAAAGTCCTACGCAAGATCTTTGGACTTATTTGCGTTGGTGGCGAGTACCGAATAAGGTACAACCATGAGCTGTACGATCTGTATGCCGATATTGACATAGTAAAGCGAATCAAAATCCAGCGGCTGCGCTGGCTAGGTCATATGGAGCGAATGGAAGAAAGCTCCAGCTAAGAAGGTGTTATATTCGGAACCCGGAGGACGACGCAGAAGTGGAAGATCTAACCTCCGGTGGAAAGACCAAGTACTGGAGAACCTGACGGCGCTTGGAATTTCTAACTGGCGCCAGCTTGCGAAGAACAGAGATGGCTGGCGAATCATATTATTTTCGGCCTAAATCGATACTCGGTTGTTATGGCCACATAAGTAAGTAAGTAAGTCATATTCCTGAAAGAAAAAAGAAAATAAAAGTTTTGAAAATCTCTAAAGTAATAAAATGTATATAATAATAGTAGTATTCATAACGATTTTTTTAAGTGGTTTGATTATTCGTTACTTTATATTGGGAGTATAGATAAGTTCTTGCGGATTTGTTACCAGATGTCGCTACTAGTTTATTATTCCATTGTTTTATTAGGCTTTCTTTTTCAGTATCTGTCATTTCGCTTTAGCGTAAACAACATAGTTTATGTGTGCTCCGAAAAAGTCAACTTTTGTACCGAATAATGTGTTTTTGCGGGGAGTTTTACTTCACTACTGCAATACGAAGAAAAGGCTGCCGAAAGTCATCGTGTTTTAGTGGAAGTTTACCATGAGACCATAAGATCATGCTTTAGCTGAACAAACGTATCAGAAGTGGTTTGCACTATTTAAAAGTGGTAATTTTGATTTGGAAGTCAAGATCGACCCGGAGCGCCACCAAAGTTTGAGGACGAAGAATTGAAGACAACGCTCGAGGGCCATCCATCACAAACGCAAGATACACTTGCAAAAACGCTTGGAGTCACTCAGCCAACCATTTGCCATCGTTCAAACGCAATGGGAACGATCCGAAATGTAGGGAATTGGGAGCCGTATGAACTGAGGCAAATAGACGTCGAACGCGGTTTTTCCATGTGTGAACAACTGTTCCAACGGCAAAAAGGGAAGGGGTTTTTGCATCGAATTGTGACTGGCGATGAAAAGTGGGTCCATTAGGATAATCCGAAATGTCGGGAAACATATGGATACCACGGTCGTGCCTCATCATCGACGAATATTCATAGCAAGAAGATGATGCTGTATATTTGATGGGACCAACTGGGTATGGTGTATTATGAGTAGTTGAAATCGGTTCAGACGATCCCAGGGGACCTGTACCGACGACAATTGATGCGTTTGAGCCGAGCATTTAGAGTAAAACGGCCGCAATACGCCGATTAACACGACAAAGTGATTTTGCAACATGATAATGCTCGGCCACATGTTGCGCCACCCGTTAAAACGTACTTAGAAAGGCGCAAACTCCTTCCGATCGATGACACACGGCCTGTAAGGACAGCGCTTCCATTCTTACGAAGAAGCCAAAAATTGGGTCGATTCATGGATTGCTTCAAAACATGTCGACTTCTTCCGACGTGGCTAGCTACAAACAATACTTTGAATATTGATTGCATCAGATCAGTCCAGAAATTCGTTCGTTTTTCTTAGGTGGTTTTAAAATCAATAAAAAAGAACTTTTCAGTATTTATTAATCCATAATATATTTTCGTGCATTATTTACAATGTCTTCTCAACGTTTAGGCAAATTTTTAATTCCCTGCTCAAAAAATTGTTTGTCCTTGGAACCAAAATACGCGTCTATATCTATTTTTAAAGTTTCTTGTTTCTTATTTCTTAAATGAGACTGAAGTTCACGGAAAAGGTGGTAATCGCAAGGTGCAATATCCGGAGAGTATGGTGGATGCGGCATTAGCTCCCATCCTAGCTCGTCCAGCTTGCCTAAGGTCTGTCTTGCGGCATGTGGTCTTGCGTAGTCGTGGTGAAACAAAACTTTGCGTCTTAACTACATTGACTAAAGACTGACCATTTTCTTCAAGTTCTTCATTCAATTTGGATAGTTGATGGCAATAATAATCAGCAGATCAAAATAAATTATACCGGCCATATCCCACCAACAAAAGGACATCTCTGGGGTTTGATTCTGATCTTTCCTCTTTATTTAACCACTGGCTTTTGCGAACAGGATTATTGTAAAGGACCCATTTTTCGTCCACAGAAACAATACGATTCAAAAAACTCTAATTTTCAAGCTGAGAGCACATTCAATCTCTGCTGAAAGTTTGCTGCGGAAAGTTTATGCAGAACCTATTTTTCCAGCTTTGGAACCTTGCTTAATTGAACCAGGTGCCTGTAAACTGTTTCATATGATGAATTAAACCTTCCAACCATCATATCGACTGTCAAACTTGGCTCAGCTTCCGCGAGTACCAGCAAGGGTTCGGAGTTAATGACCTCAGGACGACCAGAGCGTGGGGCATCCTCAACGTCACAATCACCACTTCGGAATTTGGAAAACCACGGTATTCTACCCATGAGTTTCGTTTATTTCTGCAGCATCAGTTATTGCATTTTAACCACTTTTATAAAAAAAAATACAAAATATGTCTCTTATACTCGTTCGATGATTCCATTTCATTTTTTAACATCGCGTACCTCTATCCGCGATTGAAATCACTTCTTGAATGCACAATACGTCAGAGAAAATAAAAAAGGTTCCTTTATCTCACACGAATCATTTTTTGTATGGAAAAAGCGCCCACTGTGAAACTATTGAAAAAATAACGCACGAACACCTGATGTAACCAATTTTAACAATAAAATTTAAATTTCCAAAAACAAACAGCATGAACTTATTTATGTATACTCCCAATAGCTCGATAAAATTATGTTGATTTTTCAGCTCACTCTCATTAAACTGTAGGGAGTTGCGCTAATAGCTGAATTTGTTTTCTTCAGTCAGGCTCAACATTTCAATTCCGAGTAAAAGTGAAGTGAAATCAATAAAATTTCACTTTTTGGTACTGCCAAATAGTTTCCGAAAATGAAATTCGAATTTGCAAAATAGAATTTGAAGACAAGCAGTGAAACTAAAAGTATTCGATTTCTTTTTCACTCAAATGCTGAATGCTTCCACTATTCTTCTAAGTAGTGAATTGTACTAAAGGGGGGCAAGAAGATATTAAGAATTTTGAAAAATTATTTAATGTTGACATAATGTCTTGTCATGTTTACATGCCTGTTAACAGCTTCATTAAATTATAATAATTATTAATGAAATCCCATTTAATATTTTCAATCAAATGAATTTTCCGCCTTAAATCAAAGGAGTGTAAAAATTAAACACTTTTGACAATAACATTTTCTCTACTTTCTAATGTACATATTTCTCTCCAATAACCAATGGTGTTGTTAAAATAAAAAAACATTTGATGAAGATCACAAATAGACTTTGCAATGTTTTTGACAAGCAAAACAACAACGCAACAATTAATTTTTATTTTGTCAACATATTTGATTTTTAACTTAATCGAAATGTCTGCAATGTCTACAACGAGTAGGTACTTTGTACACATCTGTCGCTATATTCATACATTCATATTTACAAATTAATAATTATATTTGCATGTAAGTAATCATACTATTGCGAAAAGAAAAAAAAAAAACACATTAGCAATGCATTTTCTAACTTGTATTGCAATTTACAATGGGCACAACCTTATAAGAGTTGCTCGAAAAATTGCGATAATTGTTATTGAGAAACTATTTCATAAAAATCAAGGTTTTTCAGAAGCGTGCTTCTTTAAATTCGTACACAAAAAATTCTTTAGGTGATTCAATGGCAATTACTTAGATCTGTATGCAATTTAGGCACAAATACTTTTACGTTTAAACGCGTTTTTTCTAAAACTAAATTTTTCAAATTTGCTGCAGCTGTAACTTGATAACAAATCATCCGATCGAATTGGGTCTTCTTTTAGCTTATTTTGTATTTTTTTTCCATACAATGACCCTCCAGTTTTATGATTGGATGAAAAATATAATTATGCTAGGCCAGAAACCATCAGATTTTTCAGCAAGATTTTAATTTTTTTTTCAAAAAACCGCCATTTTGTTGCATTTCATTTTTTTTTACAATCGAATGTATAGGGAATATAACCTAGTTTAATAAAATTTTTGGTTTTTTTGATTTCAGGCACTGCGAAGTCTACAATCACTGCAACAGTGGGAAAACTTTTTTTTTTGAAGACTCAGGAGATGGTTGATAACTTGCTGAAAATCGAATATTTTCATTTAAAACATTCGATGCAATACTTTTTTTTAAACAATTCACAAAAATCACCTTTTTTCAGGCGGTCAAACTAGTTGTGCCCCTTAAATTTAATTTCTCTTTAATATTTTATTGATTAATTAGATTAATAAAATTGCATTTATTTTATTTTTAACCAATTATTTATCATATTTGTTCCATAGTTTGGTTTTTAATAAATTCCATTAATCACACTGCATCACATCGACATAAGCAAATAAATAAAAATACAACTACAACCAAATAAATTAAAAAATGCGCCATACAAAAGCAAGAACAAGCAAACAAAAAAAAAAAAAAATCACAAAATCTCACATCAACTGACAGTTTAAATTTATCATTTTTAATAATTTTCTCTGCTATAACGAGATTTTTATTGCATACATACAAGTAAATTTTGCAATTGAGTAATTAAATTAGATAGCACTTACATATTTAGATAATTTTAAAATCAACAAAAATAACGCAACATCTTGAAATTAATGGTAAAACAAAAAGTATTATATGAGAAATTTGTACGCAGCCATTTGTGCATAATTAAGATGAACGTTTGTCAGGTAATTGAAATGTCGGCATTGAACAGTGATTCTGGATTGTGAAATTTGTCGAAAAAAAAAATAGACAATTTCTCTCAATAAGATCGATAGTGGGGAGTGCTGCGTTAGTGAATTTGTCGTACACTCGCGATGACGAATTTAAAACGCATGCACATCAGGGTTTCTTTAAAACCCTGATAGAATGCTCACGTTGATTAACTTTCATAGAAACTTCCACACTATTACTCATGGAATATTACACATTTTTAATAAACAAACGAAATAGAGACAAAAAGCTACCTGAAACTTGAACTTACTCTGAAACAAATATAGTACCACAAATCGAATTGAGTACCTTTTTATCCAAAGTCGTTAAACATATTTTAGTAAAATTATTCGCTTCGTATGGGTTAATGGGTTAAATATTTTATATTTGAAATTACAAAAAAAAAAAAAAAAATTACAAGAAATAAACTTTTTGCAAAATATTCCAAAGAAAAATATTAAACACTTGTTTATAAATCTCAAGCAATTTTATTCCATCAAGTTTATATAGTGCTGTCGTTAAGAAATGAAATTGAACACCAAGAAGTGAGAATGAGGGCAGTTCAACAGGAATAATCAAAATCTAATCGAAAAATAGCATTAAAGTTTTAACCCATAGTATTTTTTTTAACAGAATCCTTGTTACAAGTATTTTAATTGCAAATTGTTACTGGCACAAGAATTGCCAATTGCTTGCTGACAGGTAGATAGTGTATGAAAGAAAAATCTTGTCTATTTTGAAGTTGTGCTTCAGCTGGGAATTTAACTCACGGACTACCGATTAGAAGGCACGCATACACTAACCACTAAGCTACGGTGCCCACAAAGGGTTAGGAAGTTTCATAAAGTTCTAAAGTTTTATTATTTTATTTACTATATGTAAGCAATATATTCTAAGCAGAAACGCTTAGAATATATTGCTTACATATAGTATGCTGAATATTTATCTCATTAAGAGTTCAAAGGGTTAATACGTTTTACAAAAATGTTGCCCATCAGAAATTGTAAGAAATGCAAACTTGGTAAAATAATTACTTCAAGCAAAAAGTAGACAAATTGACCAAAAATTACAGTAAAATTAAGGCCGAGAATGTTTGTGTTCAGAAACTTTTACTAAAACCTTCCGCAGAACATATTTTTGGAATATATAAACTCATAATCTATCTTTTTCTGTTTGTTTTTCTACAATTTTCAACATAAATCGCATTACCAATGGTTACATTGGGTTAATATGTTTCACAAAAATGTTGCTGATCAAATGTTGTGCTAGAATGTTTATGTGTTCAGAAACTTTTACTAAAATCTACCGCAAAACATATTTTTAGAATATATTAACCCATTATCTAAATTTTTCTGTTTCTTTTTCAACACGTTTAAAGATAAAAGGCATTACCAATGGTTACATTGGGTTAATATGTTTCACAAAATTGTTGCTAATCAAATTTTGTGCTAGACCCCGAAGTATTAGAAACATATAAACTTGGTTTTAGAATTACATTAAGCAAAACATAGACAAGTTAACTAAAACTTGGAAAATTGAAGACGAGAATGTTTATGGATTCATAAACTTTGTCTTTTTTTCACCGTTTTAAAGACAAATTGCATTATAGCCCAGACAGACGGCAGCCTAATTCCGGATTACCGAGTTAATTCGAATTAACTCGGGCATTAACTGCAGCTAATCCGCATAAACTCCGGATTAGGGCAATTTGCGATGGCAACACTGCTGAAAATTGTCTATTGTGAATTTTTCTCGATCCATTTTACAAAATATTAAGTGTGTTTGCTAACAAACAACTTTCAACAATTGTTAACAGTTTTGAACATGAAAAGCGTTGTCGAACAAATAAATTCAGCTGTCAATTACGAACGATGAATGTCAATTTACAAGTTTCTGATAGTTTTCAGTTCACGTACTTCCTGTAGATTTTCTCATATCGAGAGTGACAGATGACAGAAATTGATAGTGATAGTAATGTAAGTGAGCAGACCTAATAAAAAAGCAATCAGCCGTTTAGTTAATCCGCAATACTGCCGTCTGTCAGGTTATTATTTTATTCGGATTAAGTGCGCCGGTAATCCGGAATTAGGCTGCCGTCTGTCTAGGCTATTACAATTCTCCACAGAAGATTAACATGTTGCACAAAAATGTTTCTGATCATTAGAAACATGTACGGCTGTTAACCTAAAACTGACATGAAATTAAAGGAGCGATTATTTCTTTTTTTAAAACCGTTTACTAAAATATTGCATAGAATATATTTTTGGAATATATTAACCTAGTTTATAGCTCCTTATATTTTCATTTGACCCTTTTAAAGCAAAGAATTAATAAGTACAGCGATTTAGAGCACATGAGTATATAATAATGAGCCAGAAGTGGATCATATTTTAATGAGACATGCCATGCATTTTTTTTTTTGTTAAAATCAATGAAAATATGAACATTTTCTTAAGAAACGCTGATTATAGATTGTAAATATGTGTATAAATGTTTATGTGCTCAAATACTGGGATGTGGGTGCTGAATAGATGGATGGGTCACGCGTTAAATTTTTATCTGCAAAAGACGTATGCATGATACATACATACAGGCATATACATATTACACATAGTTGATTTAGGTCATCTCCCAGTGTTTTTCATCTATATATAGTACATATAGTTATGTTTATCGCAAAAAAAAAAAGAAAGAAAAATGTAAAAAGAACAACAATAATATAACCATTAATAGTTTTATTATTTATTTTTTTTTTTCTTTTTCTTCTTTATTTTTTCTCACTCTTAATAACTACATATTTACATATGTAGGCGTATATGGGTGTGCATATTTGTCTGTGCGCTCGTACATACGTACATATACAGACATATATGTATGGATATTTTTAGAAACTTAAGTAATTTTTGTCCAATAGTTTTATTTTATATTTTATAAGTATTTATTATTGTCAGTGATGATGGCGGTGTTGTTGTTATTTTTACTGCCGCCACCGCTGTCTTTCTTCATTTGCTCACTCATCGCATCATCGCTCGCATAGTGAACATTTAAGAAGTTTATTTGTAAATTTAAATGTTGCGTTATATTAGTAGATATACATATTTTCGTGAATTTGTATTTACATATTCATACATAAATATGCATCTTTATTAGACTGGTTCTATGAAGTAATGCTGCTACGATACGATAATGTCACCTGAGTGAACCCTTTTAACGAAAGTAATATCTTCCCATTGAATTCAATCTGAATTTTCTATTGCTGAGTAGAGGCGGTATTCATGAACCATCCCAATCGTGGACATGCAGTTCAGTACAGCACCTTTATAGTGGACTCATTTTCTATAATATTAATACAGCTTCTTTATAAAAAATATCGCCTGAGTGAACCATTTAAACGAAGGCGACCCTTTCCCTTCACATCGCACTCAGTTTGAGTTTTTCTATTGCTACGATACGATAATGTCACCTCAGTGAACCCTTTAAACGAAAGTGATATCTTCCGGTGGTGACGGTATTCACGAATCATCGCAATCGTCAAATTGAAATTCATACAACACCTTTATAATGTGGTCAACTTCTGTATTATTTGGTGTTCCTTCAATATCAAAAAATTTCACCTGAGCGATCTCTTTAAATGAAAGTTAACTGAGTCTTAATTCAGATATTCATGAACCATTCCGATTCTCGATCTACAGTTCATACAGCTACTTTATAATGGAACCAATTCATACATTATTTAGTGCCCTTTCAATATCTGAAAATGTTGCTAGAGTGAATCTTTTCAATAAATGTGATCTTTTCTTTCCTACTGAACTCAGTCTGAATACTTTTGTTTCTGAACAGAGTCTATATTCATGAAACAATGAAATCATTAACCTATTGTTAATTCAACATTTTTATATTAGAGTCAAGTTTTATGTTATTTGATGTTCCTTCAAGATAAAAAAAAAATATCGCCATAGTGATTTCTTCAAACGAAAAGGATATTTTTCCTCTCCAACGAATTTTGTCTGAATTTTTCTGTTGCTAAATATAGACAGTATTCTTGAAGCATCGCCAATCGTTCACTTGCAGCTCCTACATCTTTATACGGAGTCAAATATAATATCTAATGTTCTTCAAAGTGCAGTAGATTGAAGTAGGTTTGCTGGGCCCTTGAGAGATATTGAGAGATATTCAGTAGATTTGAGCTTGAGCGATGCATACGGCCCTTTTAGAAATTACTTTTCTCCAGTCTTTCCTGGCATTTTCAGAAACAAAGGTTTGGTGAAAGTCTTAATGGCGCTTATTTAGATAAAAAATTAAATTTTTCGTTCCCGAAACTCAAAAATCGAAGCAATGGAAATTTTTTCTATATACATATATTCAATTCAGAACCTGTCTAATAAGCTCGTATAGATAACTATTAGTATGATTTTAATTTCTTTCATATACATACATTCCATCACATTTTCTTTTTGGCATTTTTTCTTTTTTGTATTGTTTTTTGCTATTAGTTTTGTGCTTTTACAACATCAACATCAGATATACAGGCACTATTGCACATGGTATATAACGCAAACGCCCACTGTCTCCAGCTAAACATAGGTACGTGCATAAATATACATACATATACATATATTAAGGTGGTCCACCAATGAATGGAAAACAAATTTGTAGAGCAAATTCGAATTGAAGCGCTACAACAATAAAAATCAGGTTTTGGTTTTTGGATTCATTTGGTATGATCGTTCCCTAACGGGGGTGCATATAAAGGGTAAGTAGGTTTGGGGAAAATATTGAGGACGTAAAACTAATGAGGGTCAAATGTGAATTTTTGCCGATTTTCAAATATTTTTGACCTAATGGTCGAGTGCTTCCAGAAGGTAGACCCGTCCATTCTTGGGAAGCTCGTTTATTTTGTATCTTAGACCCCTAAAGGATGACAATAGGAGTAAATATGTTGCGGAGAAATTTAACGATAAAACAAATTAATTTATATTGGATTTAATCACTCTAAAAGACGCATGGAAGTGCTGGTAGAGAATTTTATAAAAAAATCAATTTTGTAGGGAAGGCCCGTGTAAGGGATTATAATAGAAAAGAACAGCATTGGGTATCTGCCGAACATTTCACCCATTCAGGGGTGAGATTTTCTCACTTTTTCCAAATTTAGGCCTCGTTAACAAGTTCTAAGAAGCTATAAGAAAAAACTATGAGTGTAAGAAGAAAACGACTTTTCTAAATAATAAACCACCCTAATATACATATATAAATCTATTATACGCATTTGTTTACTGTGAGGACGTCTGCAGGCGCGCATTCATTTGTTTAGTGGCAGATTATCTGGGATAAGAAGTCAGCTTACATTTTGTTTTAATCTCTGGAATAACGTTTCGCATTTTTTTATTGTAGATTTTGTTTTTTGTTTTTTCTTATGATGACATCATTTGAAAGTTGCATTTACAACTTTCGTTTTTATTTTATTTTATTTAATTTGCTTTTTATTTTTACTTCTTGTTTGATTTCATGATGATTTTCGTCTGAGACAATCTTTTAGGAAGAATATCGTAGATAGAGATGAATTTACTTAAGAGGTAAAGATGTTATGAAGGTATCTGTGGAAAGCTAGGAAAGCCCTTTGCGACAAATATTATTTTGTAAAAATGTGTCATCTGTCTGGAAAGCCCAAAAAAAAAATCTCTGTGCTTTTGGTATTTCAACATACTTAAATCTATAGTTAAATGTCTAGATGTTTTCATATATTACATATGCACATATCTGATATTGTATACCACCTTCATGAAAAAGTTCCCGGAATAACCACCGTGTGGCGCTCCCATCGTTTCAATTTGAGTTATGTTTTCTTTTGTTAAGTTGGTACATCTGTTGTTGATATTCCCTTTAAATCTTAGCATCATAGCTTGACATTTGCAAAAGTTACGTAGCCAAAAGTACATCTATCTATGTGTGTGTTGGCGATTTTTTACAATTTTCAATCAATTTCATGAAAAAAAGAGACCGTGTTGACGTCGCAAAAGACGTGAATTGCGAGGCAGAATCCGATTCCACATTCATCAAAAGGATCATTACTGGAGACGAGACGTGGGTTTATGAGTACGACGGAAAGAGACCAGAATTTAGGGCAGAAAACTTGTGGATTTTGCACCATGATAATGCACCGTCGCACAGTGCCATCATTATTCGTAATTTTTTAATGAAAAACGTAACAAATACCATCCAACAGCCACCGAATTCACCTGATTTGGAAGTAATGAAAAAATCGGACAAAGCACTGAGATAGATGTACTCTTGGCTACGTAACTTTTGCAAATGTCAAGCATGACGCTAAGATTTAGAGGGAATATCAACAACAGATGTATCAACTTAACTAAAAAAAAACAGAACTTAAATTGGAAGGATGGAAGCGCCACACGGTGGTTATTCCGGTAACTTTTTGATCAAGGTGGTATAAGCATTTAAAAATATATTCATGACTTCCTTTTATAACATATAAAATTGATTAAGAAGTATTTATTTACGAAGTACACTTACTTAACGTACTTAACTGACGTACCTACTTAGTTACTCACATATTCGCTCATTCACATTTTATACGCAGCTCACACACATAAAAAAAAACAAAACAAACGTCTACAACAAACAACAAACTTCCTCATAAGAAAATTTTGCATAAAAAAAATTCGAACTAAAATATGGATAAAAATCAAAAAAGTTAAATATATTCGTACGTACTTATATAATTACATACATACACATACACATACATAAATATGTACTTGAGGAATGCTATGGTAAAACGAAATATTCCCACAATTATGCTGATCGAGCATTTGTGGCATAATTAAATTTGAGCAATGTAACTGACGCTAATGTTAAACTTGAACTCTTCATTAGCACATAATTGTACCATATTGTATATAAAATATATCTGCAAATGTCTGAATGTAAAGAGTATGTACATATGAGATATATGAGAATATCTATTTATAGATTAGGGTGGACCATAGTGTTTGGGAAGAAGAAATTATTGAAGAGCATAACATTGCACATTAGATTGGGAGGAAATAATGTCCACCACTTAATTGAAAGATCATCCTTGAGAGCACTTCCGCATTATAAAAATTGTTTGAAATAATCACTCTGTATAGGAACTACATATTTAAATAGCGGGAGTAGCTCGCCCATTTCTAGTAGAATTATTTCTTTCTATAATACAATATTAAACTATGTTTCGGATATAGTTATCCTAAGTAATATACTTTGTAAGCTATGGAGATTTAAATTTCATTTAAATTCTGCGACTTTAAAGAGTGGCCATGGCACACCCATTTCTAGTAAAATTATTTTTCTCTACAATACAATACAATCGTCATATTAAATTAAATTTTAAATTAAGGAGCTATATTGAGTAGTAGGCATGGCTCGCCTCTTATTTCTATCTACAATATTAACCTTTGTCTCAAATTTGGTGGCCCTAGACAGAATACTCCGTAAGTTATGACGGCTTCCATTTCTATTTTTATTATTAATATAATTTTTTCAAAATTATTACATAGTATGATCTATTTTTTTTGGAATTCCGAAATTAGTTTCTTTGATTGCTCCAAGTGGGCGCGGTAGTTGGCCGATCGCTCCCATTAATAATATCGGATGTACTCTTCGATCGTCGGCTATTGATGCACAATTTCGTTAAAATGTCCCAACATTTCATATTACTGTGATAAACAGGCAGGTTATAGATAGACGGATGGACAGACGGACATCTAAGCAACGACTATTTAGACGACGCTGATGGAGAATAAATATAGTCTTTCATATCTTCGTTAATAACAAATGCAGTGCTCAGCGAAAAATGTTTAACGGCACACAATATTTGTTAATCCGCCCTCACATAAAAAGTTAGGATAAAAACAGCTTATTGGTTAATTTTCGCTACGTAAAAAAATGTTAAAACTGCAGACATGCTTTTAAGAGAAGTTTTAACTATGGGTTAGCCTCGGTACCTTAGCTTACATATGGCGCCTCACACATGGCGCCAAAGCTTGGATAATTTCCTCCTGAGATCAGAGAATAACCAGATTTTTCGAAAGAAAAGTCCTACGCAAGATCTTTAGACCTATTTGCGTTGGTGGCGAGTATCAAATAAGGTACAACCATGAGCTGTATGAGCTTTATGCCGATACTGGCATAGTGAACGGTGAACGGCGTAGAAGAGAAAGACCAAATACTCGAAAGCTTGTCAGCGCTTGGAAAGAGTTGGCTGGCAAACTCTTTCCTTCGCTAGCTGGCTGTCGAAGAATGCTAGATTCGGCTTAAATCTATTTTCGGTTGTAATGGTCACATGAGTAAGTAAGTTAGAAAGTTAGACCCGTTACGAAGAAGATCAATTTAATATTTAGTCAATATTGCATCTTGCAGATGGGTCAGTATTTGGATTTTCTGAAAACTTGTAACTTTTGGTATATCACTAATATTGGCGTATTTATTATTAGGAAGGAGTTAACTCCAAAGTCAACTTTATTTTAGATCTACACTTCTATTGGTATTTCTGCTCAGCATTATAATTTTCGTTAAAAAAAAAAAAGCAAAATTATGACCACTCCCTAATGTATGTAAATACTTTGTCCAAATGTGCCTAAATACACTGCCATTGAACCAGATAAATGTGTGTATATCTTGTATATAGTATATCTTACAAATATATGATTAATGTTTGAGTCATCATTTTGTGAGAATTCCATTTGTGTGCTGAGGGTTTGACATGAATTTGTTAAACATATCTATTTCGATTTGACTTCGAAAAAAAAAATGCATTTTCTGCCAATTCCCTAATGGTAATTTAGCTCATACCTAAATATGAGTGCCTGGGAAATTTTGCCTCAAGGTAAGACAAAAAAAAATTGATTCCGAAGAGAACTTTTCGCATGTTTTGCTGAATTTGATTTTGGAAAGTTAATAAAATTTTTGATATTTTTCGGTTCAACTCATTACTTATTGTTACTTATTGTTACAATAAAACAAAGTTTGGGAATCACAAAGCTATCGATAGAATCAAGTTGTAAGATTTATGGAAATCTGTTCAGTTTACGAACAATTATCTTTAAAGTAAAGAAAAAAAATTTAGGAATCACAAAGTAAATAACTAAAATGTATATTATTTACAAAATTCAAACTTTTTACATAAAAATTATTGACTTTTCTTTATACAATATATATATATATATATATATATATATATATATATATATATATATATATATATATATATATATATATATATACATATATATATATATATATATATATATATATATATATATATATATATATATATTGTATAAAGAAAACAATAATGCTGTGTATTTAACATTGACAAAGATATTGAACCAAAGAAAAATATTTTAAAAAAATAATTAAATAAAACTAAATTTTATGAATGAATTGAAGAAACGCTTATGTATGCATACACAAATATTTTTATTTATTTTCGCATGCAAATTATGTTGCAATCATAAAAATCGCACAATTTCTACAAATTATGTGCTCTATATATGAGTAGCAAGTGATAGGGGTGCTAATTTTACGACCCCTTGCTGATTCCGAGATATTCGTGATTTTCAAAAGCAATAATGCTTTCACGGGAGATTGTCCCGAATTTCTCACAAACGAATTTTTATTGTATGAAGTTTGCTACTTGCGTGAATATATAATTCCTAGTGACGGGTAGTCTCTTATAAAAGTTGGCAGTAACTTTCAAGTCATCTTGAATTGAAATACTCAATATTAAGTGAACTTCGATTTTGACATAGTTTGGTGTATTAAAAGCTACTCAGTCCTATCGGACGGATGGAAGAACACGCTGCAACCAAAAACGTGTAGCGTTCGAAAATCCAAACACTAAAAAAATATGTCAGCGCATGGACTTTTTTACTGGCGACATCGAACAAAACACGGAATAGCTGTCGAAGCATTTTACATTCAGGCAAAATCAATCTAATTCGGTTGTGATGACCAGATATGGAAGAAAAAAGATGTTCCTCTTTAAAAATTGATACTACCGCCGGTATGTTGTAAAAATAATTATGTTCAATTGTCTTCATAGTTCTTCATGAGGTCAACCATTGCTGAAATCTACAAAGGTGAAGCGAATTAAATAAAAGACCAGCATTGGTCCCAGTAATTGCAGAAATTCTTGAAAAGATAATAATGATTTTTCCGTCCGTTTATTCGTTGACTCCAAATGTCCCCTCAGGTCCTCTTGGATTCGCCACTGCAAATCTTAATCCATATAAAGGCTGTTAATGGCAGCCCTATTTTCAGCACATTTTTTCTTATTATTGAAGAAATTATTTAAGTACACCCGTATTTCGCTATCCGGCCGATATTTGTATGGGATTTTATTATAACGGCCATTTTTACTTTGGCTCTCTTTCGATTTACGACTCAAATAGTGCAATTACTTGGTTCGGTGTACTGCATGATGTCGGAAATAATAGCTTCGGTATACGCCCAACTTCTGCGGATCATATCTATGCCGAATAAGTATAAGTGTATATGTATATGTGTATATGTAATAGGTATAAGTGTAATATGTTTATGACTTTTTCTAATATGGAAAAAATCTGACATTATGACAGTTCTTTTTGTATTGCTTGATAAATCAAAATGCAGAGACTTGCGCCCGAATAGCATTTACAAATTATTGAAATTTATTCCCAAAATGCATACAAAATTTTCACAGACTCTAATTGTAGTCAGTGATAAGGTTCACTTGTGGATAAGTAAAATAGTAGCATTTGGAGCAACATTAATACACAGGTGACACATCAACTCATCAACTATCGGTACACCCCGAAAAATACTCTGTTTTGTACGATTTGTAGGCCTGGGGCATAATTGAGCAATACTTCTTCAAAAACTAAAGAAATTTGGGACGACACCGTCAATAACGACCAATATAGAGTCATGCTCAACAATTTCTTGTTCGCAAAACTGCGTAAACATGGTATAGAAAATCTTTGTTTTCAGCAGAGGAATACCAAATTCCATACTGCCCACAAAATCTCTGATTTATTGAATGAAGCGTTCGATGATAAGATTACCTTCGTAAATGGACTTACTAAATATATATACTGGCCTCTACTGGCCTCTACTGGCAGCAGATCTCTTTGAAAGCATTGGTCTAAGAGAACAAATCATAAACCTAAGCGAGCGCTGCATTCATAAGAAAAGCCGTCTCAATTCGGACGACGTAGCTCAATTGCTTCTATGGAGGCATTCATGAAACTATCTACCGATTAGAAACAAAAGTCACAATTCCTAAAAACACTATGCTTTTTTATTTCCATTTACAATTGTACACCTCTTCAAAAACCCCATAGTAGTAAATATTTGTAAAAGTAATTATCGAAAAGACAACTTGCCATGGAAAAGCTTCTAAAAGAACTCTGTGACAAAGCTCAACAAAAATGATGTCGCAAGAGTTCAGCGGTTCGGAACCGGTTAACATAAATAGGTCCCATCTAATACTGTCCAAAATGTAACACGCACAACAGTAATGGAAGAGAAGATCGGCCAAAGAGCCCTTTGGGGCTTTAAGTACCACATGATTATTATTTATTAATTATTTCCTTCTCCGGTTTTAAATATATTAGTATGGTTATAAAATATTTCACAGAAGTAAGATTAAAAAAAAAAAACAAAAATTATAATAACTTCCAAAAATACATGAACCTTGGTTCTAGGGATTTCGGGATTGATATTACTAGTACTCAAAATGTACGTGTGTATGTGAGTGCATGCAAATACGAGTACTCGCATATACACTATATGCATAAATTGTATATTTATTTTATTCACATTATTTAGTTATTAATTTATGTACAAACTCGTATATTTATTATTGTTGTAAAATCATTGTTCCTCAATTGAGTCATTCGAGGAGGCGATAATTTCTATAAGTAGCAGTATGCACATACATATATGTATATACATACATATCGTATATTCGTATATGTATTTGATACTGCTTAAAGTGCTGGTGAATAGCGGATATCCAAGTTGGATATTATGTATTCATATTTCCATAATAAACCAAAAAATAAAAAATAAAATTATAATAAAACCAACATGAACAACAACAACAACAACAACAGTAGTAATAATAATAGTGACCATAAAACCAGGTTTTTTTTTGTTTGTTGAGAAATTACAGTATTGTTGTGGCTTCGCGTACTTAAGATAATTTTTATAAATACCCATACACATCTATCTACACATCCATAGTTACATATATATGTATGTATGCTATATATGCATATAATACATATTTTTCTTTTTGTCATAAAAGTAACCGATATAGGATATCTATGTGAGGGTACAGTGGGAAGTGTAATAGGCCAACGAATATGCTTGTATACGCAATTCGGTAGACTCTATGCTTTATCAGCAAGTTGTTTTCCTTTTTTTTCGTTTATTTTGACTATAGGTTAACCGAATATTTTTATTAAACTCATAAATGTATATATGTATATATGTACATGCATGCATACATATATGAAATGGTTTTAAACTACATTCATAAAAAAAATATTCCAAGTATATTAAGATAATACCGTGACTGTGAGAAATTTAGACAAACCATAAAGAGTACAATAATTTTTTTACAAAATTTTGAAGACGTCTATCATGAAAACGAAGGCCTTTGCTTTATTGATTAAAACGTATTTTGTTAGAAACAAAATAATGTGCCAGCTCGTGATGCCTTTAGTACTAAATAATCTTATACTCCTAACTACTACGTCAGATAGATAAAATGTTGATTCCCCGCGATATTGTTACTAGTTTACACAGTTTACAATTTAAGATAAAGTAGCAACAAAATAATTTTAACTGGGTTAAATAATAATTTTTTTTTACCATACATACCTAAATTACTACTCGTATATATGACGTAGGTACATACAAATAGATCATATTATAGAGACTAGCCGCCTAAAGATCACCACGTGTCACATGTCAATCATATTTTCGTTTTATCTAGCTTTGACTAAACAATAAATTATATATATACCTATGTATAGTATACTTATACATACATATGCGTATGTGATGGAAAGTACTTTCGAGAATCGAATACTTTTGAGAATCAAATACTTTCGATAATCACATACTTTAGACAATCGCACACTTTAGAAAAAATATGTTTAATAATTGCAAATTTTTTGACATGAACTATTTGTAATTTGATAATTATTATTTGCAACCCTAATTCATATTAGGTTGAAATTTAAATGTAGCAAATTTGCTTTCATTGGGAACATTTTAAAGAGTCAACCCTTCAATGAAACACAATTTTTCATATCGAAAAGATTATTTCTTTCGAACGGTATTCATTTGTCCGCAATCAACTGGCAATTCTTCCGGCAGTAGGAATTTGCTATGAAAAAGCTTCTAAGAGAGCTCTCTGACAAAGCTCTAAAAAAGTAATGACACATAGGCTCTGCCATTCGGAACCGTATAATATAAGTAGGTCCCTTCTAAAACTGTCCAAAATTTAACATCCACAAGGGCCCTTTGGGGCCTATAAGTTCTACATATTTATTTTCTTTTTCTTTTTTAAGCACACCGAAATATAATATTTCTTGAAGTAAGCTTATATAAAATTGTAATGTAAAATACATAGATTCTAAATGATGCTTACAAAATTCGTTTCGTGCTATACCGTAATTTTAATTAAAAACAGTGCTTACAAAACACTTACTAAACGCTTACATATCGGAGAATTTTACAAATGTTGTCAAGGGCAAATAATACTTCATTTTACTTGATATTTTATTACCGTTTCGAAATGTTCTTTGATTTGAATAAATAAGAGGTTTTCTTACTTTCACTTTCTCTCTTTTGTGATTAGAATTAGTTCAGTTTCGTATATTGAAAAAAGAAAAGGAATCAAGGAGTACGAGTATACTCATTATTTTCTACCTTTCTTCACTTATAAATTAGTAAGCAATAAATAAGAAAAGTCATTTGAATAATTAAAGTGAATTATTATTTGTTTAGCCTTTTATTAAGAAAAAAATCTCCTTACAGTCGGCTGGGGCCGACCAAATTATACTCTACATATTTAAATATATATATAAAAAGTTTACTCGAATATCCATCATTTTCTTTTATTTCCATTTTTTGAGAAACATATTTTGCGTAAACTACTAATTCACACCCGAAATATGGTTTACTTTGACGAAGTACTTTGTATGTTATGAGGGAAGCTATATAAAAAGTGGGCGTGGCTTACCTCTTTCTTGTAAATCTAATTAATTTTTCAATATTAATCCACACCTTAAATATGGTTGTCCTACGTAGAACAGTTCGTAAGTTATAGCGGTTAAAATTTTGTATAATTTCCGCAACTTCGTATGGGAGCCTCGATATGAAGTGGGCGTGGCACTCTGATTATTTGCCAAATTATTTCTGACTACCATATTAATCTAAGTGTTAATTATAGTTATTCTAGACAGAAGATTGCAGAAGTTACAGCTGTTTCAATTTAAAAGAAGTACAGACACTTTGTATGGGAGCTACGCTAAAAAGTAGGCGTGGCTCACCCACTTTTGGCGAGGTTATATAGTAATATAATATAACTTTATGTGCCAAATATTGTTGTCCCAAGTGGTATATTATGTGAGTTATAGCAAGTTAAAGATTTTGAAAATTCCGAGGTTAGTCGCTTTGAATGCTTGGTGTGGGCGTGGCTATTGACCGATCATGCCCAATATCAATCCCCTCTGTACCCTTGGATCGTAGATTACTTATGCCAAATTTCATCGAAATAGCTCAATATTTGCTCAAGTTATCGTGTGTAACCAGCCAGGTTACAGACAGACAGACGGACGGACAGACATCGTTAAATCGAAAATTTAAGCGACGCTGATCACGAATATATATACTTTTCTATATCTCCGGAGATTCCTTCAAGTGGTCACAAACATCTGACCGAAATGAATATACCTTGCATATTGCAAGGTATAAAAAGTATGTGGAATTCGCAGTTCTATTTAATATTTTATACAAATTATCGACAAAATGTTGGATATCAAAGTCACCCAGTGGCAAGTAAGAAAACTTGCCTTCTTCAAGAGTCTTATAGCCTAGACAGACGGCAGCCTAATTCCGGATTACCGAGTTAATTCGAATTAACTCGGGCATTAACTGCAGCTAATCCGCATAAACTCTATGAGTTAATTCTCAAAATAAAAGAGGATTAGGTCAATTTGCGCTGGCAACACCGCTGAAAATTGTCAATTGTGAATTTTTCTCCATCCATTTTACAAACCATTAGGTGTGTTTGCTAACAAAAAACTTTCAACAATTGTTAACTGTTTTCAACAAGAAAAGTGTTGGCGAACAAATAAATCCAGCTGTCAATTACGAACGGTGAATGTCAATTTACAAGTTTCTGATAGTTTTCAGTTCACGTACTTCTTGTAGATTTTCTCATATCGAGAGTGATAGATGACAGAAATTGATAGTGATAGTAATGTAAGTGGACAGACCTAATAAAACAGCAATCAGCCGTTTAGTTAATCCGCAATACTGCCGTCTGTCAGGTTATTATTTTATTCGGATTAAGTGCGCCGGTAATCCGGAATTAGGCTGCCGTCTGTCTAGGCTATTAGAGGCAACTATGTTTGTATGCTATATAAAAATGGTTGCTCTCTGTCTCCGTATATAACGTTGTTTGTTTTACACTAAGAAATCTCTAGGACAATCTTTCTTTGTTTATTCTACAATTATTTTAAATCCTTTTATAACAATTTCGTGATTTTCCTAATTCCACAATTATTTTGAAATATTTTACAAAACTTCGCAAGCTTTTTGCAAGCCTCTGACTTACATACATATGTAAGCTGAATGTAAGTGTTTCACAAAGTGCTTGATTTATTGGGTCACAGCTCAATTTTGCATTTTTCGAAGATAGTACGAATCCTTTACCTTACTCCACTAATGGTGTCTTATTATTATTATTATTATTATTATTATTAGTTATAGCGGTCTTTGCACTGCGACCTATTAGATATATGGATTTCGTCCAAATTATATTGCTTGCTCATTGTGAATTTAACAGCCTGACAGTCTGTCGTAAAATTCTGAGATTTTTATAGCAGGCAGTTTCCTTTAGCATAAAAGATCTTTTACGTTGCTTTTCCTTGACTTTCGGGTGACCTTTTAAAAAGAAAATATGTTTTTATATTAGTTTTGATTTTACTTTATAGACTGTTCTCTTCCGGAAAATGTGTTTTCATGTTAAACAGATATTTTTCTTAATATTGGATGGAGCGAATGGCGTCGATATCGCAACGATTCAGTGGATAAGAAACTTGAAATGAAGTGCTTCTTAAGGGCTCAGTGAGCAATGGGTGCTTTAAATTCAAATTATTTGTGGCATTCGTTATTATTTCGTGTATATTTCCGGCATATATGGTAGTTATTGGAATTCTGGAGGTGTGTCTCATCATATAATGGACCCAATTTGCAAATTTTTTTTAAATTAAAGTATCAATTTGATTATGAGTATTGAGTATGAGTATCGATTCCATATTGAGTGGAATTATAATTCGATACTGAGTACTGATCATATTTTCTATAATCAAGTACTTTCTCTTTTTAAGCAACCCTAGACTATTATGATCTGTTTCTGCCTTTTTTTTTTCTCTCTCTCTCTCTCTCTCCTACTCTCTGCTTGTTTGCTTTATAGATTGGCGTGTGAGTATGTATGGTACAATTGTCATTACCATCAATTTAGTTGTCATTCTGATATTTTAGTTCTAAGTTTCTACATATATAGAGTATTTATATATACGATACGCAGGTTCACGTATTCATACATGAAGATTGTCGTTTTCTCGGAAAATTAAACTTTTCAACAAAACGCTCGTATTTAAATATGAATATTTTGTGTTTTCTTTGTATTGTACAAAAAAAATTTATCCATTCTACATATTCTATGTATTAGTCTTATTGTTGGCATTTGTAGGTGGATTAACATTATTTTAATACATACATACATACATATTAAGGTACTTTTTTCGGTATTATTTGTCACGTGTGTGTGTGTGTGTGTGTTCTTGCATCTACTGTGTAAACTCTAGTAGTCAAATAAGAATCATAAAATATACAATATATTCAGTTGTCAAAATATTACACCTTTTATCTTTTGACAGTTCATTTACTATATTTTGAATATATACACATATTAGAGTGTACCCTAATTATTAAAATTCATTGTGTTTTGCATGCATTTTATAATTTTTTTCAATCAATTTTATTTGAAAATAGTTAAAACAACCAAAAATTTAATGCTCTTTAAGCATTGCAGACTTGCACGATACACTAAGTCAACATATCTGTCTGCGATTCAACTATTTAATGTTCTAAATACAAAAAAAAAAATATTGAAATTTTGATTTAAATATTTAAAAATAATGAAATAAATTTGTTAACGATTTGCAACGAACGTTTTTCGCTATTCAACATTCCGATGCAATCAATTTTTGGATCCATATAAGATAATTTTTTGATTTTTCTATAGGATTATATTCCCAAAAATATGCTTTGAACATATTATGCTATGCACTAGAACAATAAATTGTTACCACCTTTAGATGTTCCAAAGTCGAAAAAAGAGCGTCTTCCAAAAGTAATTCCATTTGAAAATTAATATCAATTTATTTCTTTATCAAAGGCAAAAAACAGTCATAAAATGTTTGAACTACATTATATTTAACTTGCTACCACACACCTATCAATTTCTATTCCAAAAAGTACTTCTGAAATTAAATTTACCGTAAATTCAATTCAATTCGGCCATTACAACCGAATATCGGTTGTAATGGCTAGCCAGCATAGCCGCTTAATTTTAATGTGCTTTACTATGTCGGTATCGGCGAACAGCTCATATAGTTCATGGTTATACCTTATTCGATACTCGGCACCACCGTGCATAGGTACAAAGATCTTGCGTAGGACTTTTCTCTCGAAAACTGCGCGTGATAAGATACTTGTAGAGTGTGGTTTTCGTTTCTCGAGAGAGGGCTCGACTTCCCAATTTCTTACTAAGCCCTTAGTAGCACCTGTTAGCAAGAGTAATCTTTCGCAATATTTCCAGGCTGACGTAATTACTGGTGTTAATGGTGGTTACAAAATATATTCAGACAATGGATATTATAAAATATATATTCAGAGAGAAAAAAAAACAAGAATATAGAAAACATAGACTTAATTTTCACCCTGTTAAAAACGACAAAATTAGAGCTATGTGAATTCTTATACGACAAATTTTTACGGTATTTATTTTTCTACATTTTTAGATTTATTATAATATAATATTTTTATAATTAAAGACAAAAAGACCAATGATTTTATTTCTATCAAAAGAAATATGTAGTTGGACATACAATTCATTAAACATTACTTCAAAAATTTATAATTATTTCCAATATTCACATTAATTGACAAACAATTTCAATATATAAAAAATAGAGGCAAATCCTATCAGATTTCGTAAACAATATTTTTCTCGCCATATAAGGGTCATTCTAGCGTACGTAAATAGTATACAAACAAGTATGTATAATATTTATATTTGTGGCATGTATCATAATTTCGTTCGGTGTATAGATTTTAAAAATGAGAAAAGAATACAAATATTGAAATAATAAAATTTTGTTCGATTATAAAATATCATGATGAGTAAATTAAAATGTTAATGAAATTTGAAACATGCATTAAATACCTTGAATCACTACTAGACAAGTAAAATATATGACTAACCACCATTTATTTCTTCTACTCAACATTTTTTCTATACATACTTACCTTTTAGCTCTAGCCCTAAGAGGAGTTCCACTGAAAAAATTGACGTTTTTATACATATCACTTCCAACGTTCTCAGAGTGTCGCTAGAAGGATATAATATATAAACGATACTCATTAAATTTCGCCACCCAACATTCTTACATACTCATATTTATCTTCTGTAGTTGCTCCTTAGGAAGATTTTTCTGCGAAATGAATTCAAAAGCACCCAAAAATCAACAAATAATCATACCGTTACCCAGGAATTGGACCTAGAGCAATGTAACGTATGACCGCTTCCCATTAATTCTTCAGTTACAATATTTTTTTTACATATACTAACACCCGAACTACACTTTATGGTGACTCCCTTCCAATATTGATGTTTCCCTAAAATTGTTATACTGAGTTATCCATTTTGTGCTTCCGATCAAATTTTTATTTCAATATGATTTATATTTCGGGAATAGCAAATAATAACAAACACTTTTAAATGAAAATGGCGTTATTGGTTTTCAAAATATTCACCATGATGATCAATGTACTTTTGCATTCGTTCAAACCATTTCTCTTAGCAGTTTTTCCATTCCTCTTCAGACACTTCCAAAACATGGTTTTTGAACGCTTCAACTGCTTTTTTGGCGCACGTAAATCGTTGACTACGCAGTTTGCCTTTGAAATTCGGGAACAATAAGAAGTCGTTCGGTGCCAAATTAGGGCTGTACGGAGGACGAATCATCAATTCGATGCTTTGACTGCTCAAAAATTCACCTGTATGACAAGATGTGTGAGAGCTCGCATTGTTATTATGGAGAATGATTCGTCTTTGACGGTTGGTTTTGCGAATTTCTCTGAAGACTTCCGGCAAACGAAAAGGTCATGTACTACTCAGAATTGACCGCCCTACGTTGCTCAAGCGGAACAGTAGCCACATGACCCATTCGGCCGATGAAACAGGCTACCATTTGCTTCGATGTGTTGCGGCCCCGAACAACTTTTCTTGGATTTGGCTAGCGTTGAACACCCACACAATCGATTGTTGTTTTGTTGAGCTATTGATAAATTATGGGGTATCCAACGACTGCAAATTTTTTTACAACTAACTGTTCATGCAAAATCGAATGTATTGCAGTGGAGCTAATGTGCAAGGATGCCTCTATCTCACTATATGTCACATGACTATCTTGCATTATCACTTCATGCACTGCATCGATGTTTTGTGGCACAACAATCGATTTTGGATGACCTTCACGGGATTCGTCGGCGACCGAACTACGATTGAATTCATAATACCAGCGGTATACTGTGGTTTTTGATGGTGCTTTATCACCATACAAAGAACTGAGTTCATCGACACATTTTTGTTGAGATAATCCACGTCGAAAGTTGTGAAAAATTATCCAACGATAACTGTAAATGAAACAAATAGGATTTGTACATCAAAACATTGTGAGCATGTTTCTGCTAAAAAATGTCAAACTTTATTATGGTGTTGCCAGATTTTAGCTATTGACATTAGTGTTGCCAGATTCCGAAATATAAATAGTAGCCCTCGTACAATGTTTGAACCTTCCCATTATGGGTCCTCCATCGGACTTCTTACAGCACTTTAGCTTTGTGAAGTAATTTTCGATGACCCTCCGTCATATAGCGGGCAATATCTCGGCTATAACTTGACGGATGTTTGTTTTCAGAGCGTTAAGAATTTGAGGATTATCCGCATAAACACGATCACTTGCGAAGCCTGCCCAAATAAAACCCAAATGTGATAAATCGCACGATCTTGGTGGCTAATTCATATCGCCGAAATGAGAAATGAAACTCATCGTTGAAGAAAATTCGAAAAATCATCATCCATTGTATGTGTGGGTTTAAACATCGGCTTTTCTCAGAATTATAGCAGTTTGCTTCTTACCTAGGCGCTCGATTGTTGGGATATAATTTAGAAACATCTTGTTAAGGCCAAGTAGGTTAAAATGTCTGTCTACATTTACATATTTTTTATTATCATTTAATACATAAATCAACCTTTGATCACATTAGCAATTTTTTTTTTTTGCCTATGCTCAATTTATGAATGAAATTATTATGTCAATAATTCGTACGAACGTGCGTATGTACGAGGTACTATTATTGTTCCGGTTATACGCCTGCGCAATTTAACAAATTTTACTCATTCCAATATATGGAATTCAACATGAATGTTTATTTATATGTAGATTCATATACATATATGGATTATACATATAAATACAGAAACACACAGGTTAATATATACATTACATTAGGCTGGGTGAAATTGGTTGGTAGAAAAAAAAAATTTTAGCAAATTCCATAAACATATATTAATCGATGATTTTATAAAATAATGAAACCAATTTTCTTCTTTTAGTTCAGTTTAAAATTAATCTTAAAAACATAGTATCGAAATTTAATAAGTTTTATCTCCTGTTTAGCTATACCAGTACTTTTTCAAAAACTCCGAATTGTTGCTATATATTACCCGTAAAAAAATTTGACTCACCCAAATTTACATACCTACATTAATAGTCATATATAGAATATGTGTTTGTATGAATATGGAGAGTTATTTAATAAAATCCGCACTTTATAGGTACCTAATAGTATTATAGCCTTGTAGAAGGCAAGAATCTCATATGAAAATGATTCAGTTCCTGTGACAATTTTTATTTTACTTTACATATTATTGCTGTTGTCCATTAATGTCATTCTTGTTATTATTGTATTGTATTTTAATATATCATTCTTTTGAATCGTACTTGTTTACGTATCAACAAACAAACAATTCAAAAGTTTGCTTAACTTGACTTAAGTCTCGGACACTTTGGTTTTTTTTTCAAACAAGTAATATATATGATTACAAAAAATAACTTGTACAATCCCAGAAAACAACAATAAAAGTTGCAAAAGTTTGCTCTTTGACTATTTGTTTGGAGTTCTGCATCGTCTGAAAAGACAAATTAGTAAATATATGACACTTATACCCTCTGAAGGGCCCTTTAGTCGAGCTTCTCCTCCACATCTGTTGTGTGTGATATATTTTGAAGAGTATTAGAAGGGACTTACATATATTAGCCGGTTACGAACGGCAGAACCCTTGAGACTTAACCTTTTCAGGGCGGTGTGACAGAGCTCTGTCTTTTGTGACAGAGTTTTTCATGGCAAATTTTTACTGCCGGAAGAATTACCAATTGATTACCATCAGCAGGGTACCGATAATACAGTTGAGCTTCAGACGGTGATCGAAGCCACGATCTACAGATCAGCAGGTCAACACACTAACCACTGAGCTACTGCACTCACACTTAAACGTCTTACTTAGTAGTTAAACGTGTTAAAAGACAGATTTCGGATAATCTTGGAATTCTTTGTTTTCCAATACTTCGGTAGTCATGGATTTTTATACTAAGTAATTACATTTTTTTAATTCCAAAACTAGTTCCATGCATAAAATATATTTATTTGAAGAGCTAGAACAGTTCAAAACTTAAACAATTTTACGAATTTGGAATTTTACAGGAAAAAAATTGCATTGTTTTTATGCTATTAAATTTGTCCCGGTTCGTATTTGAAATCACAATTTACGATTTATGCATAGAAGACCAACGCACCAACCAACCGAACTATGGCAGTATTTTATTTTAACAGTTCTTTAATTTATGGACTCCGTCGAATAAGCAAATGAATATTTTTTGATTTGGAAACACTGGCTTTCATTGCTAGGAGGCAAATCTGGCGAAAATTGTGGATATTCCAATCATTCGTAATATGGTTTTGATATATTTTTGTGATGGCTTTCCTATTCACATGAAGCTGTACAAAAAATTACAGTTAATTAGAGTTAAGTCCATTAACTCAGAGTTAAAGTAGTTAAGGCCAGAGTTACAAGTTCTGCTACAAAAATGATAGAAAAGAAGATTGCGCCCATCAGAAGAAATTTTTCTAGTTGTGACGTCATAGCAGTTCAGGTGTGAGAGAAAATGACAAAATGGTGAACAAATCGAAAGGAAAAATATAAATATTGCGGAATAGTGAATGAATAATGCAACTCTTGGAACTACTATGACGACACAATCTGTCAAATTCACTGAGCACCGCTAATCGGTTGGCGCAACCTTAGTATTCTGTGTTCTGTGATTCTGCTAGTTTATGTATAATTTATAAACAAAATTCCTATCCCGAACTAATACCGAATCTCGACCTATAGTGTACGAAGTGGCAGAGGACGCAGGTGTGTCGATTATAGCAATGGCGAGGCTGTATTTGGACCTTTTTACTCGAAATTTCCAGCACTTTTTGCGTCAAGTCATCTCCGTTGATAACCGCCAAAACAATAGATTTTTCCTGTTGGATCTGCTGCACAGAGGTCTTTTTTGAATTCGAAAGGAATGACTCCCATAAAACTTTTATAAAAGTGAGTATAACTACGGCGTTAATTATTGAACCGTATTCGACAAGAAATCGAAGAAGGCGACTGATGAATAATAATTGCTTTTTTTTTTTTCATTAGACAAAACGGAATTGAAATTATGACTAAAGACCAGATGACTAAACCATAAGTGAAAAAAGCTTAGAGAGAGGATTTATTACGATTATGTCGTTTTTCGGAAGGTACTAGAATGAATCTGCTAATATGAACCGATTTGCATTGGCTGTATTTTTGTAACTGAGTAATCACTAAATTTTGAGCATTATTACAGACTAATGAATATACTGGTTACAAGTGGTTATTGGTTACGTTGATGGACATTTTATTACGATAATATTGTACATGGTAAATTCGGAAAGTATTAGAATTAGTCTACGAATAACATATGTACCGATTAGAAATGGCTGAGTTTTTGTGACATTACAAACATTTAACCTTTGGCATAGCCTCTTTCAGACCTTTGTCATCAAAGGAAATGTAAATAATTTTTCTGCAAATGGTCATCATTACTACTTACTTACTTATGTGGCCATAACAACCGAATATCGATTTAGGCCGAAAATAACATGCTTCCCCAGCCATCTCTGTTCTTCGCTAGCTGGCGCCAGTTAGAAATTCCAAGCGCCGTCAGGTTCTCCAGTACTTGGTCTTTCCACTGGAGGTTAGGTCTTCCTCTTCTGCGTCGTCTTCCAGCGGGTTCCGAATATAACACCTTCTTAGCTGGAGCGTCTTCTTCCATTCACTCGACATGACCTAGCCAGCGCAGCCATTGGATTTTGATGCGTTTTACTATGTCAATATCGGCATACAGCTCGTACAGCTCATGGTTGTACCTTATTCGGTACTCGCCACCAACGCAAATAGGTCCAAAGATCCTGCGTAGGACTTTTCTCTCGAAAACCCCAAGCATTCGCTCATCCGAGGTGGTAATTGTCCAGGCTTCAGCGCCATATGTTAGGACAGGCATGATGAGAGACTTGTAGAGTGTAGTTTTCGTTCTTCGAGAGAGGGCTCTACTTCTCAATTGCTTGCCCAGCCCAAATAACACCTGTTAGCAAGAGTTATCCTACGCATGATCTCCAAGCTGACGTCATTACTGCTGTTAATGCTGGTTCCAAGATAGACAAAGTCCCTTACTACTTCAAAAGCGTAGTTGTCAACAGTGACGTGCTGTCCAAGACGCCGGGACTCTTTGTTTGTTGACACTAGATACTTCGTCTTGCCCTCGTTCACCGTAAGACCCATCCGACGCGACTCTCTTTCCAACTCTGAGAATGCTGCATTGACTGCTCGCGTGTTCATGCCGATTATGTCAATATCGTCGGCATTCGCTAACAGCATGACACTTTTGTTGAAGATAGTGCCATTATGTCGTAGATCAGCAGCTCGTATTATTTTCTCCATAATAAAATTGAAGAAGTCGCACGATAACGAATCACCTTGTCTGAAACAACGTTCGGTCCTTCCCAATTTTCACTACACAACGGGAGTTATGCAGTGTCATTCTACAAAGTCGAATGAGCTTTGCAGAAATACCGAACTCAGACATTGTTGCGTAGAGGTAATCCCTTACCGGACTGTCGAAAGCGGCTTTATAATCAACAAATAGGTGGTGTGTGTTGATCTGTTTTTCTTGTGTCTTCTCCAGGATTTGGCGCAGTGTGAAAATCTGGTCGATGGTGGATTTACCAGGTCTGAAGCCACACTGATAATGTCCAATCAGGTTGTGGAGCATGGGCTTCAATCTTTCACACAATACGCTCGATAGGACCTTGTATGCGATACTCAGGAGACTTATTCCACGGTAGTTGGCGCAAATTGTGGAGTCTCCTTTTTTATGTACAGGACAGAGAACACTGAGCCTCCAATCATCAGGCATGCTTTCATCCGACCATATTCTGCTTATGAGCTGGTGCATGCGGGTGAGCAGCCCATCGCCTCCGGTCTTAAACAACTCGGCAGGCAGGCCATCAACACCTGCAGCTTTGTTGTTCTTCAGCCTTAAAATGTCCGTTTCAACCTCGTCATAGTCGGGTGGTGGAACGTCAACACCATCATCTGTAATTAGGGTTATCGGGCAATCTCCTCCACTGACGGAATTGTTCATAGCATCGCCATTCAGTAACGTGAGAAGTATTCCCTCCATAGGCTCAGTACACTATGGACATCTGTAACCTGATTCCCATTTCCATCACGACAAGAAGAGGCTCCGGGATTTAAACCTCCACTCAGGCGCTTGATCTTTTCGAAGAATTTTCGAGTCTCATTCTTGTCGGTACACATCTCCATCTCCTCACACTCGCGTCTTTCTTGTTCTCTTTTCTTACGCCTGAAAAGACGTCTCTCTGCACTCCTTTTCTCTCTGTAGCGCTCCTTAACAGCTCGCGTTGCGCCTGCACGCAGGGTTTTTCTGTAGACGGCGTCTTTCTCTGAGGTAGCGACGCGACATTCCTGATCATACCACTCATTCCTCAGAGGCTGGCAGTAACCGATTACCTCCTCGGCAGCAGTAGTCATGGAGTGGGATATATGTGTCCACGGTGCGCATGTATCATCAAGTGGGGGAGTGTTCTGCATATGCAGATCCGATAGTCGAGTGGAAAATGCATCTGCTGTCTCTGGTGATCTCAGCTTACTGACGTCGAGCTTTCTCTGTGTGGGACTTCTCTTGTTATTTGCGACACATAAGCGTGTGCGCACTTTAGCTGCAACAAGGTAGTGATCCGAGTCGATGTTGGCACCACGGATCGATTTCACGTTTATCACACTGGAAGCATGCCTTCCGTCAATCACCACATGATCAATTTGGTTTCTTGTACGAATCTGGTACCACCAATTACCATGTTTCGTGCTGCGGCGAAGTCAATCAGCCTCATTCCGTTATCGGAGGTGTTCTGGTGGAGGCTGAATTTTCCGACAGTTGGACCAAAGGTACCTTCCTTGCCCACCCTGGCATTAAAGTCGCCAAGCACGATTTTGATATCGTGGCGGGCGCAGCGGTCGTAAGCTTCTTCGAGGCGTTGAAAGAAGCTCTCCTTGGTCACATTGTCCTGTGCACATACAAGGCTGATGTTAAAGAATTTTGCCTTGATGCGAATTGTGGCCAGCCGTTCGTTCACAGGCGTGAACTGTGCGACAAGATGTCATAGTCTCTCGCTGACCAAAAATCCACATCCTAATTCGTGCCTTTCAGCATGGCAACTGTAGTAGATGTCACAGGACGCTCTTTTGGAGCAGCCCTGTCCTGTCCATCGCATTTCCTGGAGAGCGGTGATGTCAGCTCTGTATTTTTCGAGGACATCAACCAGCTGGATAGAGGCACCCTCCCTATAAATGGACCGGACATTCCAGGTGCATATCCGTAAATCGTTGTCCTTTTTTCGTTTGCGGGGGTCATCAACAAAAGCGGTAGTCCTTATCCGAGGCATATCTGTTTTTTTCATTTGGGGGGTTTTTTATGTAGCGGGTCCCAAACCCAGCGCACAACCTCCAACCGAGGAGATTTTCGGTGGTCATCTTTAGAAAGCCATATATTTATTTAACATTTCTTTTTTACAAAAAAGTTATGAAAAGGCCAAGAAAAAATTTATGGTACAAGATTTCCGCCATTCGAAATCATCTAATACTGGATAATAATGTTTACATATATGGATTTATCATAAACTAGCTATGTGAGCTATATTGTTAGTGATCATCGTTACGATGATTCTAATGACTCTCGAATTATTCAAAAAGTTTTAAATTTGTTTATTTCTAATTTATTTTTACAGATATACATAATTTATGATCACATCGTTGATAATACAATATGAAATTCTGCACAAAAAATTCTATCATATTTCATATTAAGTAAATTAATATATACTTGTATGTATAACTTTTTTTGTTATTTTTGCAAATTTAACTTCGCAGAATACCACTTTTTAAGACCACTTTTTTCGATATGAAAGTATACCTCAAACCAATAATATTTGATCTAAATATAAATATGTTCATATGCGTTTGTATTCATTTATATGAGCATAGGCAGCTATTTAATATTTTTAGCTAAAAATATTAGACTATTATATAAATTTATTTTCATATAGACAATTAAGTTATTCGTTTTAGCGATACACGTGTTTGAATATAATAAATATGTATGTAAAATGTAGATATTTTATTGAGGGGTCTTTGCTTAAGAATGAATGACCGTTTAATTAGAAAAGTTATTTTAAGATAGCTTCTTTAGAAATATTGAATAATACAAGATTTTTATTAAAGTTTACTGCCAAACATTCGTAATTATAATGGATTAAATTATGAATCGGAAATATTTCTTTGTATTATTATATCATATTGTTTAGTATTTATTTATGATTAAATAGTTATGTTTGGTACGCTTTTTGGCTATATTATTGAAAGGAATTTTTTTTTATTTCCTTTACGGCAAAGATTTCAGACAACTTAAATTACGATTTTGTGGTTTAATAAATTTATGAGTTAAGGGCTACAAATTGGTTGGGAATATTTGATGTCATAAATATCGAAGCTTAGATTCTCTGCACAACAACAAATGGACAGACAAATTTTCGAAAGTTATACTTTTTATTTGCGGCAGGTGTGTTATTCATCCGATAAGCCCATTCACCAACTTATTTATTTACTAGCCAATCTAATCAAATATTTTCTTGTGCAAAGAGCGAAAACATATATTCGGCAACATACTTTCGTATGGGAAGTGGATGTGGTTTTCAGCCGATTCCATCCATTTTAAAATTCTTCTATTAGTTAGAAAACATAATCGTATGAACCGAGTTTCTGCTTAATATTTTTGCATTTTCTGCGCAAAGTGTAAAAACAACGCATTCGAAAATATACTTTTGTATGGGAAGTAGGCGTGGTATCTATTCGATGACGACCATATTTCAACTAGCAGATACATTAATAATTATATTCGTATTCACCAAATTTCAGCTTAATAGCTTTATATTTTCGTGATCAAAGTGTGAAATCATATATTCGATATAATACTTTTATATGAGAGGTTGGCGTTATTTTCATCCGATTTCGACCATAAATGAACTTATCTGCTAATTAGTGAAAATAACTAATTGTACCAACTTTGAACTAAATCTCTCGATAATTACAGCAGTTACTGTGGGAAAAGATAGATAAAAAGTTCTGATAAAAAATTTATTTACTTTTATTTTATTTTATGTTAACAAGAGCAGCAGTTCAATATGCCACTGACTGTTTATTTTCGAAAAAGTATCATATTATGAAAAAGCTTCTAAAAGAATTCTGCGACGAAGCTCAGAAAAAGTGATATCGCAAGAGTTCTGCCGTTCGGCACCAGCTAAAATAAGTAGGTCCCTCTAATAATGTCCAAAATTTAACACGCACCGCACGGAAGAGAAGCTGGGCCAAAGAGCCCTTCGGGGCTTTAAATGCAACATAATTATTTATTTTATTTTTTATCATATTATGAATACTCCATAATTCGGCCACCGCGGTAATTTGCGGTAAGCCCAAAAATAGAATACATTTGATTATATAAAATAACGTTTATGCTGTCGCGTGTTGACAAATTTCCAGAAAACCAATCATGATGGAGAATTTTCGAATTCATTTTCTACCGGGAATCTCAGTTCAGTGGATATGATAGAGTAATATTTTATTTTCTGCGGTCCAATGAGAATAAACACAAGCGAACAAAACAAAACAAAAAAAAAGCAGTGGTGTGTGTTCAGATATATTTTCTACCGGAAACCCCAGTCCAGTGGAATCCTATAGAAATAATCTCAAACGAACCAAAACTTAAACCGTACTATACTAAATTATAGTATCAAATATCTCAAAAACAGAGATTTTTCAAAGTTTAAGACCAAATATTATTTTCTTGGAACTAGAAAGCGTTGGATTGGTTTTCTACGAAAATTATGATTTTTATATGAGTTCCCCAAAAGCGTGCAGTGAGGAGGTAGTTATATTTGACGGAAATGTTAAGGCAAAAGAACTTATGAGGGTCAGTCATATATTTCTCCGCTTTAGACGTGAGTCCGAAGGAATTATGGGCCTCATTGTGTAGATTTTCTGTTATTTTTAAGTTAATTTTGTAGAGGATCCTCCCGAAGGAGTACAATTAGAGAGTATCCAAAAATAAATGATGGTGGATCTCAAAATTTACCCAATTATGGTCACCTTGGAAGTGACTGGACCGAAATTAAAAAGGCGTCAATTTTGTAGCAGAGTCTGCCCAAGGAATGAAAATTGAGAGGGGCAATTTTTGGGGGTTAAAATTGTATAAGAGTATGGAGCCGTGGCTCAGTGGTTAATGCGTTGGCTTTCCGATCTGTAGACGTGTAGATCTCGAAAGTAACAATTTGCAATGAAAATGCTTGGAAAAAAAGCTCTGGCACAAAGCTCAGAAAAAGTGATGTCACAAGGGTTCTTCCATTTGGAATCGGCTAATATAAGCAAGTCCCTTCTAATACTATCGAAAAATTTAAACAACCACAACAGTACTGGATGACAAGCTCTGACAAAAGGCTCTTCGGAGCCTAAAGGCGCGACATATTTATTAATTTTTTTTTTTTTATAAGTGCATAGGGATTTCTTTATCATTTTTTTAGGTTAGCGATAAAATGCAAGTTGATTAATTCTCACAAATTCTAGATTCGAATTTAGCGTCTCCAAATATGTAAAGAAATATGTATTTCGCTTATGTAACGTTTCAGATGTACAAAAAAAAAACAAGTTTTCGACAACCTTTCACCGATGAAACTCGTTTAGGATTAAGGGAACCATTTTATTGAATTTGGATGATAATACCATATCATCATGCCTACAAATACGCACAAATATTACTTAAGCGTGTTTCACATTTAATAAAAAAAAAAACCAAATATATATTAAACATTCAATTATTTCTCAAATGGTTTAACTTACGACCTTCTACATAAACCACCCGATTAACATACGATTAAATATGTGAATATTCTTCTTCTATGTAAAAAGATAATCCAAGTTCTAACCTAATTTCAATTTGCTTGAATAATTCAGCTGGCTATTGAATTGATTATAATTTAATATATGTATACATGAATATATTTCATATTCATATATGCACATATTTAGGTACCCCCAGTTATACATGCATTTGTATGAAAATGGTGATTTTTGAATTGTTCAAGTGTAATATGTGTAATATAATGTGCAGGTTTATATATACAAGCAATTTAATCGAATTAATCGAAAAGCGAAATTTAATTAAAAATAACTGTATATTGCCAATGCCACGCCCTGATAATAACTTTTACTTTGTACATAAATAAATATGGGTAATGCTAAAGTAAGCATATATACGATACATAGGTGCATATGTATGTATGTCAAGCTTAAGCGAAAACCACACACATAAAACCAAATACAAAATAAATGAAAGAGAGAGAGAGAGAGAGAAAAAAAAAAGGAAATATAAAAACCAAACATTAACTCGAATAACGAAAAACAACAACAGGTCCAACAGTAATTTTGAAATAACAAATTATTGCTTGCAAACTGTGAAATCCTGTAAAGAGCGTAAAGCATAATTCAACTTGCAACATTATTTGCAACGTTTGCAACATGTGTAACAGATATAACAAATGGGCCAATGCGTTAGCAGCAAATATAACAACAACAATTTTAATTCATAATTTATTCATTTCAGTTATTTGAATTTCTTTTTGCTGTTGTTGCAAAAATTGTCATGTCGATATGTTTGTTACATCCTCAAAAGCAATTTTAAGTATTTTTGTTTTGTTTTGGAATTTCACTTATTTTGCTTTTTATTTGAGTGCTGCATTTTCTTGTGCTTGTTGTTGCAAACAAACAATTCTGGTTCTACTTGTCTCGATGTCTCGTTTTTTTCTTCTCCCATGTATCAATATAACAACAATAATACCCAGTTACTTTGTATGCTGGACGATGGACTTGGTAACTTGGTAAATGTAAAGAGGGGTACCGACAGTTATGGTAAGATAAATAGAATCACCCATTATACATTTCTTTATATAAAGAAAAACCCGTAATTATTGTATTTTATACAATTGTGGAATTACTCTTCTAACCCTTTGTAGGCGCTGCTTGACATATCATTCTAGGCTTCTAAAGACCATTACTATAGAACAGAAACTCAGTAGATAAGGTTATTTTTAACACAGAATGAATATATTAGAAAATAGGATGAATCAAATAAAATCGTCTCCGAAATCTCATACAAAATTATATTTTCAAATGTTCATTTTCACACTATTCGCTTGGAAATATATAGAGCAATTAAGTTTCAATTTGGGACATATGATTATATTTGCGGTTGAAAAGCAAGCCTAATGTCCATACAAAATTGTGCTTAGAAATGTATTTCTTCCAACTTTTAGACTCATCAAAGAATGGGCAGAATCGGACGAAAACCACGTATTGCGCATGACGATAAAATGCTACAGGACTTAAGCACGGCACAAACAAACCCTTTGGCAGAGCTTCTCTTCTAATGCTGTAGTGCTTGTTAAATTTTGGACAGTATTAAAAGCGACCTACGTATATTAGCTTGTATTGAATGGCCGAATTTTTTTGACATCCAGTTGATTCTCTGTTTTGCTGGAATTGACATCGACATCGAACTTAATATCGAAAGAAAGAATCTTTTCGATATGAAAGTTAATGTCTCTCTGACGGGGATTGAATCTACGACCTACGGTTCAGAAAGTCAATACACTAACCACTGAGTTACTACAGCACCCACTAGTCGAATTCCTGAGGTGAAGCGATAGCCAAAGGATGGATTTTATGTTTGAATTTGTTCCGAAGAAAGAAAGACGATCCCATCGAAGAAACGAAGAACAGTAGTAAATTATTAGACGACGGAAACCATGCGATAGCCAAAATAGTGGATTTTGTCCGAGTATTCACTCGGACTATTCCAAAGGCGGCAAAGGTGCAAAGGCGGAAAGTTCGTGTCCACGATTTTTTGTTTTTGCGGTTCGAAGACTTTGATCCTCAGTAACGTGTTCCAGAAACGAAGATCAATTACAGGACAGTACGTTTTTATTTGCCAGAGACCTAGCGACATCCAAAACAATGGATTTCTCCCAATGAATCTACTCTCTAGATGCAAAGGTGGTACAATCGAGTGGAAAGTTCATATCCACGATTTTTTTTTTTTTTTGAATTCACAGAGAATAAGAGTTATAGACCTTGTTGAAAAAAAAGGAAGAAAAATCACGGGTTAGTACATTATTATATGCCAACGACCAAGCGACAACTAAAACAAGGGTTTTTCTTGCCACTGCTGGTCCAAAAAAAGCAAGAGCGATCTTATCGGCCGGAATGGCCAATGCAACTGTTTTTGATATTCCTAGAAAATAATACGCATACATTTTTCCTACAAGTCTCTTTTCATGTCTGTCCTTACATATGGCGCCGAAGCTTGAATTATTTCCACCTCAGATGAGAGAATGCTTAGAGTTTTCTCGAAGCCGAAATTCGTCCTATATCGATTTTCGGTTGTAATAGTCACATAAGTAGGTAAGTAAGATTTTGCTTACAGAAAGGAACAACATTCACAGTTTAGTATTATTGTGAGTAATTGGGTCAATTCGTAAAGGAATTGAAGAAGCTACGGAAAGTATTTGGCAAAGAAAAGCGTGCCGCTTCATAATGATAACGAACCAGCACATTTAGTCAAAATTATCGTGATCAAATTAATTGAACTGGGCTACGAATTCTTGCCACACCCATCATACTCGTCAGTTCTAATAAAGTGCGCCTTTTTTCTCTTTCCTAAAATTAAAATATACCTCAAAGGTAAAAAATTCAGTCCAAACTAAAAGGTTTTCGTCAATACAAAAGTGTATTTAGCAGAGTTTGATAAATCGTTTTTTTTAGATGGGTTAAAAAATGTCACAAATATTGAGAAAAGTGTAGAGACCTAAAAGGAGGTCACATTTGAAAAAAAAATGAGGTTAAAAATTTTTGTTTTCATTCCTAACACGGACACTTATTGGTCGAACTTCTTTTAATAATTTGAACATAACTATTGTTCAGTTGTCTTAGTATTAAAAACATTTATTTTAACAATTTGTTACAAAAGTATAATAGCGATGATATATATTGACAAAAGATAGTAATTTTTAGTGTTCGAAAGCTCTTTTGAAAAATAATATCACAGATAGTTTAAAAGTTATGTTGAAGAAAGAATCTTTTTTTAATATTTTAGTTCTTCGAGTAGTTGCCCAATTAGGTTGAGGTGACTCTACGCTTGTGCTGACCAAACTAGGCCTATTGTGATATTGCAAAGAAGCTCTTCTAATGCTACGAGGGTGGTCCCAGAGCTACCCGACCTGACATATAGATGGCGGCAGTAGTTTAAAAAAAATTACTTTGATGAAAAGTGGCAACCTTATAAAACATATGTCTTAAGTTTCAAGGCGCCACGTTGTTTAGTATTTTTTTTTTTTTGGATCCATCGAAAGTTAACGACCTGAGTTAATTTGTAAACATGGAAAAAATTGGTCACCGCTATGTAATTCAATACTTTCATTTGAAAGGTCTCAGTGCAACAAATATTAAAGCCGAACTATATTCTACTACGTCAGCTCCTTCGTTTACGACTATAAAATATTGGGTGGCAGAGGTTAAACGAGGTCGTACGAGCTGCCATGATGAACACCATAGTGGTCGAACAACTGAAGGAAAAACAATCAACGACGGGTATTATGCCAATTTGTTGCAGCGTTTAAGTGATGAAATTAAAGAAAAAAGGTCGCATTTGTTGAAAAAGAAAGTATTGTTGCACCAGTTCACACATCTGCTATTGCGATGACCAAAATCAATGAGTTGAAGCTCGAATTGCTTCAGCACGAACCTTATTCGTCAGATTTAGCTCCTTCGGATTATTTGCTATTTCCAAATTTGAAAAAATGGCTTGGTGGTAGACGAGTTGCAAATAATGAAGGGGTGTAGTCTGCGGTAGATGGCTATTTTAATGAGCAAGACAGTTCATAATATACAGTTCAGGCTATCGAAGCTATAGAATATCGCTGGAAAAAGTGTATAGACCTGAAAGGAGATCATGTTGAGAAATAAACAAAAAATTTCCCAAATTTGTTGTGTTTTCTTTGTTAGGTCGGGTAGTTCTGGGATCTGCCTTGTATTCGTAGTTGTTATATTAATTTATGTAATATTTAAAATGCTACCTACTAAGTTTTGGGTCATAAATAACATTATGCTAATGAAAAGTAATTAATAGCTTGTGTAAAATATAATTATTGTGAAATACTTCGATACTTGCGTGAAGCTTAACAACAACAAATTGTGTTCTTTACCATTTTAATATAAATACCAATTATATATCATATACATACTATACGAGTATATGGATATTTGTGCTACATTATATATTTAATTTATAACTATTTTATTATAAAAAAGAAAAATCAAGCAATATTCTTACAGTTAGTTGTGTATATCGTAGTTTGGTAATAAAATATCTTTAGAATATCACGGGAATGAATAGTAATAACAAAATATTAAAAAATTGAAAATATCTAATAAAACCAAAATAAATTTGAAATTCATTACATGTTCATATAACTCTCTTTAATATTTCTTTTGAATGTTAAAAAAAAATTCATTTTTCATTCACTGTAACAGAAGTGACAATACTAGTTCAATATTATGAGTCAATGGTATTTCCAAAAAATTTCTAATTTTTTCAATTATTAGGCAAAAAAGAGAAGAAAAAAAAAACGACAAATCAAATTAACAAAATTGAAAGAAATTAATCAAATATTCTTTGAAATTATTATGCTAATATATATGTATATATATATATATATATATATATATATATATATATATATATATATATATATATATATATATATATATATATATATATATATATATATATATATATATATATATATATATATATATATATATATATATATATATATATATATATATATATATATATATATATCTGTTTGTCATGAATGATAATGTGGTCAATACGCATACTCGTAGTGCTCGTACTCGTATGTATGTGAAAAAAATATTTATATTATCAATATTTTGTGATCATTGGTAATATGAATAATTTTGTAGTGTAGTGAACACTCCTACATAGGGTAAACTAGCATGTATGTATGCTTGTAACAATTAATTAATATTTATGTTACGTACACATATTAAATGTCAAATATTGGCACACTACAACTTGACAAATAACAAATTGATAGTTATTAAGTTATACATATCAATTTAATAATACATACAAACGTCGATAGAATAAAATATGCAAAAAAAAAAAATGTATGCAATACAAAGAAAAAGAAAATAAAATAAAATAGATTAATAGAACTGTAATTGTTATGTATACTAGACCTATTCAAAAATATATGGTAACTTCAAGGAATAATTTTTTTTTATTCCCTAAATATTTTCTTTGACTAATAAATAAGGATTTGGAAGAAAATAATTTTGTTCAAAGTTTTTCCTCACCCATTTTGTTATCTAAAATTGAATAAGAAATTTTATTTAAATTGTTACTTACTTATTTATTTATTTGACCATTACAACCGAAAATTGATTTATGCCGAATCAGTATGCTTCTTCAGCCAACTATCTACTTCGTCACTATGCGCCAGTTAGAGGTTCCAAGCGCTGACAACTTCTCCAGCACTTGGTTTTTCCACCGGAGGCTGGGTCTGCCTTGTCCGCGTCTTCCATCTCCTGGTTCCGAATAGGTATTACATCTTCTTAGCCGGAGCTAATTCTTCCATTCGCACGACATGACCTAGCCAACGCAGCCGCTGAATTTTAAGACGCTGTACTATGTCGGTGTCGGCATACAGCTCACCATACAGCTTACCTTTCAAATCTTTTCAAAGCAGAAAATAAATCATATTTAGAAAATTCAGGACTGGTCTAATGTACATACATTTAAACACACCCACTTTCGTAGTGAAAAAGAGGAATATTTATAATTATTACCTTAATAAATAATTTATGGGAAACTAATTTAATTAAATAAATTGATATAGATACTTCGATGAATTTTTCATAAATTCCATTGTTCTGGCTATATGAATTCTTACCGATTTTCGATTGATTTTAAAATATTTAAATTGGATTTAATTTCATCTTTAACATTTGGCCTTGACGGCGAATAAATCAAATCATCATTCAAATTTAATTTCAAAGTATTATGGAGACTCCGAATGGAACAAACGTGTACGCAATGTCTTATATGACAATCTGGATATGGGAAAACTACCGGATGGATGAGTCGGCGGTTTGCTTACATCAGACCGAAATTACTTCAATTGTTTCATCTTTACACTACTGAAACAAAAGAACAGTTAAAACTATGATCTTCTATCGCTGGCTGAGAAGTAAAAAATCCAAAAACGATTCCGTCGGCCAAAAAGGTCAAGTTCATGAACAATAGTAGGATAGATTTGATAAAAGGTTGATGGAGAAAAATCGTTGTTAAGCCCAGAAAAAAGACTGCTCCGCCGAGGCAATGAATCCGATCGTTACTCCACCATCCCAATAGCAAAATTGGTTAAATTCGATTAGGAAAGTTAGTATTATTTTTGGCCATCTTCAAGCGTATTTTCGCAAGCTATAGTGAAATTAATCGATAAATTCCAACTCCAACTCCAGCTCGTGCTCGTTCGGATAGGTCAGCTGCAAATATTGCAGCCGTAGCTGAGGGTGTGGCTGAAAATTCAGATTTGTCCGTTTGGACCTATGACAATCCCAATCCAAGACACTTTTAGGGACCTATAACCTAAAACGAATTCAGGAATGTATCAGTTTAAACAAGAATAATATAAAAATCATCATGGCGATGTCATTGGGGCATATTTTTTTGAAAATAACGCTGGTGCCACCATTTCAGTGAATTTTTTCATGACGTGCGACTTTTTTTGGCCTGAAATCTATGCTTTTGGCCGTGTACGACGTTTATTGCCATACAGCTGGTGAAACAATGGCTCTATTGCGTGAAAAATTTCCTGAACGTGTGATTCCTCGAAATGAAGACTTCGAGTGACGGCCGCGATCGTGCGACTTAACACAATTCGACTTTTTCTTTGGGGCTATGTTAATTTTAAAAAGTTTTATTGCAAAATTCGTAAAGAAAGAATGGACAATCCATACATAAAAAATCTCCTTACAGTCGGCTGGGGCTGACCAAATTATACCCTGCATATGTAGATATACATATAAAAGGTTTGGGCGAATATCCATCTTTTTCTTTTATTTCCACTTTTTGAGAAACAATTTTTGCATATAATACTAATTTACACCCGAAATATGGTTGACTTTGACGAATTACTTTGTAACTTATGGTGGTTTTAAAGGGGATAATTTAAAGGGGGTTTTTAAGATAATTCCGAGGCTTAGTATGGAAGCTATATAACAAGTAGGCGTGGTATATCTCTTCATTGTAAATCTAATTAATTTTATAATATTAATCCACAACTTAAATTTGGTTGTGCTACGTTCAATAGTTCGTAAGTTAATGCTGTTTAAATTTTTTTAAATTTCGCAACTTTGTATGGGAGCCAGATTGTCAGATTATTTCCGACCATATTAATCTAAGCGTCAATTATGGTTATTCTAGACAGAAGATTGCAGAAGTTACAGCTGTTTCAATTTCGAACATTCGGTCATTTTGTATGGGGGCTACTATCAACAGTGGGCGTGGTACGTCCATTTCCTGTGACTCTAGTTGCTCTTACAATACTAATCCACACCTTAAATCTGGCTGTTCTAGGCTGAAGAGTTTGCAACATTTAACATTTTCTTTTAATTTCCGCAATTTTGTATGAGAGCCCCAATAAGAAGTGGGCGTGGTTTGCTGATTTTTTTTCAGATTATTTCTGACTACCATATTAATCTAAGTGTCAATTATAGTTATTCTAGCCAGAAGATTGTAGAAGTTACAGCTGTTTCAATTTAAAAGAAATTTGGTAATTTTTTATGGGGGCTACTATCAACAGTGGGCGTGGCGCGTTCATTTCCTGTGAGTCTAGTTGCTCTTAGTATACTTATCCATTCCTTAAATCTCGTTCTTCTATGCTAAATGGTTTATAAGTTATGGCGCTTTTTTAATTCCCTCGACTTTGTATGGAAGCCCCAAGAAAGAGTGGGCGTGGTACTCTGATTTTTTTCCAGATTATTTCTGATCACCATATTAATCAAAGTGTCAATTATGATCATTCTAGACAGAAGACTGTAGAAGTTACAGCTGTTTCAATTTAAAAGAAGTACAAACACTTTGTATGGGAGCTACTATAAAAAGCAGGCGTGGCTCACCTATTTTTGGCAAGGTTATGTAGTAGTGTAATGTAACTTTATCTGCCAAATATTGTTGTCCCAGATGGTATATTAAGTGAGGTATAGCATGTTGAAGATTTTGAAAATTCCGAGGTTAGTCGCTTTGAATGCTTGGTGTAGGCGTGGCTATTGACCGAGCATTCCCAATATCAATCCCCTCCGTACCCTTGGTTTAAAGGTTACTTGTGCCAAATTTCGTCAAAATAGCTCAATATTTGCTCAAGTTATCGTGCGAACCAGCCAGGTGACAGACAGACAGACGGGCGGACGGACATACTTTTATATATCTCCGGAGATTCCTTCAAGTGGACACAAACATCTGACCAAAATAAATATACCTTGCATATTGCATTATGCAGGGTATAACAAATGGTTGAATAATAGTGAAATAAAATTTAAATTTAATGTGCATTTTTGTGTATATATGTGTGTTTGCCTGTCACATTTAACTATGAATTCTTAACATTTTTTGCTCGAATTAGTATTTTTTTCATATAAATAACTTGCCCCTGTTATGTCCAGTCAATCAATTGTAAAGTTCAAATGTACACATGTCCATAGAAAGGGTACTTACATACAGTTGCTCTGTTGTTACTCTTGTTGTTATTGTTGTTTGATATTCTTTCTCTTTTTTTAGTACCTACATTCGTAGTACATATTTATGTATTTTAATGTACGTGTCGCATTTACAATTCAATTGTTTTATGGCCATGCATTAGTACTCGTACTCCAATGTACACAAATATTTACGTGTGCGAGTGCGTGTATTTATTTTCTTTGATTCTTTACTTTTTCTCTCTGCAGTATAACACTTTGGATTTTTTTTTTAGCTTATTTTTAAAATCTTAAATTAAAATTCAATTATTCATGAGGTATTTATGTAGAATGTTTACGTTTGCTGCGGTTGTGATTGTGATTGAGATTGATGTGCGATATCGTTTGGTAGACTTTTATGGTAGCACCTTTATGGTGCTATATTCGTTCATACCATACCAGTATCATAAAAGTAATAAACGCATTGCATAGACTTCACATTAAAATCCCATGGGATCAATGTCTCACTCAACAACTATCACATCAAGATGGTTAAAAGATGGAGGGCCCATAGGCCCTCTATATGGGTTCGGGAACTTTGTTCGAAGCAATACTGTGGTTATTCGAAAAACATTTTAGAATTATGAATCAAGGAAATATATCTTTGAAAAAAATGTATTTATATATAATTATTCTTATTTTTATGAATTTCTCCAGCAACGTTTTCAGAGGGTAATATGTATGACCTACCTGCAATAAATTTTACTACAATACTTCATATTTTATTTGAAAAAACTGACACCCTATCTTTCCTCCTCCGGCGAAGTTTATGACCGACCTCCAACATTTCGCTCAATTTTATTTATACTGTACCTCCTTCCCCTTACAATATTGTTGTTCTTTGAATTTATAAGGGAGTTCCACTAAGAGGCAATAAGAGGTCACAACCGAGTCAAGTTGTTCAGAAGAAATATAAGCAAAAAATAAAAAACAAAATAAAGCCAGTTATACATTTAACAGTCTCAGGCCGATTTCTGGGCAGCTGTAAAGTTATTTGTCCATTTTAAGATGTTTTTACTTGCATCTTATTAGGGAGTCCCCTCAAAAAATAAACAAAGCCGAAAGGCTCTTTGATCAAGGTTCTCTTCCAGTACGTACTAAATTTTGTACAGTCTTAGAAGGAACCTTCTTATTTTAGCCCGTCCCCAACTGCAGAACGCTTGTGACATCACTTTTTTTGAGTTTTGTCACAGAGTTCTTTTAGAAGCTCCATAAGGCTTAAATATATTCAACAAATTTTTTCAGTGGTAAAAATTAATGGGCTTTGGTTTTATATTTCACCCATCTATGGGCACTCTGGATGAGGCACGAGAAAAATTGATAAAAACGCCAACGGAGTCGGTTAAGTTCCGTTTCGAAGGGCAAGAACTTCACCCTTTCCCTACCTAGAGTCTTACCAAAAAAGAGTTTCGGCATCTTGAATATTACGTCAGTGTTGACAGCTGTGTTTCCAAAGTAGTAAAATGCTTTATCTACCTTGGAACCAGCATCTACCACCAGTATTTACGCCATTCTGGAGATTATGTGTCACTCTTTCAAGGAGGTGCTACTTTGGACTATTATTATTTTAAAAGGTCTAAGCACTGTGACCTAAAAGATCTTTTATGCCAATGATCTATGGGCAAAGTAACCAATTCAGAAGTCGAACCCTCTCTTTAGAAAGTGGAAAAGTAGCCTCTAGAAGTTTCTCATCATCATTATTCCTTTAGCGCAGAATCCTGAACACATTTATAACCTGGTGATGATGGACTCCCCTGAGGAGGTAGAAGATTCAACATTCTGTCGAAGGACCAAGTACTCCAGAAATTGTTAGTGCTTGGTATTTCAGTGAGCGAAGCACAAAGACGACCGGCGAAATATTTTGCATTAATCCAAAATCACTCAAGATCCGTTGTAATGCCAAAAAAAGATTGTATTTCCATTCTAATCGCCTAATGTGCTTCTAATAATACCAGACTATAGTTGAAACACGTGTAGCCTATTTATGTATATTTGAAAAGATTTACATGTGCCACATGTCTTTATCGGGGCTATTACCTAATTTCAACCTTTTCGACAATAAATTTATTCTTTATTTTAATGAAAATCCCCCAAAAAATTGCAAACTTCCGATTTCAATAAAAATATTTACATGTCTTCATGCTATGACGCAGACGCCATCCCATAAATAATTTTAAAAAAAATTTAAACTCATAAGTATTAGTACCAAATATTGAACAACTACAAAAAAAAAAATTCAAAAAGCAGAAAATAAAATAAAATAAAACTTCCGCTATTGAAGAAGCCCTAAAAAAAATATGTCGCCACTTTGACAATAGCAAATCAGTAAATGAGTATTACAAAAAAATATATACAAAGAATTTCAATTGTATCCATACAAGTAAAAACATGCGAGACCGACACTGAGATTGACTGAGATAGTCAATCGTAAATAGATATAAAAAAAAAAACAATAACAACAAATTGTATATCTGCCAAAAATGAAAATAGCACAACTTCCTAACTAACTTTAAAGTGGGCCACTTATAAAAGGGAGACATTTGACATTAAAATGTTGATTGGGACGATGTTGAGTCATTATATGCGTAATACATGAGCGCCTTTAGTGCGAACTAAATTCGCATTTGTTTTTCGGCAAATGAAAAATCGAATATAAAAATCTTGTTAAATACCTACTGGAACTATTAGTGACGATTCTAGAAAAACAAAAGAAATAGTGACAATTAAAATTTGTAACATTTCATTGAATCAAATGAACTTTGAAATTTTTCTTTTTGTACTTCAAAACATTATTGCTATTGCACTTACCTGTAGTAACATTTTTCTCTCGACATTAACACACAATACTCGTACATAATTTATTAATATGCTGAAAAACAAATAAGAAGAAACATCATTAATATAATTTTGCAATTGAAATAGACGAAGAGAATGATCAATTAAATCGCAATTCATTTCAAAAACTTGAAAATATATAATTTCAATAATAGTGTTGACTTATACTTAAGAGTCATTGGACTTAAGTCGAATTATAGACTACGTTGAATGTATCTCTGTATTTTAAGCCGAATGTATGATTATCAGCAAATTGGTTCAGGGATTTGTATATTTTCATTGATAATACCGGTATGTGAAAATCAAAAGGTTCTTGGCCACCAGATGAGATAAAAATGTCTATCCTTATTCTGGGGAAATTTTAATACCCGAAAATCTTTTAAAATCCAAGAAGGTTGGATTAATATTAAACTTCTTTATGAATGGTAAACATAGAGATATACTCTAGGTCCAAGACGGGGTGCATAATAGACTTAAGGTCGTAGTGGAACCCAACCCTTAAATAATAATAATATTCTGGGGTGACTGAATTATATAATTTAATTGGTTTGACTCGCTCAAGTTATATTCCGCGTATAACCACAAAAAAATGATAAATGCTGCAACATTTGTTAATATACCAAGAATGACTCTTAGGAAGTTGACATATAAGGCCGACTCTCATTAATTTTTCATACTCAACCTTTTCCCAGAACATAGTTAGCTCTATCTACAACCCTTAAACGGTAGAACCTTTGTGACATCATTTTTTCTGAACTTTGTTACGGAGCTCTTTTAGACGCATTTACATGGCGAATTGTTACTGCCGGAAGAATTGCAAATTGTTTGCCGACAGGTGAGTGGCGTTCCAAAGAAAACATTTCCGATATTAAAATTATGCCTTAGCCGGAGATTCCCGGATACTATGGCACCCATACACTTAAAAGCATCTAAAAATCAACAGAAAGTTCCATAATTGGTCTCCTATAGTAAAGCGTGATCCATTTCGAGGTTCCCTACTTTTTTAAAGAAAAAAACACAGAAAGTTCAAATTGAATGGGGAATGTTTATTATCATTTGAAAGAACATTCTTTGGCATTTATTTTTTGAAGATTATATCTTTCAAATGTTGGCCGTGGCTACGTCTCAGATGGTCCATCCGTTGAGTCCAATTTTTGATGACTCGTTCGAGCATTTCGACTGGTAACTGGCGAATGACACGCGTGATGTTTTGCTCCAAGGCCTGAATCGAAGCGGGTTTGTCCGCATAAACTTTAGACTTTACATATCCCCACAGGAAAAAGTCTAACGGTGTGATATCACACGATCTTGGTGACCAATCGACCGGCCCAAAACGTTTAATTATCTGTTCACCGAAGTGTTCTCTCAATAAATTCATTGATTGATGCGATGTGTGGGAAGTGGCGCCGTCTTGTTGAAACCAAATGTAGCCGAGATCACGAGCTTCAATTTCAGGCATCAAATAATCGGATATCATGGCACGATAACGGTCGCCATTGACAGTTACGTTCTCAATGGCATCATTAATCAATTTAAGACCTTCGAGTTGCTGCGAACGGCGCCGAATCAACTCTTCACGGTCTTCTTGTACACTCTCAGCTACGGCCGCTATATTTTCTTCACTGCGTGGTGGGCGTGGTCTATTCGGTCGAATATTATCCAATAATGAATGCTGGGTCTCAAGATGGGTGATGATGTTGCGAATAGTACGCTCAGTAGGCCGATTATGTTGACCATAAGTTGAGCGAAGTGCATGGAACATATTCTTCACAGAACGTGAATTTTCGTAATAAAGTTGAACGATTTGTAAACGTTGTTCAGGAGTAAGTCTTCCCTTGATGAAATGCCAACCAATACTAAACAAAAATAACATGACAGCATGGCACGACTCACACGTGATCTGTCAAAAAAAGGCTATTGAAAAAAGTATGTCTACTTGGATCACCCAATATTTACGTTTTCATCAAATTCGCTTCTATCGCATCCAGATTCCCAATAGAGAGATCAAATATATTATCCCTCCCTACGTTGATGATACATTTTGGCCTTGTAGAGCTGATACCTGAGGGCGGAGGGAGCAAATTTTATGAAAACATCAAAACTGTAGGAGAGCCCCACTTGTGAATGGAAATTTATTTGGTGTCGGTTACACATTTCACCGCTTTAATGATGACTCCTGAAAGCGGAAGGAACGACTTTTAGAAAAATTTTAATTATACATTTTACCCTAATGTGGGTGGTGGGGGTATTTATTAATTTTGCTCCGAGTTCTTTGACCACGATCTGGAATCATTTACACCATCCCAGCCCACCCACACCATTTTTTGGTTCACTCATATTTTGAAGTAATATCACAAAATAAGGAGGTCTCATGTATTCACATCGAAGAGTCGTCTACTATCGGCAGATCTAGTATACCCATATAATTCCAACTTGATTTCGGATCGGTCATAAAACGCTAACGATGGCAAGACGAAGTACCTAGTGTCAAAAACTAAGAGCTTTGGGGTCTTGAACATGACATTATTGGCAACTATGGTTTTGGAGTAGTAAAGGACTTAATCTATATTGGAACCAGGGTTAAACTCAGTGATGACGCTATCCTAGAAATCAAGCGAATGATTAGTCCTGCAAACTAAGTAAGCTAAGTATACCAAGTAAGCAATTAAAGGATCGAGACCTCTCTTGAAGATCAGAGATGGATCATTTGATCCGTCACTGTGAAAATCGAGATATCATGTATTTTGTAGAGTAAGCTTCTTGCAAAAGAGATGCACCTCCTAGAAGTCTGCGACGGCTTCTATTGCTGGTATAGGAAAAGTACGCTCCGAGCCTATTATCGAATTAGTACTGGGTATTATAGCTGTCAGATTTTCGTGATCTTGTCTTGTTGAAAATATGACTGAACTTCCAGCCAAGGCAATGATTAGTAGTCATTCGATCTGCCACTGTTTGTTTAACTAGCTTTTTAATAAAGAGTGTTAGTGGAATAAGGGCCGCCACGGCTATTCTATTGCTGATGTGAGACAAATTCACAGAGATCCTGTTATCGAATTGTTACCATCAAATTCGTCTGACTTCTTCGATCTTTTCTATGCATAAGAGGTGCGCTGCTACATCCTGGGTTCTATCCTTCAGAGAACTAATTTTGCCCCCATATCCGCTATGATGATTTTAATGTTTTATTCATAGATATACTCACTAGACGAATATCCGTTTGAATGCAAATTGTTCATAGATATACGATAGCACACAATTGAATTATATTAAAAACAAATGGTAACCGCAAACTAATGCGTAGTTCAATGACCAACACTTGTGCATAAAATCGAATTATTGCTTTTATCAATGGAGTTGTGCTATTCTACATATAGAAAAAACATATATTGTATATCGTGGAAGAACATATATACATACAAATGTAGATCGGAGAAAAAAAAATGAAATAATAAACTGCCTCACAAAGAACAAAATACGCAGATATATAGATATAGAACGAATTCAAAAATCATTAAAAGAAAAATCGAAAACAAAAAAAAAAAACCAAAATGTCAAACTTTAAAGATTCTATTTTTATACCTAAAGATGCTTTTGATACAATTTTAAGACAATGAACCAATCTTTGTGGATGAGAGAAATGAGAGAAGCTGGAGGAAATACTAGCAGTTAAGGTGAGTGATGCATAGGGTTGTTATGCCTATGTTATGAAATGTATACATCAAGGTTATCGAGGTGAAAAAAGAAAATAACGGACAAACAAATTCCCAATAAGTTTTGTAGCTACAAATAATAGAACTACGAGGGCGGCCCCAGAACTAACAAAGACCTAACAAAGAAAACACAACAAATTTGGGAAAATTTGTTTTTATGGATTTTCTTAACCGTTTTTGGCGTGGCCACTTCAATTGGTCGACCACTACGGTGTTCGTCTTGGCAGCTCGTACGTCCTCGTTTAAACTCTGCCACCCAATATTAGTATTGTATTATATTTAGTATTTTAGTATTGAGTTACATAACGGTGATCAATTTTTTCCATGTTTACAAATTCACTGAGGTCGTTAACTGTCGATGGCTACAAACAAAATACTAAACAACCTGGCGCCTTGACACTTATAACATATGTTTTATAGGGTTGCCACTTTTCACCAAAGTAATTTTTTTGCAAACTACTGCCGCCATCTATATGTCAGGTTGGGTAGCTCTGGGACCGCCCTCGTAGCTTTAGAAAACTGAGTTATGGCATAAAATTCCATAGGTGGTCCCCGAAAATGTTTGTTATCTTTGAATTTTCCGGAGTTGGAGTATAAATGCAAATATTTTTCCCTCATAAATTTTTTGCGAGTTTTTCAATTTTAATTTTGTTTTTTAAAACTTATTTAAATTTTCAATAAAAACAGTTTTATAAACGGCTAAATTTAATAAAAACTTATAACCCTCGAAGGCCTCGTTGACCGAAATTCTCTTTCAGTACTGTAAGCCGGTTCCAAATGGCATAATCCTTGTGATATTACTTTTTCTGACCTTTGTCGCAGAGTTCTTTTAAAGGCTTCTCCATGGAAAATTGTTATTGCCGCAAGAATTTCCAATTGCTAGCGGAAAGATTGCCACCGTTCGAAAGAAAAATATTTTCAATATTAAATTTATGCTTCAGCCGTGGATTGAACCCATTGCCTACAAGTCAGAAGGCCATCGCAATGATCACTGGGCTACGATACTCACAAACTAAAATTAATAACAAGAACTTTTCTTGTGCAAAAACTACACAAATATTATTCGGTAGCCGTGAAAAACAGCACGATGTTCCGGGGGAAAAAGTACGGATAACAGCCCTAGTTATATCTATTACAAATCATCAAAGAATAGACGAATCGACAAATTATTTCATAGAAATGTACATAGCCGACATTTTTGGTACTAACTATGCATAGGCAGCTTAAAATGGGTGAAAAGTGCTCTCATTTTATTTGGGATTTTTTTTTTTATTATTTTGTATCATATAAGTAAGATATGTATCTATTTTTGGTATGAGTACTTACAACTATTGATGCTGTTTGATAAATTTGTGATTGATGAAAAAGTACAATTGTGGAATATTCTTAGTTTTTTTTTAAAGAAATTGTGAGATAGTCGAAAAAATGGTTAAGATTATGGTTAAGTCATTAGAATTTCATTAAACGTTTGCTAATGAAGACGACAACGAGTGATTGCGATTAGAGTACGCTTATTGGACAGTGGAAGTTATTTATTTCTACAATTGTTTTACATAGTCGTTGATAAGTTATTCTATTTTTAAAAAAATGTTTATTAGTCACTTATTTTTACACATAGTAGCTGCCGTATCCATTCAAATGAAATTTCAGCTCCAACAACGAATTTATTCAGTCGAAATAGAACCTTGAGGTCTCTGGAGGTCTGAAAATTTTGAGAGAATCCATATTTTTTATTTTAATTTTTTTTATTTGCCATTTCCGTTTAGGATTGTCATTTATTTTTCTTATTGCCTCTTATTTTCTTAACGATATCTTCAATATTTAGCACGTACAATTTAAATTTTTATGAAGAGAATGTTGCAAGCATTTTATATGAAAATACGAAAATACTCTGTCGTGAATGAATTATTTCACTTATGTTTCAAGTGAAATTAAATTAAAGAGTAGAAGTCATAATTCCGTTATAGCTTAGACAGACGGCAGCCTAATTCCGGATTACCGGCGCACTTAATCTGAATAAAATATTAACCTGACAGACGGCAGTATTGCGGATTAACTAAACGGCTGATTGCTGTTTTATTAGGTCTCCTCACTTACATTACTATCACTATCAATTTCTGTCATCTGTCACTCTCGATATGAGAAAATCTACAAGAAGTACGTGAACTGAAAACTATCAGAAACTTGTAAATTGACATTCATCGTTCGTAATTGACAGCTGGATTTATTTGTTCGACAACGCTTTTCATGTTCAAAACTGTTAACAATTGTTGAAAGTTTTTTGTTAGCAAACACACCTAATATTTTGTAAAATGGATGGAGAAAAATTCACAATAGACAATTTTCAGCAGTGCTGCCATCGCAAATTGCTCTAATCCTCTTTTATTTTGAGAATTAACTCATAAAGTTTATGCGGATTAGCTGCAGTTAATGCCCGAGTTAATTCGAATTAACTCGGTAATCCGGAATCAAACAACCAATACCCATACAGTATGTTAATACGTATGTGCCTAATATTCTAATGAAAAAAAAATAATTTTTTTTTTTAACTGAATCTAAAGTAAGTTGAGGAAAGACAAAGATAGCCAAAATGTGCTTTAAACAAAGAATTTTAGTTCAAAAACGAAAAAAAAAAAAATAAAAATAAAAATAATATAAAGTAAAGTAATAGGTACCTTTAAAGCCAAAACAAAAAATGAAACACGGCGTCAACAATCATCACCATCGACAGCAGAAAATCGCTGTTTACGATATTATTGTTCGTATTTGATATTGTTGCCAATGTGTGATGATGATGATGATGATAATGATGGTGTTGCTGATTGTGATACGAGTAAGTACAGAATACGCGTATATGTGTGTGCAGACTACGTGTAAATATATATTTACCGTATTATATTCTATATTATATTATTTTACTCTATTCTATTTAACATATCCATTATTTTGACTGCCAATTGTCTAACAATGTGTCTCAAAATGTGTTGGATTTTTTTATTGTGTATGTACATTAGAGTGGTCCTAAGCTTTATGAAGAGGGTGTGACTTGGAATGAATTCGAAAGTAAATTGGTAAGAACCACTCTAATGTATATACATGCCAGTACATGCTAGCTACTGTGTAGATGTATGTGTTCTCTTCATGTCAATTTTATTTCGAATTTTAGATATTTCAGACCATTTTATTGGCAGTTTAATGACGGCAACATTAGCAGCGGTGATATTTAAATAGTTTTATTGTAACTTACATACAAATGTATGTATTTGTGAATTGATGCACCTTTATATTGAAATTGTTTCTTCTGTGTGGGCAAAAAGGGACAAATTTAGATTTAAATCTAATTAGTTTTACGATTTTTTGTTTTCGTTTTATTTTATATTTGCTCTGATTGTTCTTACAAGAAACCGTAACAACAAATTCATAGCTCATTCAACTCAGCTATTGGGTATTCGAAAATGTTAAGTGCCAAATCTTGAATTCTGTAAAAGTTTAAGTTTGTTCCTTCCATCGTGGTATCTCCAGAACGAGCTATTTTGTGTTTTAGAATATTGAGACGACGCTACGTCAATAGAATGCGCTATGGAGATCGATGAAAATGGATTCAATTTTTTGACGATTTAGTTACAGAATTTGATTGAGTTCTGTTTCCAGCAGCATAACGCAATGTGTAGTCCAACTATTGATTTTTTTGTGCACTAAGTTCTAAAAATACACATCAATTGGCTTCGACGCTGATACGATTATTTGTAGTTTGGTATGGAAGATCGGTTTTATGTCGACGATCCCGTAACAATTAGTATAACTGTTGGTCTAAAAATGATCCAATCTATCAAAAATATGCTACAAAAAAGGTTCTCTGGAAAACAAGTCAGCTGAAGCAGTCATTTTAATCAAATTAGACAAATTTTATAAAGATCTCAACAAATAGCACAATAAAGTAAATGATTTTAAATACAGTCTAGATTTAAATTCACAACACTGCTGGCAGACCAGTTCGACCAAAGTGCTTTGTGGTCTCTAGTTAACTTAGTAACCTACACTACTCCCAAAAATAATAGAAGTATAATGTCCGATAGACCAGTGTAGTCATATTCTATGGATTTTTGGTCGCTGAATATGATTCCGTGGTCGAATATCGGCCATCACTTTCAGATGCAATTAAAAAAATTTTTTCTCAGTAACAGTGACGAAATTGAAGTTTTTATAGTTACAAAGAATCCTAAGAATTTTGGCGGAAATGGGATGTGACCACTTTAGTCCATTGGACATTCTACTTTTATATTTTTGGGAAGCTATAGTTCTTTTACTCTTCGTAGAAATGTAAGCGTGTAATTATTATGTTCAAATGATTGTCACTAATCAATCCAAGCTCCGGAGATACATGGGAGAGTCAATTTAAAGACGTTCATCCCTTTGTATGCCTTTTACACGGCTGAATCGCATGCTAACTTTAATAATGTTGAAATGTTTAATAGAAATTTGTCATGAAAAATGGTCCCAATTAACCAACTGCCCATACGAGAGGCTGCCCTTGGATTTTTTTTTTAACTTAGTATGTAATCCAGAACAACCATATCTGATATGTAGGCTAATATAATAAGTTCAAACCACCTTGAACCTAATGGCTAGTCCTAACCCTTATTTAACGAAGGTCCCATATACTAACACGAACCACTCAAATATATGCGGTTTTGATCGATAACCTTCTGCCATTTTTGGGGTAAAGCCATTATTCCATCTGTGTACAACTTCTGGGTTTTCTGAGCGAAGAACTAATCCAATTGCGCTTTGCAGGGCTCTACGGAATTTAATTTTACACCATTAAGAGAGTTTTGCTGAGATTGAAATAAAAGTTAATCTAAAGATGCAAGGTCTGGTCTATATGGTGGATGCATCAAAATTTCCCAGCCAAGCTCTCGCAGTTTCTACCGGGTTATCAAAGATGTATGTGGTCTGCCGTTGTCTTAATGGAGCACAACACATTTTTTGTTGATTAATTTTGCCCATTTTAATTAAAATGCTTGCCTTACTCTCGTTACTTGTTGACTGTAGAGATGAGAATCAATCATTTAACCAGGCTGTAGAATCTCATAATGAATAATTCCCTTCCAATCACACCAGACACACAGCATTATCTTTTTTGGTGTCAATCCTCGCTTTGCCACCGTTTGCGAAGCTTCCTCGCTTCGTCCGTAATCTTTTTCGCACATTATTGTCGTACGTGATCCACTTTTCATCGCCCGTAATCATTCACTTTAGAAATGGTTTGATTTCGTTTCGTTTTCACAGTGAATCGCAAATGGAAAATCGCTCAATTAAATTTTTCACTGTTAATTCATATGGTCCCCAAACATCGAGCGAAACATCTTTGTGCATCCCGCTTTCTTTAAATGGCTAGATACTGTTTAGTGATGAATGCCTAATTCCCTAGCAACGTCCACGCTGCTTATGTCCTGCCCAATTTTTTCCATGATTTCATCGACTTTTTCAGTGATTGGTCGACCAGAGCGAATTTCATCTTTAACATCAAAATTATCAGATCGAAAAGAAACAAACCAATTCTCTGCTCTTTTTCTAGTTACATCATCATCTCCGTAAACTTCACAAATTTTTTCAGTAGCCTACGACGCATTCTTACCTTTTCTATAATAGAAAAGCAAAATACAATATGACGATAATGTTCCGAATTTTCACTTATTTTTAAACGTAGCAAGTGTGCAGGTGTGCGGTTGTGTGGATGTGTGGGTGTGCTCACTCAAAACTGGTTACATCATCTATCAGTAGATTTGCGATTAAGGGCACCCCACAAGCGGGAGTGTTATCGCCTCTTCTGTGGAACTGAACTATCAATGAAGCTCTCATATCATTACAAGCCACAGGCTGCACAGCGGTGGCTTATGAAGATGACGTGGCACTTGTGCCATCGGTAAAATATTTAAATATACTCACTGAAGTGATGAACCATGCCTCTTCAATCCTGCCCAAATGGGCTTCAAACTCTGCTGTGGCCATCAACCCTGCCAAAACTGAGCAGGTCTTCTTCATCAGGAAGTATAAAACACCTATTTTTACTTTACCTAAAACCAAACACACCTTTGGAAACCAAACACGGAGGAAAGGCTGCGTAAAGCCACAGCAGCACTCTATTCCTGTAAGAAAACCATAGGTAAAAGATGGGGGATGAGTCCTATAATCCTATCATTGCTATACTGCGCGATCGTCAGACCAATTCTTTTTATGGAGTGATAGTCTGGTGGCAATCCTTAAAAATGGAGGTACACAGACGGCTAATGTATAAGGTTCAAATTCGTCTACAGTGTTGACAACAGGAGCTCTAAGAACCACTCCGTCAAAAGCACTCTACTCGCTATTGCATCTACTCCCTATGGATCTATTTGGCAAGCGAGGGCGCTTATATCAGCAATCAGCCTAAACATAGCTTCACGCTGAGCTCAACCTATATACGGACATTCAAAGATCCTGGGGGAGTGCATTACAATTCCGGATGCCATCGACTATACCATTCCCATACCATGCTTTGACAATAGATTCTCAATCCATATTCCCTTAAGCGAAGAATGGAATAGGGGTATTGTCAATGATATTGGAGTTAATTTGGTACAAGTGTACACAGGCGGCTCCAAATTGGAGGGAAGGGTGGGAGGTGGCGTCTTTTATGATACCTTACGCGTTAAGCTTAAGTTCCGATTACCCGACTTTTGCAGCGTTTTTCAAGCCGGTATTATGGCTTCGTTGTAATACAATATCTTTCCAAGATTTTTATATCTACACCGACAGTCAAGCCGCCATTAAATCCCTCGCAGGAACGTTCACCAAAATGGCACTTGCCCTTAAATGCCCCTCAGCGCTTAATGAGCTAGCGGAGCACTACAATGTACACATTGTATGGGTACCGGGGCATAGGGATATTCCAGGGAAATGTGAAGCAGATGAATTGGCGAAATCGGGCACTAGGTTGCCAGAGATCTATCCGTCTCATCAAGCAGGAATTCCGATTGCAATATGCAGTCTTCTTGTCAGACAACATTTCCTTACTATAGCCAACAGAAGATGGCGGGATGAGAGCACTTGTGTTACCACTAGAAAAATCTGGCCAACTCTTGACAATGGAAGAACTCGTTCACTGTTGTCAATGAGTAGGAAAACTATTAGTGATGGCATGGTTTACCGGCCATCGATTTTTGTCGCAGCTGCCAAGACGGGGAAGAGGACGAAACTGTTTACCACTTCCTTTGTAGATGCCCCGTCTTGGCACGCAGAAGGCATACCCTTTTAGGGAGAGCCTTTTTTACAGACACTACTGAGCAAGCACCGATGGATGTCAGGGACATTACTCTATTCATTTGGATATCCCAGTGCTTCCGTTTAACAAAGGGAATAGTATAGACAGCATCATTGATGCACGGTAACACAACGGGCCAATTTTGGCCTAAGTGCCGCATACCTAACCTAAACGTAGATAACTTTTTACAGAATAATGCGATTTTAATAATGTCTTCTAACAAAGTGAAGCTTAAGCACCTTTGAAGCAAGCTACAGTATGCAATGCAATTAATTACAATTACATTTTAAGGGTATCCACCGACAATTGGTTACCGAACTTTTTCAAACACCCACTATTTTATGTGTATATATACCAAAATTCGTACATTGCATAAATGCTGGGTGTAGTTAGCTTACCTTTTATGCTTCTACTTGTGTTGGGTACTTATAAGCCCTAAAGGGTCGACATATTAATAGGTGGGCACAGGCCGACTATAAGTTCACTTTTTGTTTTAAACAATACTATTTAAAGAAAGCTATTTATGATTTACTGCGTACTTCTACATTTAACTATAAGAGTACCTAAATATCTATATGCGATAAGTAAATAATACATTTTAACAGCGTATTTCTATGATAGAGACATAATGAAATACGAGTATATGTACTTTCATATATGTACATATATCTGTAAATGTAAGTGTATGTGCCTAAGTATTTATCATTTTAATCCATACTTCAATACCTGCATACATACATGTAATAAATATTTACTTAAGAAATATTTTATTGCATTTCTTCCGTTTCGTTTCTTTTTCTAACATATATTCCCTTCATTCTTCTTGATTAGGGTTTGATACATAGATAAAATTGTTGTCAATATGAGTATGTCTTGTCAGTATATCATCTATTACAACATACTTGCTAAATTTGTATTTACATACGACATAACATTTACACATTTATGACATATACGAGGGCGGATTGATAATGAAGCTACCTAAGTAGGAAAAAAACATTTTTTTTTTTCAAAAACCATTCATTTCTCCTTTTACTTCGACACACTTAGTAAGATGATATTCCAACTTTTTTATACCATCTGAATAATTCGATTTCGGATTCGTTTGAGCTGAATCTTTTTCTTGCGAGCCATTTTTTCAAGTTTGGAAACAGGAAAAAGTCACTAGGAGCTAAATCTGGGCTATAAGGTGGATGATCAACCAATTCGAAGTGTATTTCATGTAATTTTAGCATCGTATCTAATGCTGTGTGACCCGGTGCGTTGTCTTGAAGAAAGAGTACTTTTTTCTTCTTTAAATGTGGTCGTTTTTTCTTGATTGCATCATTCAATTGATCCAATAATGCACGATAATACTTTCCTGTGATTGTGGATCCGAGTGCATCCCAAAATACAGTGGCCATAACCTTGCCAGCCGATTTCACTGCCTTCGCCTTCTTCGGAGCACTTCCACCAGCTTCCACCCATTGTTTCGATTGATTTTTGGTTTCAGGTGTGTAGTGGTGGACCCACGTTTCATCAACAGTTATTAATTGACGCCAAAAATCAACAGAATTACGCTTTATCATGTCCAAACACCGCTGTGAAGTGGTATCTCGAATTCGTTTTTGTTCGACACTGACCAAAGCGCCACCCATCTTGCCTATAGCTTTTTCATATGCAAATGTTCATGCAAAATGTTCAACACACTTGCATATGAGATATTTACTATTTCAACAATCTCACGCGACTTGACTCGGCGATCATTCATAACGATATCGAGGAGTTTCTTGATATTTTCTTCAGTAACCAGCTCTTTTGGCCTTCCTGTTGATGGCATTGTTGCAGTGCTTGTTCGGCCGCGTTTAAATTCAGCAATCCAATATTTTACCATGTTTACCATGAATTCTGACGGAGCAGACCCACCGTAATGTTTATCGAATAATAGTGTTTAATCACTGCACGAAATTCACTTTTTTCCATTTTTCAAGAAACACAAAAGATAGTTACTTCAAACGACTACAACAAATAAACTAATCGATGAATTTGGGTGAAATTTTAACAGTTGACGTTTGACAGATCGCAATTTCAAAAAAAAAAAGTTTTTGTGTTTGTGCTGTCTTTTTCGTACTTAGGTAGCTTCTTTATCAATCCGCCCTCGTATGCATATTTACGATATTTACACAAACACACACACATACGCACACATACAAAATGTATATATCGAAATCTTTACAGAGGCCATAACTTGATTGCTTATATCATAGAATGGCCATAAATTATTTGTATACCCATAGGTATAATATATAAATATGTAGTAATAGCAACAGCAATAGTATCATCGTCATCGACATCGATATCACCAGCTAGAGCTAAAAACAACAACAACGACAATCAACAAATGATATCAACAATTTACCATATACTCGTACCTAACATTTTAATCAATCAAAACGAGTAGTCGTAATAGTACTATAATGTATACAAACAAATAGTAGTTCTTAGAGTTCTCTGGTCATTCTACTACTACTACTCTTAGAGTTCTCTTTTGCATTGATGAATTGATGAATTGATGAATTGCTTAAATCAATCAAAAATAAATAATAGTATAAGAATAATGTTGTTGTTGTACAGTATAGTATACTTATCCATATTGTATACCTATGTATATATACATACGAGTATATATATAAACATGGTTATGCTTAACATGATTAAAGACATCAGATAATTATGTCAAAATTATTGTTACTATATCATTAATGGTTAGCAATATTTCCAATAAAATCAGCATTGATATTAATCACAAAAAAAAAGTAGAAAGTTTAACTTCGGTTACCCTACACACTGAGACATACACTCGGAAGCCATATTTGGTAGGAGGTACGCTTGATTTTTATTAAATTCTGCTCATTTTCGAATATGTGTATGAGTTAATAGTATATAATCGTATGTGCAAAGTTTCAGCATGATAACTTTATATTTTCAAGCGAATGGTGTGAATTCATTCTATAATCAGATTAATCAGATTAACCTTATAAATTAAGTTTCATTTGGATATCGGTATATTTTCGAGAATAAAATGTGAAAAATACACATTTAACAACATACTTTTGTTTGGGATGCAGGCGTATTTTTTATCCGACCATGCCCATTTTACATTTTGTCAATTCTGCTATTAGAATTACTTTATATACCAAAATTTTAGTTCGATAGCTTTATACTTTTGTATGAGAGGTAGTTGTGATTTTCATCCGATTTCAACGATTCAAAAGCTAATCCGTTCATTGATGAAAATAATCTAATGTATCAATATTCAGCTCGCTCACGCTATAGAGAGCCAAAAGGATGGGAGAATCGACTCAGATCGTGATTCTGATCCACACAGAACATAGAATACTAATAGCCCTGACAGACGACAACGTTAATCCGGATTAACGAGTTAATTCGAATTATCTCAGGCATTAACTGCAGCTAATCCGTATTAGCTCTACGAGTTATTTGTCAAAATTAAGGAGGATTGGCGCAATTTTCGATGGCAACACTGCTGAAAATTAACAGCTGTTTTCTATTGTGAATTTTTTCACAGTTTTCGATATGAAAAGCGTTGGCGAACAAATAAATCCAGCTATCAATTACGAACGGTGAATACCAATTTACAAGTTTCTGATAGTTTTCAGTTCACGTGCTCGAGAGTGACAGATGACAGAAATTGTTAGTGGTGAACAAACCTAATAAAACAGCAATCAGCTGCTTACTTAATCCGCAATACTGCCGTCTGTCAGATTGGTATTTTATTCGGATTAAGTGCGCCGTTAATCCGGATGCTGCCGTTGCATTATTCATTCATTATTCTGCATTGTTTACATTTTTCTTTCCCATTTGTTCGTCATTTTGTCATTTTCTCTCGCAGCTGAACTGCTATGACTTTAAAACTAGAAAAATTCTCTCTGATGGGCGCAATCTTCTTTTCTATCATTCTTGATTCTGGTCAATAATAATTATATTCTTACAAATATGTTACAATTCCTTATTGGTGTTACAAACGAAAACAGGAATTCCATATACCCTTGACTTCTTTTAAGTGTAGTTCAATTTTCATCAAAATTTAACTATTTGAACGAATAACATCCCTGTTTTTGTGAATGTTTTTTGGATATTTCATTGAATAAATACTTTAAAATGTGAAATTTAATATGGAGGAAAGAGGTTAAAACAAGGTAAGGGGCGACTTTTTGGGAAAAATTACTACCTTAACCCTTGGCATGCCTGTTTTAGTGAAGTCTTTGGAAATAGATCTTCGAACTCTACTTTTATGATCTCAATGACCCTTGAAATTGGGAAACAGAGGATTAAATTATATGTATATGTAAAAATATTCACTGAATTTAATAATTTAAACATTTTTTGTGGTAATTCTTTGAAAACAGGACTATATGTAACAAATATAGTGGTTTATATAGACTAAAACGTGAAATGAAATTTGGTGGGAAAAGATTTAATTGGAATAGGAAATATTCCACCGGAAAGTTAACTTGTGTTAACATTTATCCATTAATTTTAATATTAAGTTAACTGAATATCTATTTTAGTGAACTCTTTGAACATAAGGTCTGCATGACCGTTGAAATTGGAAGATGAAATAAAATTTTGGACGAAAAAAATTTGAAGAGATTGGGAAACATTTTCCGGAAAATTTTAACTCTTGTTTATCCACTATAGCGCACTCTTTCGACATGAATCATTGAACCACATTTTTAAGGTAGCAATGAGCATTGAAATTAGTATACAGAGGATTAAGATGTACTATTACAATTTTTACTTTAGAAAATGCTTGATGAAAGTCGAAAAATGGGAAAATGTTAAGCTTGAAAAGTTCCACGAGAACAATTTTAGTAAATTTGTACAATTTGAACTCGAGTGACATTTGAAAAGGATAAAAATAAAGTGTTAAAATTATAACCAAAATAATTTCTTGTAAAATTTTTACAATTTTAACTCTTGAAATGTTTCTTTTTCAGTTTTTCAGTGCAAGTTAAACTCTATAGGTAATTTAAAATAAAATTAAACTCTATTTGCAGTTTTTCAGTCAAATTTCCAAGTAGTTTAAACTAAGTTTAAACGTCCAATCTAGCCGGGTTAAAATAAGATTAACCTATCAGTTGTTCAGATGTCTGTTCTTGAACTTCAATACATCTTTTCTTGCTGAGGTTTAAAATAAGTTTAAATTTAAACTCCGTTTACACAAACTTAGCTTAAACCTAGTTTAATCTTGTACTGAAACATTAGCCCTCAGAAGACTATTTTTTTGACATTACTTTAAATAAAAAGAGTAAAATACTATACGGCCTTGGCAAGTTCAGGTTTTAAATGTTCAACAAAAATTATACATTTTCAACAAGTGGATATAATTATTGTATGTACTTACTTAGGGAATATATCAAAGGAAGAGTTAGGAAAAGTTAGGAAATAAAATATTAAAATCATATAAAGCCAATCATAATTTTATTATAGACAATTTCCTTATATTCTCATATTATTTAGGATAATTTTGGAAGAAAATATGCAAATTTTATTAATTTAATATATGGCTGTCCTAGCATTACTTACTGTAATGCCATTGGAAGGGTGGTAAAAATACAAATAGAAACTGAAGGATAGGAGTTTGAAATCGCAAATAAAATGAGCGCATTAATTAATGATATTTAAAGAACCACAATAATATATGATAATTTAATTAGACCATTAAATGAAACTATGCCAACACAGCGTCAAAACTTTTGGGGGTTTTTACTATATCTACTACATATTAACCTAATATATTAAAGCGATGCATGAATCATCTATCCCGCAGAAACAGTGATGCACAGTGTTATTATCTCTCATATAATTGTGAATACATGTGGTATAATTGTGTCATAATTTTTTTTTACCATAATAACTATTATCAAACCATCATAATTTGTCAGCACATTCAACAACAACAACAACAACAACAACCAAAAATAGGCGTTTCACAATTAAGTTAATTATAAGTTTAATTATAATGACAGCTTCGAATTAACATTAAATAAAAACTACATTATACGCTAAAACTTTTATAGAGTTTTTTTTTTTTTTGGGATTTCGTCATCATTACTCTTGTTGTTTTTGTTGTTGTTGTTGTTAAGTAGATATTTACCTACTATCAATCAAGATTTTAAGTATACAATTGCTATTTTGAAAGGTTGCTTCTAAATAATATGAAAATGGCCAAAAATTATCATACTGCTGCTAATAATGCTAATAATATTGAATGAAATAACCAAATAATTATTAATCGAAAATCTTTAATTTAGCGTATTTTGTTTTTGAACATAGTATATAGTATAGACGGCTATTTGAAAACTCATAATACTTATAATACTATATTGTATTATGAATGATGAATACATTACTAATATGTAAATATGTATGTACATATGTTTATATACATATGTATATAAATCTATAAAGCTGTCAATTCAATCGAAAATTTATGAATGACTTATTAATAGATATGTATTTGGATGTGTGTGTGTGTGTGTGTGTGTGTATCTACATACTATACTAAATGGTGAATAAATCAATTTGTAAAACTTTAAAGATGTTCATATCATATTTTTTCTTTTCTGTTTTGCTTGTTTATACACATGTATATATTTGATCATGAAACAACATAAGTATGTAGGCAGTTAATGTGACACTTTTGAAGAAGACAATATTATATTTATATATATACATATAAGATATGTATATGTTAATATCATAAAATTGATAATTTATCCTTAAAAAAAATTTTCAATGAAATATCGTATGCCTATGTATATTAAAATTATATTTAAATTTCTTAAAAGAAATATTTAAACGCATAGGCATAGATAGGCAAATTGATTAACGATTTGTCTTTAGTATGTTAATCACTACATATATTGTAAATTTATTTTTAAAAAATTATTTGAAATAGAAATCATTCTTGATTCATTCTTTTCTACATAAATGTTGCGAAATATTACACAATACATTTTTTTAATAGCTCTTATAAACTAAATATTTTCTTTGTCTAAAAAAATGCTCACTTTACAAAATATAAATCATTTTTTTTTTCTTTGGTGTTGAGTGTGGCAATCTTAAGGGCTATTACAAATTTTGCCACCCATTGAAATTCGAAAGAGACACGGTTTTGTTTTTCAATTATTCCCAGAGAACATTTATCACTTTGACAAAATGCTAGAAAGCATATACGATACATAAATATATTAGCGATTGAATGATGGCATAGGGTGATTATTAATAATGGGATTTGGATATGTAGGTTGCCGCAATTCCGTGAGGTTGCATGAAGTTCCATAAGAAATGTGTAAGTTAAAAATGGTAGAGGGGTTTGGTCGCGATAAATGGTCAAAGTTTGAAAACAAAAATGGGAGAAAAATTGACAAATATACCCACAACTACCAATGAGTCACCCCTAAAGGGATACAATTTGTTAGTGACCCCGATTAATTTTCCCTCAACATTTCTTCCGCACATATTCTCTCCCTATTATAGTGGATATTTCATGAGAACTTTTCAAACGACAAATATAGGGGAACTGGACTATACCACACCAATATTCAAGTGGAATGGAATGAGAGATCTTTGGAATTCAAACCGACCTTTACGAATGACTCCAACATAAATGGGATTCACTGCCGCAGATCTATTGATAAGATGGATAAGATGATAAAATGTTTTCCCATAGAAAAGTCTTCTTTAAATCAGATAACCTCACAATGCCAAATGCCAATGGAAAGATCATATATAATGCCATACCTGATGTGTGTATCCACCAGCTGCATCAATAGTCAATATGATTAATTTAAGTTGTTTCTGTTTTTCTGTGTTTCTGCAATTGACTAGCCACTGCATTACCAGTACTTAGTTATGGAATCAGTCAATATAATATTACATATGCATTGGAGAACTTCGAAATTGCTCTAATAGGTAACGAACACGGAGTTTACAGCAGAAGAAAATTAAAAAACACTATTGGCCGGACAAGGCCATGAACTCTACAGTCGAAGAAAATTAAGAACAGCATTGGACTTTCACAAAAAAAAAAAACAACAATATTTTCGTTGCCAATTGACTCCCTACATGAATATACGAAATGCCGAGTAAATATAAATTTCTTCTTTCAATTGATTACACGTCACATTACTTGTAGTGAGTTGCGTAATGTTATATAGAATTTTGGATTTTGTTCAATAGAGAATGTACACGAAGAAAATAGTAATAGAAAGTAGAAGAAACTAATGAAGTAGTATTGATTCTTATGCAATTCCACAATAAAAAAAAAAAATTATATGGATTTTGTGTAGCTGAATCCAAATCCGTTTTTTTCTAACATTGTTAATCTTGCAAAAATGGTTCAAAAACGATATCTTTTGAGGTTCGAAAGACACCCAAGTGTTATGGCGAAAGATTTCACCAATTTGTTCACTTGTGACACCCAATACGATTGATTATTTTGTTAAATGTCTGACCAAAATCTGTCAATCCTCTATCAGAATCTTCATGCTTTATTTTAGTTAGAAATGATGTCGACTACTTGTAAAAAAATTTGAAAAGTGCAGAATATCGCTGGGTTAAACTAAAATCTATTTTTAAAAAAATTGTAAAAATAAGCAGCACTCCTTGTTATACGTGAAATGTGTAACGTATGGTTCGATACATTCATTCTAAATAATGGAAATACGAATATATACTACTAATAAAATTAAATGCCATTTTCAACAACAACAAACTAATATTTACATACATGCATATATTGAAAATATTTGTCCACCACGAAATGTTCATAAATAAATCAAAGTCGTTACATACACACTCGTGTACCGCAAAACATCGGGACACTATGAATACTTGTACTTATTTCAAATTATGCGAATTCTACTTTGTCATCATATACAATACATACGAGCGAGTAAAAGTAAATATGCAGATGCATTTGTATGTGTGTATATATGTATAATTGACTATACAAAAGGGTTTAGTAAAACGTGTCATTACTATTTTGTATGCATTAAACATGGCATATAATAAAATATGTGTGCTGCAATATTAACAACAGCAACAGCAAAAATAAGACCAACAACAACAACAACAACAACTGTGTACAACAATAAGAGCATATTTAAAATTCTATCATTAGCACCTTTGTACAAGAATACTTCATGCTCGCATATACAAATGTATTCTATGTATGTATACATATATGCATAAACTTTAATATTTACATATGTATGTAGTTATTTGTATGAACGAGTGTGGTGTAGTTAAGACTCTATGCAGTATTTTCTGCTCCACTTACAATTATAGCACAACAACAACAACAACAACAACAACAACATGCAAGCAATAGTAAAACAAATAACCATTACATTGTACATACATATGCGACCTTCTTGACTTTACAACAACAACAACAACAACAACAACAATATTAGGTAAGAACAGCAACAACAACTACATACTGCTTACTTTCAATGGGGGTTCTAAAGTACAATGTATGAATGAATGTATTGTACATACATAGAAATAATACCAGAGAAGCCAAAGTATGGGTAATTTTCCCATTTGCAGGCAATCAAGCAGTTTAAGTGTTGAATTACCTAATTTTTCTGGAGCATATGAAATTTATGTATTTTAGTGAAAAATTATTTTTTCGAAATAATTTTCTAAAATACAATAATTGAAAAAAATTATACAATAATTACAGTCGGCTGGGGCCGACCAAATTATACCCTGCATATGTAGAGGTATATATAAAAAGTTTGCTCGTATATCCATCCTTTTCTTCCACTACTTTGTATAGGACCTACATTAAGAAGCAGGCGTACCTCACCAATTTTGGAGGATCAATTTCTGCCTATAATACTAAACTACATAGGTTGCAATGGGTTGACCGTATTAATTAGTAAGTTATGGGTGTTTTAATGTTTAAGATAAATCCGAGACTTTGTACGGAAGATATATAAAAAGTGGGCGTGACGTATCTCTTTCTTGTATATCTAATTAATTTTTCAATATCAATCCACACTTTAAATTTGGTTGTCCTACGCTAAATGGTTTGTAAGTTATGGAGCTTAAAAGTTTTAGTTTAATTCTGTCGACTTTGTATGGGAGATCTATGAAGGAGTGGGCGTGGCACACTGATTTTCTACCATATTATTTCCGACTACCATGTTAATCTAAGTGTCAATTATGGTTATTCTGGACAGATTGTAGAAGTTACAGCTGTTTCAATTTAAAAGAAGTACAGACACTTTGTATGAGAGCTACGCTAAAAAGTAGGCGTGGCCCAACCACTTTTGGCGAGGTTATATAGTAATATAATGTAAGTCTATGTGCCAAATATTGTTGTCCCAAGTGGTATATTATGTGAGTTATAGCAAGTTAAAGATTCTGAAAATTTCGAGGTTAGTCGCTTTGAATGCTTGGTGTGGGCGTGGTTATTGACCGATCATGCCCAATATCAATCCCCTCCGTACCCTTGGATCATAGATTACTTATGCCAAATTTCATCGAAATAGCTCAATATTTACTCAAGTTATCGTGCGAACCAGCCAGGTGACAGACAGACGGACGGACGGACGGACGGACGGACATCATTAAATCGAAAATTTAATCGACACTGATCACGAATATATATCTATGTCTATATCTCCGGAGATTCCTTCTAGTGGACACAAACATCTGACCGAAATGAATATACCATGCATATTGCATTATGCAGGGTATAAAAATTGAAAAGTTTGGCATACGCAATATCGAAGCTAGGTGCATTACATTATAACAGGTAGACAGACATGACTTTGAAGAAAATATGCTTTTGTATGGGAGGTAGGTATGGTTTTCATCCTATAATTTCAATTTTCAAATTTTCACTGGCTCGTTGTGTGACCTCAGCTTCAGTTCTATAAAAATAAATATGTGGTACTTAAAACCCCGAAGGGCTTCCATTATTTTTGTGCGTGTTAAATTTTGGACAGCATTAGAAAGGACCTACTTATTTTAGCCGGTTCCGAACGGCAGAATTCTTGCGACATCACTTTATGTGAGTTTTGTCACAGAGTTCTTTTAGAAACTTTTCCAATGCAAATTGTTACTGCCGGAAGAATTGCCAATTGGTTTCCGACAGGTGGGTACCGTTCGCAAGAAAAATCTTTTCGATGTGAAATTTGTTATGCTTCAGCCGGGGATTGAAACCCATGACCTACAGATCAGAAGGCCAACACACTAGCCACTGAGCCACGGCACCCACTATAGTCCTATAGCTTTGTATTATTGTGCGTGAAGTCTGCAAATATACTTTCGAACATCAATTTTTATAAAAGCTCGTTAATTCATTAACAAGTTCAATCATATGTATCAACTTTTACTTCTATAACTTTGTGTTGTCATGCACAAACTCTTTGTCCATACATTCGAACTGATATTTTTCTATGAGAGGTACATGTGGTTTTCACCCGATAACATCCATTTTGTCGTATTCTCATTTTCTAATAATAACAATTGTACTTTCCCAGTTTCAATCCTATAGCTTTATATTTTCGTACACAACGTCTACAGAGAATCATTCGAAATCATAATTTTGTACGGGAGGCAGGTGTCATTTTCATCCGATTCCATCCATTTTTAAACTGGTCCATTATTGTGTAAATATAATTACAAGTACTCAGTTACACACTTATAGTTTTGTATTTTCGTGTTCAAAGTGTGAAAATATGCAAATGGAAGCACACTTTTATATGGGAACTAAGTGTGATTTTCATCTGGTAATATCCATTTTCGAACTGGTGCTTTTGTTAGTAAATATAATTGTACGTGTATCAAGTTTGAACTTAGTAATTTTATATTTTCGAGCGAAAACTGGGAACATATACGTTTGAATGTTACATATGTATGGGAGGTGGGTGTGGTTTTCATCCTGTTAGCCTAATTTTTAACTTACTCATATTAAATTGATCAATATAATTGTATTTACCACGTTTAGGCTTGATAGATTAATGATTTCGTGTGCAAAGTGTGGAAAGATACATTCGTAAATAGATTTTTGTATGAGAGGTAGGTGTGATGATTATCTAAGCGATTATTAATTAAGTGAAAACCTAGCAAGGAAACCTAATTCCGTGTGAGATATAAATTCAATACTCACACTATACGTTAATAAAAATAATTCTACATACCAAGTTTGAAATACATAACTTTATAGTTTCGTGCGCAAAATGTGAAAACATATAGACGACAGCACGCTTTTGTATGGGAGGTAGGTATGATTTTCATCTAATTCAGCTCATTTTCGACAATGTCTGCCCTGTATTCTAATTAACGTTATATACTGAATTTCAGTACCACGACTTTATATTTAACAGAGTTTATCTAAATCGAACCGATATTGAGTGAGCTTATAAGGAACGAAACACATTTTTTGTCCAGCCAAATAAAATTTCCGTTATTTTATATGCTTTTTTTTATTATCAAAAGACGTTAAACTCATCGTTTGGAATTCGAAATTTTTTAGTTGCGTTTACAAAAAGCCAAATGTATACAATAGACTTTTGGCTTCTCTGGTTTTATAATGCATATATGTAAATATGTAAATATATGCATATGGTTTACTTGTTAATAGATATTTATTCAACAAAATGTTGCAAGAAAAAGAAAATTAAGTAGAACAATGAAGAAATGGAAAAAAAGGGCGTTGTACATTTTTTTTCATATAATGTTTAGCTTACAGTAACCCACAGTAGGTACATGTATGCATCTGTAAGGTCCCTCATATTAGGCAACACGTATGCGCATATATCACTGGAAACAATCAATAACGATTTAATATTTGACAAAATGTTCAGAATAATGAAATTTTTCAGTGGTATTTCTTTCTAAAAATCTCACAATCACTGTAATCATTGTAACCACTGTAGGTAGTGATTTTGATTCATTATAACATACCTGGAACTTTTTCATATTATAATTCTATTTGAATAATATTTGAGTTCAAATTCAAAATCTCATAATAAGACGTAACTAATATTAACTGTTGTGAGTAGGAAGATACATATATACAAAGCAAATATCTATTTTGCATTACTAAGATTTCACTTTCTTCTTTTGCTTCCTCTTTTGCATTTCTAGATATTTTCCTACTACCAACAGGAATAACCTAAAGAAACCAGAAATAGTTAATAAATAATAATATCGGTGTTATTATAATTATAATTATTATTATTGGTGTTATTTGTGTTATTAAATTTCATTTGCAGTTAATTTGCAAAGTCTTTATAAATATTGTATAGTACAGGGTGATTTTTGAGCAACTTTCATTTTGGCAACACTGCTTTTGGCAGCTCAGCTGTTTCCGTGTAACACGTTACTGTCAAACATGTTCAGTTTGGTCTATAATTTAACCATGAATCGACTTACAAACGAACAACGCTTGCAGATTATTGAAAATCAAAATCAAAATTCATGCTCGGTTAAGAAAGTGCATTGTGCACTTCTTCCATTTTATGGTCAGTTTGGGCAACCTTCTGAGGCAGCTATTCGGAATCTTGTGTCTAAATTTGCATTATTGGACATTAAACCACCAACACGCATACGTACAGTGCGAATAGAGGAAAATATCGCAGCTGTATCCGCCAGTGTTGTTGATGACCGTGAATTATCGATTCGGCGCCGTTCACAGCAATTGTACCTCTGTTACTCCACTACGTGGAAAAATTTGCGGAAGGATTTAGGTATAAAACCTTTTAAAATACAGAGTTGAAGTCACACGACCTACCACAACGGCGGGCAAAGTTGGATGAAGATCCACTTTATTTATCGGAAAACTGTGTTCAGCGGCGAAGCTCATTTCTGGTTGAATGAATACGTGAACAATCAAAATTGCCGTATTTGGTGTGAAGAGCAACCAGAAGTATTGCAAGAACTGCCAATGCATCCCGGAAAATTCATTGTTTGGTGTGGTTTATGTGACGGTGGCATCATTGGACGGTACTTTTTCAAAGACGACGAAGGCAGGAACGTTACTGCAAATGGCGAGCGCTACAAACTACGATGATTACAAGATCTGATGATTGGAATATCTGGTTTTGGCTGACATATGGTTTCACCAAGACGTTGCCACGTGCCACACAGCACCCGAAACAATGGCCCAATTGAGAAGTGAGTTTGGTGAAGAGTTTATTTCACGTTTGGGGTCGGTCAATTGGACGGCTGGATCGTGCGCTTTTAGTCTATTTTTTGTGGGGCTATGTTCAGGCTCATGTGTATAGCCCGCAACGATTGACGAATGAAATCATCTTTAAACATTGAATTATATAGATCGTTCTGTCGACTCAAATAAAGATTTCATACATTTCTCTAAATTTTATGTTTTTTTAATCAAATCCTAAGGCTCCTAAAACATTACCCTGTACATATAAAGTAAATGTAACCACATATAATACATCTGCATATACGAGTATTTAAAGACATATGTCTATCTATGTATGTACATATAACATACATACACATTTATCTCTACATATGTATATCATAGCTTCTCATTTTTCAACAAAAGTACGATACCTATCAGAAATATTAACACCATTAACTATGCCAACACCGTATATTATAACATAATATGTTATAATATACTGCTCCATTGAGGCAAAAATTTGTTCATTTGTAGATCTATGTACACATATATAAACTTTTAGATCTATATCTATATGTACACACATATATACATAGGTAGGTTCATACACTATATCAGCAAATCTATTTAACTTCATGGTTAGATTTCATAGAGCGTACGAGTACTCGTATGTATTTATGTGTGTGTGTGTGTGTTTGTATTGATTTGTGGTCAATGGCATTTTATACTCGTACCATTATTGTCATCATATAAGTGTTATTATTGAAGTAAGTATGTAGTATTTGAATCTACGAATCCTATCGCATACATAATTTCTATACGTATAATCATATAGGCATTAACGGTGTACTGCATTCATGTAGAAATTATTTTTCCAACTATATTCAAATTTTTTTTTTTTTTAATTTGTTAAAAATTGTTTTTCGTCCATTTTATGATGTTCGTCAACATTTTTCGTCTCAATGGAATAGAATTTTTCGTCTAAATCGATTCGAAAAATTTATAAAAATAAATAAATCACTTTCTTTCAAGTTAGTCGTACTAAAGACCAACCATATTCAAAAATTGACATAATTGGATAAAAACTAAGCCTACTTTCCATACGAAAGTATACTTCCGCATATAAGTTTAAACATTTTTCGCACGTAAATTCAAAGCTATGCAGCTGAAATTTGTCACATACAATTTTATTTGCTAATAAATGGACTAGTGTACAAATGAGAGGATTTGGATGAAATCCACACATAGCTCCCATATAAAAGTTGGTTTCCGAAAGACCCTTTTACAACTTTGCACAGGAAAATATAAAGCGATCATAATAACATTCGGTGCACATAATTATATTTACTAACAAATGATTCAGTTCAAAACTGATCGAAATCGGATGAAAATCAAGCTTACTCCTCTTACAAAAGTATGTTTCTGCATATAATTGTATACACTTTTTACATGAAAATATAAAATTATTTAGCTGAGACTCGGTGCATATGATTATTATATGATGATTATACTAGAGAAATGATAAATTTGAGAATGAGCGAAATTTGATAAAAACCACGCCTACCGCCTACATGCAGAAACATACAAAAGTATGTTTCTGCATGTATCATTTCACACTTTCAGTACGAAAGTATTACGCTATCTTGCTGAAACTCAGTATTCATTATTAAATTTATTAATAAAATTTTTAATATACGAATGGATGGAATCGGATAAAAACCACACATATCTACCATACAAAAATAGGCTTTAGCATGCATATTTTCACATTTTGCGCATGAAAATGTAAAACTATCATATTAAAAGTGGGTAAATACGCTTATGATTTACCAACGAATACTCAAGTTCAAAAATTGGCGAAATCAGCTTAAAACCACGCCAACATCCCTTACAGAAGTATGCTTCCGCATGCATATTTTCACACTTTGCGCATGAAAATATAAAGCTATCAAGCTAAAATTTGATATACAAAAAGTCTAGTTACCAATAAATGAACAAGTGTGAATATAGCTGAAATTGAATGAAAAGTACGCCTATCCTCCATACAAAAGTATGCTTCCATATAATTGCTTTCACATTATGCGAACGAAAATATACAACTTGATTCATAAGTGCAAAATAATGTCAATAATCTAATTATTCGACATTATTTCAAGCTTTTTTGCAATAATATCGAAAAATACATTTTTTCGATATTGTGGGAAACATTTTTCAACATTAATTCATGTAGCCATTTGGACAGCTAGTTTTTCTAATATTACACATACAATTTAAAAGCAATGCAAAACAAAGAAAGATTTTTTGTATAAAATACTCCTTTCTTATATATACATTTTTGCGAACCTTTACTTCTTTTATATACAATAATTTGCCAGAATTATACATCCGTCAGAGAGCCTAATTGCAATGTACATACATATTTCTTGAATGAAAGATATTCCGTGTTGAACATTTTTAATATTCATATTTTGATTTAATATTTGATTGAATATTAGCAATAAATTATGCATGTGCCTATGCTTCCAACTAATTTTAAAATTGTAACCAATTATATTAATTGGAAATTAACTATAAGAGCTTCTGATATTAATATTTGTCAGCGAGCATTACAAGCTTTTGTATTGTATATTCAAGCTTTACTAAATTATGCAAGTATTGAGAAAAAAAAAAAATAAATAATACTATTTTTATTACATTTACCTTTCTATTATAAACTATTATGTAGAATAATTTATTATCTAATTTCAGTCTACCATTCATTTTATCTGAATTTGTCTTAGCTCATTAAGACAATAGCGTATTGGCTTAAATTTCTGTTAAAAGAAAAAAACAAGAATAAATAACAATAAAAATGTATCCCATAAAAATTGTTCTTTTTCTTTAAGCTTTTTTTTTTTGTGGTGAATGTCTCTCAACAGCTATTAGTTAAGCATACTATTTATTGGCTTCTAAACCTTTTTCATTATACCTGCTCGTAACTTTTGATTTAACTGTATATGTTGGTACATCTATAATTATTATTAGGTTCATTTTCTCATTGTAAATTATATAAATATATGTAAGTGTATATGCATTTATATTCGAATACATGCTTTTTATATTTTTGGCCCTCGTCAAATTTGAAAAAATCACCTGTTTCACGCACTAATGAAGCAGCACACCCTGTCAAAGTAAAATATTTGACGCCATGCCGCCTTATAAATGTCGTGTATGTATATCAACATTTGGTAATAACTCGTTTAAAAACGATTTTTTGTTTTTTTAATTTATTGTTATTATTATTTGTTTTTTTTTTTTCTAGCTGTCTGATTCTTCAAATCACTTACATATGATTGAATAGAAACACGCATGCACTCACGCACATACATAAAATAAAACAAGATCATATTAAATTGAAAAGTAAATGGTATTTTTTTTCTTAAAGTGACACTGAAAATAAATATACACGTTGAGCTATAATTGATCGCATTAAAATTCATCGAGTGCGCTGACTCATTCAAATCGAGCAATTGGAATTGTTTGGAGCCAGGTGGTGGAAGTAGAGTGAAAGTCTTAGTTGCCGGTGGACTATTTAAGCGATGAAGTGCTTAAAAGTGTTTGGTACTTGCAATTTTTATTAAAGGAATTTTTAAATGTGTAAGTTGTTTTCGGTGGCCACGGTGCCGTGGCTCAGTGGTTAGTGTGTTGGCCTTCTGATCTGTAGGTCGTGGTTCAATCCCCGGCTCATGCATAATAAATTTAAGCAAGCAATTGGCAATTCTTCCGACAGTAACAACTTGCCATGAAAAGCTTCTAAAAGAACTCTGTGACAAAGCTCAGAAAAAGTGATGTCGCAAGGGTTCTGCCGTTCGGAACCGGCTAAAATAAGTAGGTCCCTTCTAATACTGTCTAAAATTTAACACGCACAACAGTAATTGAAGAGAAGCTCGGCCAGTGAGCCCTTCGGGGCTTTAAGTGCCACATATTTTATTTTTTTTTTTATTTTAAGTTGTTTTCGATATTGATAATCAGTTGACTAGGAATCGGTCATATATTAAATGACCTAAGGTGCACCCTGGGAGTCCATTTCATAAAAAATGCAAATTTTGTAGAAGATCTCAGCTGAGAAGATAGAGAGTAGATATGCTTCGGTAAAACGTAGAAGATCAGCCTTATATTTGGTTCCACTAGAGGTTGATGCTGGACAACTCTGAGGTTAATTTTTAATTTTAAGGTGTTTTTCGTCAATTTTGTATCGATTATAAAAGCCACAATATTCCAATATTATTCCACGTGCGCCAGTCCTAAAATCTTCACAAAACATTTTATTTTGTGGTTTTGTTTCTACCAAAAAACCACAATTTGCGTTCGAAAACCTCACTGAATAATTTTCTGCAATGGAAGTATTAATGGACGTCGATTATTATGGTTATATAAAAAAAAACATTAAGAAAAATCACTTTAAGGTTTTTGCGTTGGTTCAAAATTTCATCAATCGACACGAAGCTTTGTGGACTTTTATCAAATCGAATATTTTAGACGTACGGTAAACTCATATTAAAAAAATTTCTTCCATACATTGTTTCTAACTTGTTATCGATTAATTTCCTCAAATAGGCTAAGGCTTATTCTTGTGTTCATAGCAAAAGCGACATAGGTGTTGCTAAAAACTGTGGGACTCAAAGCTTTGTTGGGTCAGATGACATGTTTCGCTTACCTGAGGGTAAGAAAATTGCTTCAGTAGGACTTCCAGAGGTTTTTCCACAGTTTTCTAGAGGGTGCAAGCCCATGGAATCTTAATGCTTAATGGTTCTGGACCGATATAGTGAATTATAGTGCTCATTTTGGCTCAACCTCGGCGTAAGTCTCATAGGAGAGAGAGAGAGAGAGAGAGAGAGAGAGGAGAGAGAGTGAAAGAGAGGAATATAGAGAAGATGAGAGCACAAATATTTCTCATATAAGAAGTGCTTCTTTTTTTTAACAATGATCAATTCCTGAGCTGAAGAAGAATTATTAGCGCTAAAAATATTAAAAAGACCGATTTGGATGAGGCGCTTCGTATGATGGGGACACATTTAGGCAAGGAAGCGGTGACTTGTGATGTATTGTAGAACGAGCACTTTCTTATATACATACACCTAGTTTTTCATGAAACGCGTTTCGTAAACATTTTATCGTCTACCTGTAAACTTTTTCCATAGTTTTTTTCATAACTATGTTTTTACGATATTTCAATATTTTGTAGCAGCGTCTCAAATACAGCACATTTTTTGTTCTAATTCTAGATCTATTCTAAAACTGTAAAAACTTCAGTTGAGTTAATTTTTTCACAGTGTACTCGATTCTAATTTATTACATTCCACTTTGACTTAATTTACTAATCGGTGAAATAATTTTGAAATCTCTGACTTCCATATAAAAAAAATATAGAATTCTAAGTAGCATATTGTACGTAGGTACTGATCTGTGGAAATAATGAAGGTGGTGGTGAGGAGCAAATGATAGATATTCATTTGTTATGCAAAAAACCCCCGACTAAATAGAACCTGTTACACAAATGTTGTAGTTTAATAGAAAGAAGATAAAAATAATTTATACAATTACAAAGAAAACAATACGAAATGGAAAGATATTGAATTCAAATTTAACAAATTACAAAAAACAAAAACGTTTCAATTAATATTTCTATCTTTTTATTATACACAACAAGAATTGATACAAAAGTATGATTAAATTAGAAATGAATCTGAGTAATCATCAAATGGCATTAGAGTGTTAGAAGGAGTGAGATATATTGTATATTAGGGAGAGTAAGAGAGTAACAGAGTGAAAGAGAGAGAGAGAGAGAGAGAGGGAGAGGGACATATTCAACATAGCATATTCTAAAATAAGTTAGCAAGTTTTAAAATTGACAATTAATAACTTCTTAGTAGGGACGACGATGACTGTGTCATCATTTACTTGGTTCACTATCTAACACTACCGAGTATCATAACGAAACTATAACATAGTTTCGTTATGATACTCGTGTTTTTATAAAATATTATAAAGGGTTTTCCATTAGGGACATAACAATTTCGTATCTTTATATGAACGTACCCTTACACTTTTTTGATCAACTGTCAATGTCAAAACGTTAGTTAAAGTCAACGAACCAGCAACGTTTGGACATTATTAAAAATTACTACCGAAATTCTTTGTCAATAAGCAAAATATGCGTTATTGGTCAGCAACAAACCCACAAGTGCTTCTTGAGACACCGTTGCACCCGCAAAAAGTTACTATTTGGTGCGGTTTTCATGCCGGAGGTGTGATTGGGCCGTATTTTTTCGTGGATGAAAACGACCGTCATGTTACCGTCAATGGAGAGCGCTATTGTGCTATGTTGGAATATTATTTGTGGCCAGAATTGGATGAACTTGACATCAGCGATATGTGGTTTCAACAAGACGTGCTACCAGCCACACAGCACACGTCAGAATCGATTTATTGCAAGGCAAATTCGGTGAACGTGTTATCTCGAGAAATGGTCCGGTCGAATGGCAGCCTCGTTCATGCGATCTAACACCATTGGATTTCTTTTTATGGGTCTTTATCAAGTCACTGGTCTATGCCAACAAGCCAGCAACTTTAGACGAGCTCAAAGACAACATCCAATGCAAAATTGCCAACTTTCCGGTCGAAATGTGTGCTAGAGTGGTGGTGGTCATATGATCGAAATCGAATTTCATTCATAAAATGTAATGCTTGCAATATATCCACAATAAATTTGAACTCAATATCTCAAATATTTCTGTATTTTATTAATAGATAAAATTGTTATGTCCCTAATGGAAAACCCTTTATGTATGACTGAAAAAGACGTATTGCATGCGCTAGTATTAGCGTCTCATTGCAGGTGTTTAAATATTTATTCATTTTTTGGCGCATTCCAAGAAAGATCAACTCTAAAAAACAGTTTTAGTTAATTTATTGCTTTTTATTGCTTCTATCTACAATTTTAATCTTCATAGGTTAGATCATTCTATATTTATTTTATAATTCTTGTATTTGTTTATAATTTTTGCGTTTTTAATATTGATGCATGTAGCTACCTAATACACGCGTAATGGAAAAAAATATTTGTATATTAATATTTATTTCTACGTTAGACATTTAAACAAGTGTTTTTTGAGGAAAAATTCAAAATAATTTCGTATGAAAGCCTAAACTGAATTATTGCATACCTTTTGCTTATTTGTTGGGTTAAAATTTTATTTGGAACTTCTTTGGAAACTTTTATTTGTATTGTAGTAAATATTGTTAAATATTGTGAAAATATTTATATATGAAACACCTAAGTCCACATAGTAAAAAAAAAAAAAACAAATCTATGAATAATTTTCAGTTAAAATAACGCAGGTACTCTTCGAATGTGATTTGAAAATGAACTTTTCAAGAAGAATATACATAGATATACCCTATAAAAGGTTAAATATAATATTTGGTGGAATATCGAAAATATGATCCATTCTGAAGCAGCACAATTACCCATTGTTCATTGTGTTTTTTTTCCAGCAAAATATTGTATCAAATATTGTTTTACTAGTCTCGTTCGAATAGAACGATCTACCATATAAATCATTGAATTTTTTGACAAGTCACTAGACTTGTATGCAGTCTATCATTGTTGTGCGATTGCTGAGTTCTGGCCGCTCTTCCCCAAAGAGATGAATTCAAAACGATTTTGGACTTTAGACTTTGAATCATTTTTTTGTAATTATTTTTTTCAGACAGATTTCTTTGATTCTGTAAGGTATCTTCAATATCGAAAAAAATTTTCATTCACCTATCGGCAAGTAATTGGCAATTCTTCGAGGATTAACGATTTGCCGTGGAAAAGCTTCTAAAAGAATTCTGTGGCAAACCTCAGAAAAGGGCTCAGTGTGCTGCCGGTCGAAACCAACTAAAATAAGTGGGTCCCTTCTAATATTGTCCAAAATTTAACACGCACAGCAGTACTGGAAGAGAAGCTTACCCATAGAGGTCTTCGGGGTTTATAAGTCCTCCATATTAATTAATTTTTTTTATAAGGTATCCAAATATGAAGCTTCCTGAAAAATTTGTTCACTGGCGAATAATGAGTGATGAGTTTAGTGGCTGTGCGACATCACGAGTTGTTTCGTGTGGCTTTTATTTTATCAATAACTTTATTTCGCTGTCATCAACTTTAGCTAGCCCACCCGAGCCAGAAGCATTGTTGGCATCAAAAACTTCGATTATGAACAATTTTTTGATAATAAAAAACATTCTAAAAAATGAGCTCACCACGCTCGTTGTTTCATATACCTCCCACATAAAGCTATTACTTCAACTCGCTAAATCATGTTGAGCTTCTCTTCCAGTACTGTATCGCGTGTTAAATTTCGATAGTATGAGAATGGACCTACTTATTTTAGTTGGTTCCGAACAGCAGAAACCTTGTGACATCACTTTTTCTGAGTTTTGTCACAGAGTTCTTTGAGAAGCTTTTCCATGGCAAATTGTTACTACCGGAAGAGCTGCTAATTGCTTGCCGATAGGTGGGTACCGTTCGAAATAAAATATTTTTCGATACTAAATTTATGCTTCAGCCGGGAATTGAACCCACGAACTACAGATCACGAACTAATCACTGAGCTACGTCACCCAATTATATTTACATATTCTCCTTAAAAATGTTTATGTCATTGTCATATTTGGTACTTGAGTCCGTGTTTGATTGTTTAAATTATTAGTACTACTTTATATAGCTACCATACAAAATTACTGTTTTGACTCGCACCATGATATTGCTATTTTTCATTTAAAAGTGACTGTGTGACTTTTATATTTAATATATAATTTCCGTAATTATTTACGGAAAATTTGGCATGCCACGTCTACTATTTTATATACCTCTCATACAAAATACCTATCTTAAATCACGTAAATTTGTTCAAATATGACTGAAAAACAAATATGTTGGTCATTTGGGACTACTTATAATCGAAAATGCATTTAATTTAGAAAAAGTAGTCGTGATATGCCCACTTTTTTATATACCTCCCTCATATATTCTACATGCGCAGGGTATAAGGAAAACGATTTACATCACTGTAATGTCATTTTTTACATTTCATTGAAGTTATTATAGGCAATAAGTTATTGGCAAAAATGTTTGAATGTTTCATTATATTAAAAATTATAAGATAATAATAATTGAAATAGAATTCTTTGTATCTTAATGCTCGAACATTAAATTATAATTGGATTAAATAAAATAATGCTACAAAATCGTAATGACTCATTTTCTCCGAGTCAATGATTTTGCAACAGTAAATATAAAATCTTAAATATATTTAATGATTTTATTATAATAAATACAATAGAATATATTTTTAAAGATATACATACCACATACTTATAATCAACTTATTTTTATGTCCAATAGATATAATAAATTATAACGACAAAAGAAACTCAGGCAAACATTAATGAAAAAATGAAATTAATATTTAAAACACAATAATATAAAACTAATATGTATGAATAGAATTTATAACTGAAAATTTTCCATTTTATTGCTAAAAATTTTGAAGTAAAACATAAAAAATTATATGTATTAAAAACAAACCAGTATAAAATCATCATCTTCATCATCAGGTCATGTGAAATGTTAAAATTGCGTAAATTATACATTGTATTTGAACAATAATAACAACAAAATATATACGCAATGCTTACAAACAGCAAAAAAATTTCAACAAATAATCCAATAAAATAATCTAATAAAAAGCACAACAACAAAAATGACAACGACTATGAAGATGAGCAACACCCACTTCCGAGTTGTTTAAAATTGTTTCTGAATTACACATAGCTAATATTTTAGAAAAGCGAAATATAAATAAATGCGCAGACTTAATAACCATCATAAGAATTAGCTAACTACAATATATATATCTACATTTATGAGTGGAGTTCACGAGCCGTTGCATATGAAATTGCAAGAAAAGAGCATATGCAATATATGCTTCCAAAGTTGGTAATCACGCCAAATAAAATGAATGGAGCGACATTTGATGTGCGCTTAAAAGTATGCAATACAAAAACGTATAGCATATATTTGCAACTGATTTTTGTCAGTTAAAAGAGTTTGCAATTACAACAACAAAATACACAAAACTGTATTTATTTTGCGCTTAAAAGTATACAGCACTAAAAGTGCATTGCATATATTTCCTATGCATGTGTTATACTGATTTCAAACTTAAAACAGCTGACCTACAATAAGTAAAATGGAGTTAACAATCCGATACATTATGGTTTTGCAATAGATTTTTTTAAATTTTAATTCAATTTTTAATTACACGAAATTATGCAACATTAATAACATATAGCTTATATTTGCAATGTATATGCAACACTGACGTGTAACTTCAAGTAGTTTATATAGGAAAAAAAGTGAAGTTACATATGGTCTTGCAAACATTTGCATTAGCAAAATATTCAAATTGGAATTTGCAACAATAGAATGTAGAGAGCTGTTATTATTTAAAATCTATAGTTTATATTTGCCATGCATATGCAATTATTGCTGCAAAATCAATTTTTAAAATTGAAATTATTTGCTATTATTTGTTTAATTAATTTTGCAAGACCCTATGCAAAAGATTGTGAATACTACTATAGAATTTTAATAAAATTAAAAAAAAAATTTATATGAATACATAGTATTTCATGGTATTTATGTATACTCACCAATCATCCATAAGAGCAGAGGTATGTTTTATAGCATTTTGAGATTTTAAGTTTTTTGGCTATAGCAAAAAAACCAAAATTGTAGGTGTGAAATGTCTTAAAAATATTTTATTCATTCAAATTCATTATTTTATTTGTTCAATTTTGTATTTGTGTGTTCTCCATTACTGATTTTCATTTTTATAAAACACAACAACAACATAAATACTTATACACCTTCGGTTTTTATATTTTGCTTGCAGCTATTTACTCGATAGACTTGGCTAATTTGAAAAATCAATGATAATTTGAAAGTATCAATACAATTTATGAGTATCTTGCGAGTTCCCGTGTCTTATACGACACTTCACTGTGGACAAATACTCTGAAGAAGTGCTAGATGACTTGTTCTACCTTAAAACCAGTATTAGCACCAGCATCGACGTCATCCTAAAGATCGTCTGAAGTAGCACCGTTGCAAACAGCTGCTTGTTTGGACTATGTAAGCTATTGAGAAGTAGATCCCACTCTCGAAGAACGAAATCGGCGCTAAAGTTGTGTAGAGTTTTCGAAGGGAAATACCCTATGCAAGACCTTTGCCAAACTCCGATGAGGGGACCGAGTACTAAACATTTTTCAGCGCGTTGGATTTCTAACTGATATATTGATTTAGGTTCAATGGGAAAGCAGTTCAAAAGCGAAATATTCGTTTTGAAAAGAGGCGATAGACTGGAACACAGATTACAATATAATCCGCTATTAATAACTCCATAGGGAAGAAAATCCATCGAACTGTCCGTGGTTGCCAACAGTGAAAACTATTGGCCTTTAATTCAACCAGCAATGAAGGAAACAATAAGGGGTGCTTTCAAAATTAGATTGACTACATTATCCAAAGAAATTATCCAAATAATTGAAATACCTGTAAAGTAAAGTTTAATAAAATATAGTTGTTATTTAATTTGAAACCATGGGTCTAATTTTTCAAAGTTATTTTTTACACCCGCATTCCTTACATTCAGTATACATGGTAAAATAAAGCGTAAAGATATTTTATGTGCCATAAAATTGTTTTCTCATTTCCGTCACATGAACTTTTCAACTAGGCTAGTATAGTAAGTATCACCATTACTGCTGTTACCATTATTATTACAAAACAATTTTTTTTTTTTTGAATATTTGTTGCGTTAGTATTAAAGATATTTTCGTATTACGTTGTTCTTTTTTATGAATGTTAAATTAAAAAAAAAATATTTTTATTTCTGAGCAAACTATTACAAAATGCTTTTAAGGTGGTCACTGAGCATTGTCGCTGACGTTATTATGCTATTGGTGTGGTCATTGCCAATACATTTATAAATACGTACATACATGAATGCGAACATATTTAGCTGTCATTTGAAAATACTAATGGCAATGATATTAGCCAAACATATGGAGCATATTTCTTCTTCAATCTTTTCAATTGGTTAGCGTTGTAAATATACAAATGAAAAATTTTCCCAGGAAAAGGTCAACCAATATATAATATGTTAATTGCCTAAATACAATATTAAGTGTGCCTCTTCCCTATTATGCATTCTTAGAAAAAAATCTACTTGGTAAATATGATTCGATGTACTAGTGCATTGCAATTTCTTGAGAAATTATTGTATTTCTCCCTATAATACTAATCTAGGTCTTAAATGGTTGTCCTACGCGGAATACTGTGAGAGCTATAATAAATAGGAGGCGTGGGATGTATTTCTTGTAATAATATAATTATCAATTTATTTTTAACCTGTATACGAAATATTGTCATCCTGCATGAAATGTGGAGCGAGTTAATTTAAGGGTTAACAATTTTAAAAATTATGAGGTTTTTCTCTTAGGCTGCTCCGTGTGTACTTGGAAGTTGTTCGACATGCCCAATATCAACGAGAGTGTAAACTTAGGCCAGAACGGCCCATTGTAATACCATGGAACTTCTCATCCAATACTGTTGTGAATGCTAAATTTGGATAGTATAAGAAGGGACTTACTTATTTAGCCTGTTCCGAACGGCAAAACCCTTGTGACATCCCTTATTCAGAGTTTTGTTTCAGAGCTCTTTAAGAAGCATTTTTCAATGCAAATTACTTACCGACAGATGAACACTGTTTGAAAGAAAAATCTTTACGTTATTAAAGTATTGAACTCACGACCTACGGATCAGAAGACAAACGCACTGACCGCTGAGCTAAGGCACCCACCAGACATTGGGCAGCGTATGGAAAATGTATTTCGATATTTGTTTAAATAAAATTAACAGAGAAGAGACTCGACACTTCTCGATACTGAAAAAAAGTTGCCAATTCAAGTTGACTTTATCCAGATACTCATTTTGAGAGTCCAATTTTTGCAAAACTTGTAAAAGTCTGGAATCGATTGAAATGATTGAATTATTGATTGTAAAATGTCACGAATGAATCCAAAATAGGGGTTTTAATGTTAAATTTTAAATTTTGGGGTGTTAAAAAATTTCCAAATTGTATTTTACGTTCATTTTTTCGACTAGATCCACAATCTCCAAGAGGACACTTTCAAAAATTATTCAATTCGTGGTTATAGTCATATTCAAAAGTCCACTTTTTTTCAGAACCGTAAGAAGACTGGAATTATTGATTGTAAAATGACGCAAGTTACCCGAAAACCGGGGAACGGGAGGTCACTTGAAAAGTTAAGTCAATTTTGTGTTATACTCAAACTCGAAGCCCAAATTTTCCAGTTCATATACTCGACTAGATGTATAACCTTCAAGGGGACACTTGCAAAAATTATTTAATTCGTGGTTATACTCATATTGAAAAGTTCACTTTTTTTTAGAACCATAAAAAGTCTGGAATCTATTGTAAAATTATTGAATTATTGATTGTAAAATGGCGCAATTTACCCGAAAACCGGCTAACGGGTTTTACATTCTACTCAACTTAATGGACAACCTAGAAGAGAACCCTTGAAAATTTCATTCAATTTTTTGTTTCTTATAGCATGGTGTTATTATATAAATAGTTTATGACTATTTTTTTCTCATGATTAGCTCTCAGCTCAGCCACCTGCACAAAGGTATGCAAGCAATCAAACTATAGCCCATACACACCAGCCGATATTGAATTGCTAGTAAGACAGAAAAGAAGACTCCGAAGACAATGGCAAGAATTCAGATCACCGAATCTGAAAACACAGCTACAGCACTGCACTCGAAAGTTAAAGCAAGCCTTAAAAAATAAAAACAACAAAGAGTTAGAAGAGCACATAGCGAAATTAACACCTGGTGAAGCGTCAGACTACTCTTTGTGGAAATCAGCAAAAAACTCAAATCGGCCAATTCTCACTGATTCCCCCATCCGTTTGAGTGACGGTAATTGGGCTAGAAGCAATGTGAGAAGGGTTTGGCTTTTGCAAACCACCTAAAAAGTGTGTTTACACCCAATCCACCCTCTTCACAGTCCTCATTACCAAAATTAACTTCTCAACCTTGCTCAATAACGCTCAAAATTAAAAAAAAGGACATATTCAAAGCAATTTATAAAGATTTAAACCCAAAATAATCACCTGGTCCAGATAAAATTACCGGTAAAATGATCAAAGAGCTACCTCCGGCTTCAGTAATTCATCTCATGCACATTTTCAATGCTATCCTTCGTATTAAACACTATCCCAAATGCTGGAAAACTTCAAAAATTATTATGATAGCAAAACCAGGAAAAGACCCTACAAAAGTTGCATCGTACAGACCTATCATCCTCCTGCCTCTACTTTCTAAAATATTCGAAAAGCTACTTGTCATGAATATAACTCCATTTATTAATCTCAACCAACTGATTCCTCAACATCAGTTTGGATTTAGAAAACAGCACGGCACAATAGAACAAGTCCACCGCATTGTAACTCTGATAAGGAACACTTTTGAAGAAAAAAAGTATTGCTCAGCTGTCTTTCTTGATATCACTCAAGCTTTCGATAAAGTATGGCACGATGGCCTTATTTACAAACTCAAACTATTACTGCCTGCAAATGTCTCCTCATTGCTTAGTAGCTACCTCACGAAAAGACAATTTCTCGTACATCACAAGGATTACACAACAAATCCATTGGATATTCACGCTGGGGTTCCTCAAGGAAGCGTTTTGGGTCCCTTACTGTATCTCTTATACACTTCAGATATGCCCAACAATAACTATACATTCATATCGACCTTTGCTGATGATACGGCAATATTGTGCTCTCGCTCTAACCCCATAGAAGCTACTAAACTCCTGCAGACTCATGTCGATTCTCTCGAAATCTGGCTAGCAAAATGGCGTATAAAAGTCAATGAATCAAAGAGCGTACATGTAACCTTCACGCTAAGGCTAGATACATGTCCCCCACTTAAAATTAATGGCCAATCAGTTCCACAATGTTCCTCAACAAAGTACTTGGGTATTCACCTCGACAGAAGGCTGACATGGAAAAATCACATAGAGGCAAAGAAAACTCAGATCAAGCTTAAAATGAATCAGTTATGGTGGCTGTTACACAAAAGATCAAAGTTGAATCTTGAATACAAAGTGCTATTATATAAAGCAATCCTGAAACCAATCTGGACTTATGGTATTCAGTTTTGGGGCACCGCATCTCCCTCTAATATCGAAAAATTGCAGCGAATACAATCCAAGTGTCTGCGAATTATTGTAAACGCGCCTTGGTATATGAGGAACGTTAACATCCATCGAGATTTAAATGTATCCACAATTTCTGAGGAAGTTGCAATGTCCTGCAGAAGCTACATTCAAAAATTACACAATCATCCGAATCCCCTTGCTAGGCAATTGTTGCTGAGCAAGGGGCATCGTCGATTAAAAAGAAAAGACACACTGAATATGCTGTAAAATTGCTACATCTCGCTACTCACCAAATTGTGATGGAACGTAGGGGATATCACATAGTTTTATTTAGTTTGTAAGATTTGAATACTTATTGTTAGTTTCTAAGTAATTTTAGAAAGATCCAATAAAAAGGTTTGTAAAAAAAAAAAAAAAAAAAAAAAAAGTAATTTATTTATAATGCAATATCAGTTAGTCCTTAGAATTTTGCTTACCGTTGTTTATAAATTGTAAGGAAAAAATTATGTCACGTCCACAATGTCACATCTGCTGCAATGTTTAATATCTTCTAAAAGAAACTAAGGCTCACACATAGATTTAAATTGACTTAGACATTTTTAGAAAAGAAAAATCTCCTTACAATCGGCTGGGGCCGACCAAATTATACCCTGCATATGTAGATTTATATATAAAAAGTTTACTCGAATATACATCTTTTTCTTTTACTTCCACTTTTTGAAAAACAATTTTTGCATATACTACTAATTTACACCCGAAATATGGTTGACTTTGACGAAGTACCTTGTATGTTATGAGAGTTCTAAAAGGGATAATTTAAAGGAGGTTTTGAAGATAATTCTGAGACTTAGTATGGGAGCTATATAAAAAGTTGGCGTGGCTTACCTCTTTCTTGTAAATTCAATTAATTTTCCATTATCCACACCTTAAATTCGTTGGTCCTACGTTGAATAGTTCGTAAGTTATAGCGATTTAAATTTTTGAAAATTTTCGCAACTTTGTATGGTAGCCCCATTAAGAAGTGGGCCTGGCATTTTGATTTTTTGCAAAATTTTTTCCTAATACCATATTAACCTAAGTGTTAATTATGATTGTTCTAGACAGAAGATTACAGAAGCTGTAGCTATCTCAATTTAAACGAAATTCAGTCATCCTGTATGGGAGCCACTATAAACAATGGACGTGGCTGGCCCATTTCTTGTGGGTATATTTGCTCTTACAATACTAATCTACACCTTCAATCTGGTTGTCCTACGCTGAATAGTTTGTAAGTTATGGCGGTTAAAATTTTTGTTTAATTTTCTCAACTTTGTATAGGAGCCCCAATAAGAAGTGGGCGTGGGACGCTGATTTTTTGCCAGATTATTTCCGACTACGATATTAATTTAAGTGTCAATTATGGTTATTCTAGACAGAAGATTGCCGAAGTTAAAGCTGTTTCAATTTAAAATTTGTATGGGGGCTACGATAAACAGTGGGCGAGGTGCGCCCATTTTTGAATCTCGTTGTCCTACGCTAAATGGTTTGTAAGTTATGGAGCTTAAAAGTTTTAGTTTAATTCCCTCGACTTTGTATGGCAGACCCATGAAGGAGTGGGCGTGGCACACTGATTTTCTGCCAGATTATTACCGACTACGATATTAATTTTAGTGTCAATTATGGTTATTCTAGACAGAAGATTGTAGAAGTTACAGCATATTCAATTTAAAAGAAGTACAGACACTTTGTATGGGAGCTACGCTAAAAAGTAGGCGTGGCTCACCCACTTTTGGCGAGGTTATATAGTAGTATAATATAACTTTATGTGCCAAATATTGTTGTCCAAAGTGGTATATTATGTGAGTTATAGCAAGTTAAAGATTTTGAAAATTTCGAGGTTAGTCGCTTTGAATGCTTGGTGTGGGCGTGGTTATTGACCGATCATGCCCAATATCAATCCCCTCCGTACCCTTGGATCATAGATTACTTATGCCAAATTTCATCGAAATAGCTCAATATTTACTCAAGTTATCGTGCGAACCAACCAGGTGACAGACAGACGGACGGACGGACGGACATCGTTAAATCGAAAATTTAATCGACGCTGATCACGAATATATATCTATGTCTATATCTCCGGAGATTCCTTCAAGTGGACACAAACATCTGACCGAAATGAATATACCATGCATATTGCATTATGCAGGGTATAAAAATATTCTTCAAAATATCGCAATGAAATTTCATATGCATCTTAAAAAGCACTTCCATATTATGTCACGTCCGTATCATATTATATTGGCTGATATCTTGAAATCGGGAGCACGACTTTTCTTTTAAATATGGTATTCATTTACCGTTCAAGAGCAATCAAAGCTTTTGCACGTTCCCTCCTTTTTGGTTTTCTCCACATTTTATGTGCACAAATGTCACGCCCGTAACCCAAGAAATGGCAATATTTATTGTATCATCATCATGAATATTTTTTATCCAATTTATTTTATTTCAACATTATGTTTTTAATAGATTTTTCATTTGGAATATTTTAACATTTATTTGTTTGTGTATATTTAAATTGTCACTTTAGAATTTTCACTTTTCGATTATATGCTTGTTTTTCTTTTCTACATTTGAAGGATTTTTATTAATTTATGTATTTTTTTTGGTTAGTTCATTTTTTATTATTACTCATGTTTGATATTTATGAATAAATTTTTATATTTAAAATTGTATTAATAAAAATGTTTTTTAACGAATTTATTTATTTTTAGTAAATTCCGTATTGTTGATTTTAAGAAGCAGAACAAGAAGAAAAACAAAACACAGACACATACACACACTCGCAGATTTGTCATTGAATTTATTTATAAACATTTTTAATATAATATTCTAATTATTAATTTTTTATTCAAACTTTAGAGGGGGGATTAAGAAATAGAACAGCAAGTTATATTTGCATTTTATTATATATGGATATTTAGTATTTTTTTTCGTTGTTATTTTTCAAAAGCCGTTCTACATACGTCAACACTCGACCAACAACTGATAGTCATATTGACAACTTGGCCAACTGGTAAACCAAAAACGGTAAGTATGATTTAGAAAATATATAAAATGAGGGTTGAAAGTAAAATAATTCAAGTATTCGGTACGGCAACGGCAACATATAATTGTGACACACCACAACCACCACTATCGCGGACAATGCAAATACACCACTGTGAAGGAACAAGTACTTGTATAATATTGCATATACTATAACAATATTTTTCTACACTTGCGCAAAAGCATCATCCAGACAATTTATGTATATATTCAGCCATCTAAAATCAACTAACCCAAACGCCCACCCATACCAATCCTGTCTAATATATCGTTGTAGTATGTGTATTATATGTACTTGTAAGTATCCCTAAGTAACTTCGTTTAAATTGTTTTACTCATCGCAATGCATATAGCATTTTGTTGTTACAATTTTTATTATCCTTTTATTTCTACTTTTACATTTCGTAATATTATTCTCTATGGCCCATTTTTGCTTATTTTTTATTTTATTTCATTTCTTTTTCTTTCTATAGCATGTATATGAACTATTTATTTGCATTTCATATTAAAATAAAAAACAACAATTGTAATTGTCGCTGTAATAGTATTTTTCAGTGAGTATCCAGACGTTTGAAAAATTTGTAGACCAAATACGGTTCAATTATTTGGTTACTGTAGTGCCTAGTTAAGAGAAAAATCCTGTTATGATTTGTACTTAACGGTAAAGCGTCATTTTAAAAACACTTAGGACTTCGAATTTGTTCTTATCGGTTTAAACATTGGTTAACTAAAGAATAAACTAAAGTTTAACGCTATATATTTACAGAAATGTTGTTTAACAAGTCATTGAGCTACAGACAAAATATGGCAGTACTTTAAAATTAATTGACTTAATAATTAATTCTAGAAGCCGATTATAATGTCGAAGAAATAAATATTTAGGCAGTATTAACTCTTGATTAAATAATGGTTACTCCATCATACTCGCGAGTTTAATTAATAGTTAACTAAGTACTGACAATTACTAACCAAGGCCCAACTAATGGTTAACTAATTACTAAAATATGAATACAGTCACAACAGTCACAGTCACAACAATTTGTTAAATAGTGGGTAACCAACCAAATTCGCCAGCTTAACTTATGGTTAACTAAATGCTGAGAATAAAATATTATTAGTTAAAAACTTGTCATTAATTAAGCAATGATGGTGTATTTGGCTCTTAATCATTGAAAACTGAAGTATTGACATTTGGAAAGACTCACATTGACTTATTCTCGTTCAAACTGTCAGAATTAGACATTCGTCAAGAAAATACTTGGAACGAACTTTAATGCGAAAGAAATAAATATTTCTGCAATATTAACTATTGGTTAAGTAATTGGTAATCAATCGCATTCTTGGGTTTAATTAATGGTTAACTAAATACTGACAAAACATATTGTTAGTTAAACCATTGATTGAGAATTTGACCATTAGTTCTCAAACACTGTTGTAATGAAATATGGAAAGATTCTTTTTAAGCCCTTCTCATAGAGCTTAACAATAGAGATTTTTTTGTACTGTTCATCGGATAAGCTCTCAAGGAATATACGACAAATGTATGCACATTCACAGGTAACGTACTTGCAGCGCAATAGTTTTTCACTATAAATTATGGGTTAGCTAATCACACTTATTGATTTACCTAATAAAACAACAAAATATTCTTAGTTAAATTCATTAAACTCTAAAGCAATGAAATATGGAAACTCTGCTCACAGAGCTTAACACCAGATACCTACATATATCTTCTTGTTGCCAAAGCTGGAGATTCATACAGATCGAACTCGCAGCGACATGTAGTGAGTAAGCATTAATATCTCTCTTTTAAATACTTATTAACTAAATAAAGTATAGATATAAAATTATTCCTCAAGTGTTTGCCTTTAGTTCGGTTAGGTTATGTGGCTCCCTCTTTCTGAGAGAACACACTCGGACCAGAAAGGCCCATTATGATACTACCGAGATTCTCTTTCAACACTGTTGTGCGTGTTAAATTTGGTCAGCATTGGAAGGGACCTACCTATATTAGCCGGTTCCAAATGGCAAAACATCACTTTATCTTAGATTTATCACAAAGCTCTTTTAAGAAGCATTTTTGGCAAATTAGTACTGCCGGAAAAATTGCCAATTGCTTGCCGACAAGTGCGTACCGTTCGAAAGAAAAACCTTTTCGATATCAAATTTTGTTATGCTTCAGCCAGGGATTGAACCCACGACCTACAGGTTAGAAGGCCAACGTACTAACCACTGAGCTACGGCACCCACTGCCTTTAGTTAACTAATGATTTCAGAACCCTTTGTCATCAAATACAAAAATAATAAATTATGAAAAGGCTCTTATTAAACCTGTATCGTAGAGATTCGCAACAGATTCTTCGGACCATCTATCTAACAAGCTATAAAGGGGCAACAACTTACCGGGTACCTATGTAAAATTGTTCATGACCAGAATTAGCCTTTTACTAAGAAACTCGGATGTGATTTTTATTTTTACTCCTGAGTTTAAAAAACTTTGCTATTGATGTTACATGGACTTTGGTCTTTATACCTTAAAGGGTCGAGAAAGTAAAGTGTATTAGTTTACGATCATATTCGAATTGGAAAATTAGTAATTCATTTTATCTAAAATATTAAATAAAAAATAATCAATATTCGAATTAGATTAGAGCCTATGCCAAATAATTCTAATAAAGCATTTACAAAGCGTGTCCTCTGTGTTATATGAAATGATGGATAAGTTACCGGCAAGCCAAAGAGGTAATTTGGAGGAACTTAGCTTCCAGTCTCACAGTCTTAACAGACGAAATTCCAGATTGCACTCATGCTACAGGAAAACAGTATTTGTTTGGAAGACGATGAAGGTCTTGTCATATCTTTTGGGGCTGGGCGTCCTTAGTCCGTCTTATAGCGAAATAGCTACAGCAAAGAATGTCTTAGTTTTTATTAGCACAGTGGACACAAGAGACTCAATAGCGGTTTTTTTAGCCCAAAAAATCTTTGAGATCTCAGTGCTTAACTTTTGAGTCAACTTGCACCGTAACAGTGTAATATTTTCCACCACAACCGGGAACATTTTGGAAAGCTTTTTGTTTCAATCCCCTCTTACTTACTTACTTATGTGGCCATAACAACCGAATATCGATTTAGGCCGAATATAACATGCTTCGCCAACCATTTCTGTTCTTCGCTAGCTGACGCCAGTTAGATTTTCCAAGCGCCGTCAGGTTCTCCAATACTTGGTCTTTCCACCGGAGGTTAGGTCTTCCTCTTCTGGGTCGTCCTCCAGCGGGTTCCGAATATAACACCTTCTTAGCTGGAGCGTGTTCTTCCATTCTCTCGACATGACCTAGCCAGCGCAGCCGCTGGATTTTGATGCTCTTTACTATGTCAATATCGGCATACAGCTCATACAGCTGTACCTGTACAGCTGTACCTTATTCGGTACTCGCCGCCAACGCAAATATTGCAATTGCATTTGTTAATGCTGGTTCCAAGATAGACTCGCGTGTTCATGCCGATTATGTCAATATCGTCGGCATACGCTAACAGCATGACATTTTTGTTGAAGATAGTGCCATTATGTCGTAGATCAGCAACTCGTATTATTTTCTCCATAATATTATTATGTATTAAACGGTGCACAACGGGAGTTATGCAGTGTCATTCTACAAAGTCTAATGAGCTTTACAGGAATACCGAACTCAGATATTGTTGCGTAGAGGTAATCCCTTACCGGACTGTCGAAAGCGGCTTTATAATCAACAAATAGGTGGTGTGTGTCGATCTGTTTTTCTTGGGTCTTCTCCAGGATTTGGCGCAGTGTGAAGCCACACTGATAATGTCCAATCAGGTTGTGGAGCGTGGGCTTCAATCTTTCACACAATACGCTCGATAGGACCTTGTATGCGATACTCAGGAGACTTATTCCACGGTAGTTGGCGCAAATTGTGGAGTCTCCTTTTTTATGTACAGGATAAAGAACACTGAGCCTCCAATCATCAGGCATGCTTTCATCCGACCATATTCTGCTTATGAGCTGGTGCATGCAGGTGAGCAGCTAATCACCTCCGGTCTTAAACAGCTCGGCAGGCAGGCCATCAGCACCTGCAGCTTTGTTGTTCTTCAGCCTTAAAATGGCCGCTTCAACATCGTCATAGTCGGATGCTGGAACATCAACACCATCATCTGTGATCGGGGTTATCGGGCAATCTCCTCCACTGACGGAATTGTTCGTAGCATCGCCATTCAGTAACTCTGGACATCTGTAACCAGATTCCCTGCGTTGCACCTGCACGCAGGGTTTTTCTGTAGACGGCGTCTTTCTCTGCGGTAGCGTCGCGACACTCCTGATCATACCACTCATTCCTCAGAGGCCGGTAGTAACCGATTACCTCCTCGGCAGCAGTAGTCATGGAGTGGGATATATGTGTCCACCGTGCGCATGTGTTCTGCATAAGCAGATCCGATAGTGGAGTGAAAAATGCATCTGATGTCTCTGGTGATCGCAGCTTACTGACGTCGGGCTTTGGATGCTGGAATCTGGTACCACCAATTACCATGTTGATGCGGATTGTGGCCAGCCGTTCGTTCACAGGAGTGAAATGTGAGACAAGATGTCGTGGTCTGTTGCTGACCAAAAATCCGCATCCTAATTCGTGCCTTTCAGCATGGCAACTGTAGTAAATATCACAGGATGCTCTTTTGGAGCAGCCCTGTCCCGTCCATCATATTTCCTGGAGAGCGATGATGTCAGCTCTTTATTTTTCGAGGACATCAACCAGCTGGATAGAGGCACCCTCCCTATAAAGGGACCGGACATTCCAGATGCATATCCGTAAATCATGGTCCTTATTTCGTTTGCGGGGGTCATCAACAAGAGTGGTAGTCCTTATCCGAGGCATTTTTACATTATTTACTGGGCAAGTTTTTTATGTGGCGGGACCCAAACACAACGCACAACCTCTAACTGAGGAGATTTTCGCCACTCACTTCAGCCGCCTCCCAGCGGGTGTCATGAGGACATTGCCCGGTGGTCGCCACGTGGAGGGCCCCCATTAATAATAATGAAAGCGCCATCACATAGTAAGCAGAGCAAGCTACATGAATACCCCTCATTAACAAATAGAGGTATCATCACATAGCGCTTAGATCAAACTACATGACAGCCAGTGAGTTGACTTGCGATGAGTTCAACAAGGATTGCGCTAGCCCTACCCGGTTACCTTGCGAAAACACCACCAGATCAATCCCTACTAAAATTTAATATTCCGAACAAATTTTATTTTTCATATTTTTCATTTTTCTTTTAATGTATATTTATGAGTTTTCAAAAGAATTCTTTTGAAAATTGCAATTATTTCGATTTGGGAAGTATATGACGTCCCACTCTGGTGAAATCTACTAGATGTTCCGCCATGGACTTTTCAACCAGCCTCGTACTTACATATATGTGTAAGAATATTTTGAAAACAACCAACTGTGCGCACTTTATGTTAATCGCCTAAAAGCATGCAATATATTTTTACTATGTTTTATTTCGAAGAATTTGAAAGTCGCATTTGACATTTTACACTAATGTTGGCATATAAAATAAAAAATTATATGAATATTGACGGTATTGTAAGTAATATACAAATACTATGTTCATTAGGGAGGGTAAAATTTTGCTGCAAATTGTATAGTAAAAAAGTCGAAACGAGCAATAATTCTAGGTGTATTCGCCTATGAAGCAATTAAGCAATTAACAAATCGATGTTGCTTTCCACAAAAAAAATAATTTTTTTATTATATTTGTATGGATAGACTCATAATTTCTTGGGCAAATATACTTAGAATCATTGATAGTTTCTTTTTTTTTTGCTATACGATTTGTCACGTTTTCTTTGCCATACAAAATTTGACGCTCCCTAATGTACAGTACGTACGTATTATATATTTAATAATTTTTACAATAATCTTTTAAGTAATAAATGCCTACTCCTACTACTCCAATAACTTATTACATACATAAATAAATTAGAGGTCTTACCATGACTACCTGCATGCTAGCTTTCCATTCTCGTAAAAAAAAGAGTCGACTTCTACTCCGACTCTCACTACTTGGGTATAAAATAAAAATCTCACCACATACATATATGCAGTATGCTAATAGTTTCTCTGGCTTTTACTATATAACATAATATCATCATGATAATAAGTACTATTTATAACGAAAGCCTATGCTTTGTTATCATATTTACTTTTACTTTTATCATATTCTTCCTTTTAATTATTTCCAATTTGAGCAGAAATTGTCATTTCCGCCTTATTCTCTCCTGCTTGTTTGCTATCTCTTTCATAATAGTAATTCACGTAGACAATAACATTTTGTTGGGTTCGTATTGTATTATTGCTTGTTATCCTTTATTGTCGCAAATACTTGTACTGGTTGCTATAAAACAAACACATAGACACACATAAATAGAAATGAAATATAGGGCGTATATATTTATCTAGCATATATAATTTACTATAATTGCAAATACTCGTGTACACACTTCAATTGCCATCTTTTTTCGTAGTTTTCTTTTTTTTTTTCTTCTTCTTTTTTACTCACTAATATATATGTTGGAATATTTGCAGGACAATTCTAGTGATAACTACGATAATTAGAAAATATTTTATTTCTGACAATTATTTCAACGGTAAAACAATGCAAAGAGAAGGGTTTTGAAAAGGCTCTTTGAGAAAGCTCGAAATAGTAATGTCATAAGAGTTCTGCTCTACGGAATCGCCTAAGCTAAGTAGGTATCTCTCAATACTGCCCAAATTCAACAATCAATATAACAAAATTATAGCTCAGCATAGATTAGGTAGGTAGGTAGGTAGGGTGCCGTAGCTCAGTGGTTAGTGTGTTCGACTTCTGATCTGTAGGTCGTGGTTCAATACCCGGCTGATGCATAACAAATTTAATATCGAAAAGATTTTTCTTTCGAACGGTACCCACCTGTCGGCAAGCAATTGGCAATTCTTCCGACAGTAACAACTTGCCATGAAAAAGCTTCTAAAAAGAACTCTGTGACAAAACTCAGAAAAAGTGATGTCACAAGTGTTCTGCCGTTCGGAACCGGCTAAAATAAGTAGGTCCATTCTAATACTGTCCAAAATTTAAGACGCAGAACAATAATGGAAGAGAAGCTCGGCCAATGAGCCCTTTGGGGCTTTAAGTGCCACATATTTATTTTTTTTTTATACATTAGGTACATTAAGACCCCAAAATTTGGTAATCCAATAGCGCTTATGGGTCCGTAGTGACACCAGAACGACTCGACCTAGTTATGCGATGTAGAAATCTTTGATAATTTCTATTTTCAATGCAAATTTCCGTAGTGCTCTCTTGAACAATGCCTCCGCTTCAGCTAGATTGTTGAGCTCTGGAGCTCCTGTGCAGTATTTGGCAGGTTCCTTAGGGTGCCGGATAGCTACAGAGAAAATGCTCTAGGTTTTCCTTTACACTTGACTTACACTTGACCTTATATTATATTTGGGTACATATAGTAGAATTTTATGCTCAAAATGATCGGCGAACATTTTATTCGCATATCTCCTATTTGAGTGGGTCATTTTGACCCTTCTTTTATATGAATGTAAAAAAAGTCCACTATATCGATCATTTCGAGGTTCTAACTTTTTAGAAAATATGTTTCTAAGTAATTTACATTGGGAACTTTTAAAGAGGCACCTCACTGATGCCCTCTAGTGAAATTTAATTAACACTTTGAGTGCCAAATTTCTCGACAAAAAGTTGAAAGCATCCATACTCATATCAAGAAGTGATAAACATGGTCTACGAAAAAAATCTATATCTAGAAAAATGTAACTATAAATCTGCAACATATGTGTTTGCTGTGAATTACTATATAAAATTTTAATAAAGTTCGATTTAAACATTACTCTTTTTTCACTCTTTTTTAATTCAATTTATATTTTCAATTCAAATGCATTTTATTTTCCAGCTAAATCATATTTCATATACCTATATACCATTTCCATGGATTTGTTTTCATTCGAACTTATTAAAATGGAAATGAAAGCTAAACAAAATAATACAAAACAAATAATAAATAAATAAATGTGAATAACAAAACAACAATAACAAAACATCAATGCACTACAAACTGTCATCGATAAAACAAAGTGTTATTTATCCTTTTTGGGGGATACAATTTACACTAACCACCACCATGAACATCAACATTACTACCAACACTACCACCACCAAAGCCACCTACAAAATTATGATCAATTCAACTATCATTTTAGTCAAACATGAAGCAATTGTAAGTTGCTTGCACCCACCCCAGCTAAAAATTTGTTGGTTGTTATTTAAATATTAAAATAAATAAAAAATTCCCCCATTCTCTTAACTTAACTAAACAACATAGCAGCTGTTTTGCTAACACATGCAATATAAATACGAGTGAACACATGAACTTCCTCGTATACTAACCCAGAATGATAGAAATACAGATTGCGCCCTGAGTGAACAGTTATCTTTTTTGGTTTGAGTTTGACAGCCGACTGTTCGTATGCACACGTCATAAACGAAGAAAACATTAACCGAAAGGGCAAATAAATTTGTATAATTCTTGTATTTATATAGTACACGGTTACTTAAAACAATTTTGATTGAATAAAAGGTGATCTTTAAAAATGAAGTGTGCAGTGTCAAGTTGCAATAACGATAGTTGCGACAAATCGTTATTAAAGAATTATTGTACCTTTCCGTGTGATGTGGATTTGGCAAAAAAGTGGATTAGTTTCTGCCGGCGATTAAGTCCTTTCAACCACAAAAATTGTGTGATTTTGTGCAAGGACCATTTTATAGATGATTATTTTATAAACCTTAAGCAATATGAAATGGGTAAAATTTATTTATTTTATTACCACAGCATTCGCATTTCTGAAATGTTCCTAATTTTCCAGGCTTTGCGTCAAAACTTAAATTGAAGCGCGGGATTGTGCCAACTATTTTCCGAGTATCTGGTGGGACAACTTTTTGGGAACAGCGGGTGCAACGAAGAGAAAATAAGCAGATCGTTGCTATGTTGTTGCATCAACAAAGTTCAGAAATTGCAGTTAATGGTAACAAAAAATTGGTTGGTTATTGTATGGAAATATTCAACTGCTTAGATTGTGTTGAAGTTGGCGATAATGTCAGCATCATTACTGCATTAGCCAGCACGGTGATCGAGGAAGATAAAGAAAATTTGCATTTCCACTCTTCAAATGTCCTTGGAGAAGCCTCAAACTCTCCTGTAATAATGCATAACACTAGCAACGTATTCGAGGAGGTGGAAGAAAATCGCATAGTTGAACTAATAAATATATAAATATATATTGTATATGTTAAAAGCGTTAAAGGCTCCTGCACAGACTTCAGAAAAAGCATTCCGCAAAGAGTATCGCCTTGAAGCTCTCTTTTAAACGCACGGAAAGGAAGTATGTATATAACATACAAGTTTTAAAAAGCAGTTTAGCAAATACTCCGCAAGATTGTAGAAACATAGAAAAAAAGCCCAAGGATATATTCACTAGCGGGCAGATAAACAAATTGAAAAATGCGGACAAAAAGCAATATTGGCATGAGAATGATATTGCCCAATCAAGCACTCATCGTGCGGCAAGTGCTAAAGCCTACAAACTACAATTAATGGAAACGGGTTGTTCATAACAAATAATTTTGTACAAAATCATATTGAGCAATCTTCCAGTATTAATTGCAATATTAGGGTAAATAAATTGTTCTTCTTCTTTTTATTAATTCTTTTGTAATTCCAAATTAATTCTTTTTTAAATTATTGTTATAATTATTTAATTTATTTTATATATACATATGTGCACAATAAAACTTGTAATGCAGACACGAAACCATTTCGCTTTTATTTATATATAGATCCATGGTTTTTTCACTTCGGCAATTTCTGGTCACTTTAGGTTACATACATAATTTCGCGCTATATTTTTGTTTACTTGTTTCTTCTAATATTTTTCATAATAAAGTAATAAATATTGATTATTTTACAATTTTGTACAAACGTTCGCAGTTTTATTTACCTTTTGTATGGGATTTTGACACTTCTTATTTGCCTACTGTTCGTACTGTTTCGTTTATGACGTTGCAGGGCGCAATCTGTATTTCTATCATTCTTGCATACTAACTATATTTTGAATTTTTATGAAAAAAAGAAATAACGAACAGAGAGCTGCAACGGGTACATAATTTTCGTGCGCACTCGAGTATACACTCGGATTTTGTTGCAATCAAACTTTTAAGTACGAGTACAAGTATTGGCCGCTAGGAGCGAGTGCTAGACGAACATGCTGTTCGCAAAACTCGAACCAAATGCGCAAATGTTTGATATAATCGAGTGTCGAATGGACACTCGTACACACACGAACAGCTACTCGGCACACGAGCTGATTGAATGCATTCGAGTAACACTCGAGTGTGCACAAAATTTGCATATAATCTTAAATAATATATGTATGAACGGCAGTCAACCTTTTTATGAGAAGTGATTAACAGCAATTAGCGAAGCTTTATGTGTTTGTAAGTTCAGAATGACAACAAGAGAAAATTCTATTAGTGAGAACATTGCCAATGGCAACTATACACTGTCTGGCCGGCGCAAAGGGCGAAGTTTCGTATGGAATGTTTTATCAGAAATCATACAGCCGGATGAAACTGTACTGGAAGGTTTTGTTTACTGTCGCAGTTGCTTAAAAGTATTAAAGTATTGCAATGGACAGACGTCTAACCTAATTCGTCACCCATGCTGCAAAAAAATCAAAGAGTCGCAGCACTTAAAAACTGTCACAGCGTCAGACAAAAATGAAGCCATTGAAAAATGCACATCATGGATTATTGAAGACTGTCGGCCATTTTCAGCAGTTCAAGGTTCTGGCTTCTCGAAACTGGTAAAATTCTTTATCAAGGTGCAACGTATGGCGAGCACGTTGATGTAGAGGATTTGCTACCTAACCCAACAACAATTTCCCGCAAAGCCCAAAAGTACGCAAATGAAAAAAAAGAAAAACTTAAAGAAGAAATAAATAACATTGTGAGCAGCGGTGGAGCTACAGCTACAATCGACATGTGGACGGACAACTACGTAAAGCGGAAAATCAGAAGAAATATCCCTACCTTTCAAAACTGGCATTGCAGATTCATTCAATGCCAGCTAGCAGTGCAGCCGCCGAGAGATCTTTTTCTTTGGCTGGCAACATAATATCAGAAAAAAGAAATAGACTAGGGCCAGGATCGGTAGACAGCTTGCTGTTCTTAAATTCTTATTATAAAAATTACAATGTTTGAAAGTCATACTGCATTTTCGATCTCAAATGTTTCTTCTGTTTTTGACTATTAGTAAAATTTACAATCTTAAACTTAACATTTATAATACATGTAAAGTGATAAGTGCCATAAAATGGATTTTTTTCTTTTCTTTTTACTTATTATTTTTATTTCTTAAATTAAGGTTTTTAAAAAAAATGAATATATTTAAATGCAATGAAGTGTTTCTTTTTGTTTTAATACTTTTGTTTATTTATTATTTGTTAAGTAATAAATACCATGAAATGAGTTTTGAATGAATTCTATCCTTAAACTGCAGTTTTCTTTTTTAATACAAAGCCTAATACAGTGTGTAAGCTAAGACCGAATGCGGCATCAACACTCGAGTACTTACTCGAATTTAAGCGAGTGTGATTGAGCAAGCTCGAACATACTCGAAGCTGTTCTCTGATAACGAATATAATGAAAAAAGAAAAAACAACAACAAAAACAATAATAGCAACCATTATCACCATAGACGACATTTCTCTTGATGTTGTTGGTGATCAAAATTATAGCATATTTTTAGGTAATAATGTGTAAATGACAGTATTTAAATTGCCTGCCATAGTATTTGGGTTAATTGTAGCATTCGAAAAATATATGAAGATATTTGTTTAATATATTTGTTTTGTTATAAAAATATTTTAAATATAATATACGCACATTGAGAGTACTAGCCTACAAATTTATAATATTGTAAATATCATTACACCTGTTAATTATGAGTTAATTACGAAGAATATAATTTCTTTGCTTTTTTTCTATTTTGGAAAACCCTATAGAATTCAAATGGCAAAAGTTTAACTTCGGTATTATTGAAGCTTAGTTATCATAGACTATTTAAAATAGACATACATATAGTAGATAGATTCAAAAGAGCACATGTATGGTAGATAGGCGCGGTTTTTATCTGATAACGCGCATTTTTTAATGCATTCGATAGTCAGAAAAAATAATCTCTTGTACCGAATTTCAGTTCTATAACTTCATATTTTTTGGTATGCAAAATCTACAAAAATTGATTGGAAAAAATAAGTTTGTAAGCACATCGATTTATTAGTAAATATAATCAGATAGTATACAAAGTTTCATTTTCATAGTGCTGCTTTTTCTGCGCAGTGTAAAAATATGCATACCTTTGTATAGGAGGCGTGGTTTTCAACCGATTCCGACCATTATCAAAGCTATCATTGTGTTAATAAATATAATGCTATATATCGTAATTCAGCTTCTTGACATTGTATTTTCGCGCGAAAACTGAGAAAATGTTCATACGAAGACACACTTTTGCATGGAAGATAGGTGTTATTCTTATCCGATAACGCTCATTTTGTTCTTTGGTTAATAAAAATAATATTTTCCATCAATTTGCAGTTCTATAGCCTCATATTTACGTATGCAAAATCAAAGGAAAACAAAACTTTATATGGGAGGTAGGCGTGGTTTTCATCTGTTTGCCACAATTTTCACACATATTCATTTAGCAGTTAACATAATCATATGTACTAAGTTTTATCTTTATACCTCCATATTTCTCTGCGAAAATTGTGAAAGTATATATACGAAAGTATGATTTTGTTTGGTAGGTAGGAGTAGTTTTTATTCGATTTCATCAATTTTTGCACTTTTCTATTCCTTTATAAAGAAAATAATGTGCACCAAATATTATAGCTGTATATCTTTCATACACGAAATGTGAAAAACAAATGTGTCGTTTTAATCCGATTAATCTATTTAACATATCTGTTCTTTAGTCAAATTAATTTTATATGCCGAGTTTCTCTGTGTTATCTTTATATTTTCGTGCATAAAGCCTGAAAACACTCACATCAAGGAACAATTTTTGTATGAGAGATAGACGTGGTTTTAAGCCGATTACCCTAAAATATACTTTCACATGTGTAAAAACATACTTTCGGAAATATATTTTTATGTGGGAGTTAAGCGCGGTTTTCGATTACTCCAATTTTTAAATATCTCTATTCTCGGGCTATATTAACCTCATGTACTAAGTTGCTGTTTGACATGTTTATATTGGCGTGTGAGAAACATGAAACCTCTACACAACTATGTGTAAATTTGATTTACCTACAAAACTCATTCGACTCTGCAGAATGACACTGCTTAACTCTCGTTGTGCAGTGAAATTTGGGAAGGACCTCTCCCCTCCGTTCAATACCGAACTAGATTTCAGACAAGGTGATTCGTTATCGTGTGAATTCTTCAATCTTATTATAGAGAAAATTATACGAGCTGCAGATTTACGACATAATGGCACTATCTTCAACAAAAGTGTCATGCTGCTGGCGTCTGCCGACGATATTAACATAACCGGTATCAACTCGCGAGCAATCAGTACAGCATTCTCTGAATTGGAACAAGAGTCACGACGGATGGGTCTTACGGTGAACGAGAGCAAGACGGAGTACCCAGCGTCTACAAACAAAGAGCCCCGGCATCTTGGACAACACGTCACTGTTGACAATTACACATTCGAGGTGGTGAAGGACTTCGTCTATTTTGGAACCAGCATCAACAACTGTAATGGCGTCAGCCTGGAGATCATGTGTAGGATAACTCTTGCTAACAGGTGTTTCTTTGGGCTGAGTAAGCAATTGAGTAGTCGAGCTCTCTCTCGAAGATCGAAAATCACCTTCGGACCTATTTGCGTTGATGGTGAGTATCGAATAAGAAATAAATTAACTTCAAATATCAAGTTTCAGCTAGCCATTTTGCGATTTTCATGTACGAAACATGAAAAGTGGCATACGCAAGCATACTTTTATATGGGAGGCGGGCTGATTTTCATCCTATTACGCCTATTTTTGAATATATTCGTTTGTAACGAATGTAACATCATGTATCTAGCTTCAACTCAATATCTTCAATATTAAACAAGAATATATTTCTCTCCTTATGAATGTGACAAATAGAGATACAAATGCAATGAGTATAGAAATTTAAGGGTTGAATGTCAGAATTTGCTTCTGATCTCATCACTTAAATAAATTTCCCAAAGGGTGTTATTAGTGTGAACTATACATAACATATATATGAGTATAGGTTGGTAACTGTACTACATACATATATATTAAACTTATGATTTGTAAAGTCCAAGTTATTATTATAATTTCTCAGTTTTTTTTTTCTCTTCAAAGTTTTATTACCACTCATGGAGTTAATAATTTACATATGAATAGGTTAAATATTGTTTTTTTTTTGTTTTGTTTGTTGAATATACAGAAAACACAAAAAAAAACAACAAAGCACAAAAGAAAAAGTAAAAAACAAGTGCAGCAACGCCCAAAAAATCGCCATCTAGTCATTTTCTATTCGCGCATAGTGCATAAATACTTTGACACATTTGTATTTAGTACACTCCTAAAATTATGTTAATTTGTAATCGTAATTGTGCACACATTTTATGCGTTTAAAATGCAAATGTTAAATATATTTTTGTTTCTTTATAATGTTTGCCAAACAAATTCTTACCCATCTACTTAGTGAATTTACTCGAAATTAGAAATTATGAAAATGGTTATTCCAGGGTGATTTTTTAAGAGCCTTCGGATTTGAGTCTATAGTACGATCTATATAATTCAATGTTTAAAGATGATTTCAGGCGTTAAATCGCACGATCTAGGCGGCCAATTGACCGGCCCCAAACGTGAAATAAGCTGTTCACCGAACTCGCCTCTCAATTGAGCCATTGTTTCGCGTGCTGTGTGGCATATGGTATCGTCTTGTTGAAACCACATTTCAGCCAAGTCCAGCTCGTCCATTTAGGGCAAAAAAAAAAGTTTGTAATGATCGCACGATAGCACTCGCCATTGACAGTCACGTTCCTGCCTTCGTCGTCTTTGAAAAAGTACCGTCCAATGATGCCACCGTCCCATAAACCACACCAAACAGTGAATTTTTCGGGATGCATTGGCAGTTCTTGCAATGCTTCTGGTTGCTCTTCACACCAAATACGGCAATTTTGATTGTTCACGTATTCATTCAACCAGAAATGAGCTTCGCCGCTGCACACAGTTTTCCGATAAATAAAGTGGATCTTCATCCAACTTTGCCAGCGCTCATTCAACAAAAGTTAACCGTTGTGGTAGGTCGTGTGGCTTCAACTCTGTATTTTAAAAGGTTTTATACCTAAATCCTTCCGCAAATTTTTTCACGTAGTGGAGTAACAGAGGTACAATTGCTGTGAACGGCGCCAAATCGATAATTCACGGTCATCAACAACACTGGCGATAATTCACGGTCATCAACAACACTGGCGGATCCAGCTGCGATATTTTCCTCTGTCCGCACTCTACGTAAGCGTGTTGGTGGTTTAATGTGCAATAATGTAAATTTGGTGCGAAATTTAGTCACAAATTCTGAATAGCCGCCTCAGAAGGTCGCCTAAACTGACCATAAAATGGAAGAAGTGAATGATGCACTTTCTTAATCGAGCATGAATTTTGATAATAAAATTCAATAATCTGCAAGCGTTGTTCGTTTGTAAGTCGATTCATGGTTAAATTATAGACCAAACTGAATATGTTTGATAGTAACATGTTACACGAAGACAGTTGAGCTGCCAAAAACAGTGTTGAAAGATGCTAAAAAATCACCCTGTACTATGAGTCTTCCGGCAGCAAGTAATTTTCGGTGAAATATACTTTACAAATGGGTTCAAATAATGCATCACCAATATGAGTGATGCCACAAGAGTGCTGCCGTTTGGGATTTTTGGGAATAAAACTTAAAATGGGATGACGGAATTTCGGGATTGGCATCGCAAACATATCAACTTATTAGCATTAGTATTGGTGTATATCTTAGAGCTACAAAATGACAAAATGAATACGCTCTGGCATGAGATTAAATTTCGAAAATTATTTCATTAAAATAGAATTTAATTATAGCCATTTGCTTCAGGAATATTCATGAATGATCAATTCAAATACCTATTCATCTTCGATTTTAATTGTATATGTTATGAAACCCTTCAAAATGTACTACGATGTATATCAAATTTCTTAATTACAGAAAAATCAAATGTCTACACAATCATTCGATTCAGTTAACAAGCTAATTAACGAATTCACACGCATTGAAAACACCTACTTGCATGTAAACCATCAGTAGAAGAGTAGCAATTAAATTGAAATGGGAAGGTTATAATAAAAATCAAATATTTCAAAAGACAACTAGATATTTGCTAGTATTAGAAAATGAAGAAAATTATAAATTAATTTTTAAATGTTCGAAAAGCAGGGAAAAGTCTAAATAAATAGGTAATATCAGGTGTAGTAAAAATAAATCCATTATTTTTCCAATAGATGGCTTTAGTAATCTGTATCTCGCGTTGTATAAGTGTGATTGCGATTACGCTAGATGGCGTTAGAAAGATAGGATTTCGTTCTAAATAAACTTTTCAGGCAGTTTCGTAATTTCTTGAGTCAGTATTGTTTGAGCAGGCGTCAGAGATGGACACCAGTAAAGAGAAAATACGCCATATTTTATAGCTTTTCTCCGATAAAGGCGAAAACACAAGCCAGACGGCTGAAAATGTGAATAGTGTTTATGATCCTGATACTGTACACGTGCAATTTTGGTTTCGTTTCGGTATTTTTGATGTCAAAGGTGCAAGGCCAATTGTCGAAAATATCGATAAAATGATGGAAATCGTCGAGTCTGACCGTCATGTAAGCACTGTTTCTATTGACCAGCAGCTAAACATTGCACAAAAAACCGTTTGGAACCATTTAAATAAGGCTGGATAGAAAAGAAGTTCGATATATGGGAGCCACACAAGTTATCGCAAAAAACCCTCTTGGACCGAATTTTCATCTGCAAATCGCTGCTGAATCGAAACAAAATCGATCCATTTCGAAAATGGTCATGGTCGAATAGAGGTGAGCCGGCGCAAACAGTGGCCAAGCCAGGATTGACGGTCAGGAGGGTTTTGCTATGAGCTGCTCCTCTATGGCCAAACTCTTAATTCGGACCTGTACTGTCAACAATTGGACTGTCTGAAGGAAACAATCGCCCAGAAGCGGCCAGCTTTGGCCAATAGGAGAGGAATTGTATTCCATCAGGACAACGCCAGGCTACACATATCGATAGTGACTCGCCAGAAGCTCCGGGAGCTTGCTTGGTAGGTTTTTATGCATCCACCTTATAGTACGGACCGGACCTGGCACCAAGTGATTATTACCTGTTCCTGTCTATGGCGAATGATTTTGCTGATGAAAAAATCGCCTCAAGAGAAGCTTGTGAAAATCGACTATCCCAGTTTTTTGCCAATAGGGACGAGGGTTTCTATGAGAGTGCATTATGAAATTACCGTCAAAATGGCAACAAGTTATCGAATAAAACGGTGCATATTTGACCTAAATCGGATCATTCTAACTATGCTAAATAAAACCTTCAATTTAATGCATAAATAATACTTTTTACTAGGCCTTATATAATCGTTACGATTACTTTTAAAATATATGTTCTTTTTATTAGTATGTGTTTTTAATATAAATAATTTGTACCACATACATATTCACGCACATACAGTGGCTCCCAGCTTATTTCGTACAGTGACAGTTTAAAAATTGCTGCAGTCGTAATTCCTAATATAGCAAAAATTTGAACAAAATATAAATGCCATTTTAGAAAGGAAGGTTTGTTTTTTATTTTCCAAAATTTACTTTTTCAAAATTTTAGTGTTTGACACTATAAAAAAATAAAATAAGAAAAAAATAGGAAAATTCATGTCACAGCTTATTTCGTACAGTCTCTTTAAGTTCAAACTAAAAACAAAGTAAGTTGATTTTAATATTTAGTTGACATCCCTTAGCGTTAATGACAGCCTGGAGTCTATTTGGCATTGAATCCACCAATTTTTGAGTGATGTCTGGTGTGATTTTTTTCCATTCTTCCATCAGTACCTTCTTTAGGTCTTGCTTATTAGAAATCTTGTGTGTTCTTATTTTATTGTCCAAAATAGACCAAAGATTTTCAATCACATTCATGTCAGGTGACTGTGGTGGTGGAGACATCAAGTGTGGGCAGTTCCAAATAAGCCAAGATTGCACAATCCCAGATTTATGTTTTGGGTCATTATCTTGGTAATACCGAAATTCTTCCCGCAAACCCAGTTTGTCTGCACTTTGAAGTAAATTGTTTTTCAGAATCTCGAGGTACTTCATTTTGTCCATTGTTTCCTCAATAAAAACCAATTCACCTACTCCGGCTGCTGACATACAGGCCCAAACCATCACGCTACCGCCACCATGCTTCACTGTGGGCTTAAGGTTCTCCTTGTTTAGCTCGGTATTCGCTTTACGCCAAACATATGACATTCCGTCCGAGCCAAAAATATTAAACTTAGACTCATCCGCGAAAATAACGGTATTCCAGAACGCAGGAGTATTAATAATATGCTCTTTGGCGAAGTCAAGTCGGCGTTGTATATTCATTTTCGAAATGAATGGTTTCTTTCGGGCTACTCGACCGTTCAAGTCATGATTGCGCAGCACACGTCGGACAGTTTCAGCACTGGATGATTTTCCTATTTCACGCTGAACCTCTGCAGCCAACTTCGGAGCGGATAACTTTGGATTTTTCTTAATTTTTCGTACAATATAACGCTCGTCTGATGCGTTGAAAATCTTATTAGGTGCTTCTCTGCCCTTGTTCTCCAACCGATTTTCGCGAACGAAGCGTTGAATGATGTATTGGACAGTTGAGGCACTTAAATTTGTCATTTCAGCAATTTTTCGCACACTCTGACCTTTCCTAAAATGGTTAATTACCAGTTTACGCTGTTCCATCGTTGTACGACGACCCATAACGCTAAATGTTTAATTTACAGCACTTTAACTATTTAAAATAAGAATAATAAAAATTGTTATAATAGTTAAAAAGGTCCAAAAACTCATACAATTCAAAAAAACTTTGTAACTGCGCGGCAGAATGAAACTTACTTACATTGAAGTTTGTGTACGAAATAAGATGTGAGCTGAAAATCAGCTGATCAATAGTTTTTCTCTCTTGCATGACAAAAAGAACAATTTTTGGGGTTCCCCGTTTTCTTATTAGGTTTACTAAACACATACATAGACATCTACATTCAAAACTTATTGATAAGTTTTTTAGTTTCGATGTTACAGCCATGTACATAAAAATATATACACTGTACGAAATAAGCTGTGAGCCACTGTACATGAGTATGCCCACAAGGAGTAATTATTATTTAAAAAAAAAATGTCACTCAACAGGCATTAAATTCAACTTCATCACAAAACATTTAGTTTCACTCTTATAACTTGAGCACTTCAATACATGTGTATATTTCTATATATACTTAAATATCAAACACACGCAAACAGTATCATCCAACTATCCAAGGAACTAACATTTAATTAAGCTAATTGCAAATATGTATATAGAATGTTCATGTTCTTCCTGTAACTATCTAACATGACTTAGCATGCACATGCTTGCTAACATGATCTATACTTATGTACTGCTATGCAACAGTTATCATTTTTTTTTTCTCACCCTCTAATATAATTGATGTTATTATCCATGTACAAATTACATTATATTTTCGCACCCTTGGGTAGATCTACGAGTATGTTTGCTTGGAAGTGGTTAAAAATTAGTGATAATAATTTTTTAAAGTAACGATTTTCAAATTAAAAGAACTTGAGCTTCATTTCAATTTTTTTTTTTGGTAAAAAATTTAGCAATAACTCTTAGAGGTTTTCAGAAAAAAAATTAAGGATTGTAGATCCAAGTCAGACATTATTCTCTATAGATTTAAGGACCATGCTAATATTGTACATCCTCGTATATACTATATATTTTTATGTATATCTGAACCATTTGAGCACTCTTGTCACATAAATAATACATAAAAATTAAATAGTGGAAGGAAATTCATAATAACTTCATTATGTTTAATAAGGCTTCTTTTCAATAAACATACGCGTTGTACACTAGTCGACGACTCTATTAGTAACTATTACACAATAGTTATGGAATAGTGCACGATAATATGTAAGTTTGCCTAAAAAATGCATGAACTCAACATTTTTAGGGGTAAAGTCGAGCCCTCAGTCGAGAAGCGAAAACCACACTCTACAAGTCTCTCATCATGCCTGTCTTTATATAGGGCACTAACACATGGATAAATTCCACCTCAGATAAGAGAAAGCTCGGAGTTTTCGAGAGAAACATCCTACCCAAACCTTTGGACCTATTTGCGTTGGTGGCGAATATCGAATAAGGTACAGCCATGAGCTGTATAAGCCGCATGCCGGCAACTACATAGTAAAACGCATTAAAATTCAGCAGTTGCGCTGGCTAGGTCATGTCGAGTGAATGGAAGAACACGCTCCTACAAAGAGACAGACTTAACCTCCGGTGGAAAGAGCAAGCACTGGAGAACTTGTCAGCGCTTGGAATATCTAACTGGTGCCAGCTAGCGAAGGAAAGAGTTGGCTGTCGAAGCATGCTAGATTCAGCGTAAACGGGTTTTAGGTTTTAATGACCACATAAGTAAGTAAGTAAGTAAGAAGTTGAGCTAAATAGACTCCCTTCAAAAAATAGGGAGCAAAATCAAGCAATTAGATAACAATTGTCCAGAAGTCGTTTCTAGAAAAGTACAATATATGACCAACTATTAATATATTCTCAACATTTTTTCCGAAAATGCTTATACTCTATCTCCATGGCTTTGTGGGGCTCCCTTAGAAAATTGTGATTTTTATGAAATTGGCTCTCACCGCTTCCACGAAACCTCTAGACATGTGACATGTTATTCTAATACAATATTTTCTCCGAACAAGCTAACTCACCATACTCACTCCTTAGGGGATCTCCCATACAAAATTAGCCTAAAGGCAGCAGAAAACTGACAAACAAACCCATAACTGATCAGGAATCGTCTCTAGAGTATGGTGACACATATGCCCGTATTCAATTTATTTTGCTCTTCTAATATTCTTCCGATATATAATTACCTTCTATCTTCATCTCTTACGGGGGCTCCCATACAAAATATGCTTAAAAACCTCTGAAATGAAAGTCATTGCTTTACATTGTTATAGGTCTCAATTAATTTTACACATTTTTCGGTTGAATTGTTGACAATGTCTAATCTAAAAAATCGAATCTTTTGTACTAGAGAATTAATGTCGAAATTTCTTGGCAATATAATGTCGAAAATGTAAATTCGTTAATTTTTGTTTCGACATTATTGTAAAAATATTTGCAATGATGTCGAAAATGGCGACTAAATTTTTCCAATAATGTTAAAACATGTTTTTCAACATTAATTCATGTAGCCCTGAATTCCATAGGTTCTTATCCCATAACTATGGCACAATCACGATAGTTCTAACCTTCTTTCTTTTACTTTCTACATTTTATTGATGACGTTGCAAACAATACGTTTGTATTTGCTAATCTAAAGTATACACTTGTATGCGTGAATAGCCGAAAACACCCACTGTGTCTCTACAAGCTACGTATTACTGAAATGAGATGTGTGTAAATACAATATTTATGCGAGGATAATCGATATTACAATATGTATGTATACATATACATCTATTTTACTGGCCTATTCCTATATTTATGAACAAATTGGGGGAAGTTTATTGTTTAAGGAATACTTTATCGATGAAGTAATGAAATATTTTTGACTGTGCGAAATCCCTTATTTCTGACTTAAATTCGTGCGAAATACTGATTATTAAAACTTAAATACCATAGAGCAATATTTTTGTATGTGATATAGGAGTAATTTTCTTTCGATTCTAATCATTTTGGAAAATACTAATTGTTTCATGAAAATAGACTTACATATCAAGTTTCAGCTTTCTATCTTTATATTTACATGCTGAAAGCTAAAAAACCTTCATTCGAACACATACTTTTGTATGAGAGATACGTGATTATCATCCGATCGTAATATTTTTCTGAAAAATAATTCCATTGATAACAATAGTCTTATTTATCGGCTTTCAGCTTTCAAACTTGTTATCTTTGTTTTGAAAGTTTTAAACAATTTTTCGAAAATATGCTTTTATATGGAAGGGTTGTATGTTTTTCATCCGATTGCAATGGTATTCGATAATATAGTTTTATTAAAGAAAATATTTACATATAGTGCATTTCGCTTGAGAACTTAATATTTACATGCTCAAAAATGTAAAAACTCTCATTCGAAAACATGCTTTTATATTGTAGATAGTCGTAATTTTCATCTGATGGTACTCATATTCCATATTACAATTTTATTGGTGAAAATATTCTTATATGGTAAATTTGAACTTGATATCTTTATAATTATCTGTAAAAAATTTAAAAACTCTCATTCGAAAACATGCTTTTGTATGGGAAATTGATGTGTTTTTATCCTATTGCGAACATTGTCTAAAATATAATTCTGCTGATGAAAATTGTCTTATAAACCGAATTGCAGTTTTTATTTACGTGGTGAAAATTTAAAAAAATTCATTCGAAAAGGTAAACATCTGGGTGTTTTGAAATCACACAATAAGATGGCACTAATAATGTTCACACATTAAAAAAAAAAAAAACAACCACTTCTTAAATATATAATATATTGTATTGGTTGTATATTCAATATACAAGTATTCTCATTTAAATTTTACAATCGTGCATGTGTATGATATGATGAAAAATATTTTAAAACAACTTTAGGAATGATGTGGAAATATTGTACGTAGTGGATGCACGCTTGGGTATGTTTGTGAATCGAACTATAAGTGAATCACTATGTTGGTATTTATAAACAATAATATGTAGAACTTAAAATTTGTCACTAAATTATTTTGATTTATGTTTATGGCTTTGTTGTAGGTGGTGCTGTTTGTGCTACTGTATCAAAAATCTATTTTATTTTCATTTCAAAGGCTTGAAACATATTTTGAATAATTTATTTTCAATTTAACTTTCGAAAATATTCATTCATCTTATTGACGATAGTTTTATTAAAAGTATACAAATTTATTTTCTTTAAATCAATCTCAAAAAATATTTTTAATATACATATAAAACAAATATCGAAACAAATGTATAACTCACCACCATTAATTTTCCCTTACCATCATTTCCTCAAAACACACTTACTCTTTATCTTCACCCTTAAAGAGGACTCCCATACAAAATGATCGAGAAACGACCTGAAAATCTACAAATAACCTCATAGTTTTTTAGAAACCGCCCCATAATTGCCCAAAAATCTCCTCTAGAACATTAGAATGTATGAGTGACTCTCACTAATTACATACTTATTCCCCTCTCGAGCCCTTAGAGGGGCTCCCCTACAACATGAAAATGAAAAATCACCTGAAAATCCACAAATATCACCATAGATGTCCTAAAATCTCCTCTAGACAATTAAAATGGATGACTGGCCCCCACTAATTACTTACTTACCGACCGTCTCTACCCCTCAAAAGGGCTTTCCTAAAAAACTAATGCAAAATCACCTGAAAATCCACAAATATCACCATAGTTGTCCAAAAATCTCCTCTAGAGCATTAAAATGTAGGACCTAGTCCCATTAAGATCAACAACATTTCCTGCAAATATACTTGCTCCCTATCTTCACCCTTTAAGGGGGCTCACATACAAAATCAACAAAAAAAAAAAACACCTGAAAATCAACAAATATCTGTATAGCTGTTTAAAAATCGCCTCTAAAGCATTGAAATGTATGACTGACTGCTACTAATATGCTCACCTCCTCCACCTCCATCCCGTAGGAGTATTCCCCAACAAAATGGTTGATTACATAACGACAGTAAAAACTAAACTAGTTTGTAGTTTCAAATATGCAAGTTTTTTGCAGCTTTCTTTGGAAAAAAAATCATTTAAATATTAATAATATTCTATAGTTTTCGCTAAGCTACGAGTTATCGGTTTATTTTGCTTCATTCTTTAATATGTTAATTAAAATTCTTCCATCAAATGCTCAGTCTAGCCCATACCTTGCATATTCTAATTCTACGTTCTGGATGTTGTTTTTTTTTTTGTGGGCGTGTATCTGTATATAGATGTGCTTTTTAATACACCTCTTCTTCTATTTATATTTAATATAAAAACGATCCTCTCACATTTACTTATTATTGTTGTTCTTTTTGTCGATTATTGCTGTTGTTGTTATTCTTCTTGTTTTTGGCTTTCTCATTTTACTATAAATTTTCTAGCTTTTTTGCTGGTGTTTTTGTTTTTATTTTTGTTTTTATACCCTGCATAATGCAATATGCAAGGTATATTCATTTCGGTCAGATGTTTGTGTCCACTTGAAGGAATCTCCGGAGATATAGACATAGATATATATTCGTGATCAACGTCGCTTAAATTTTCGATTTAACGATGTCCGTCCGTCCGTCCGTCCGTCCGTACGTACGTCTGTCACCTGGCTGGTTCGCCAGATAACTTGAGTACATATTGAGCTATTTCGACGAAATTTGGCACAAGTAACCTATGATCCAAGGGTACGGAGGGGATTGATATTGGGCATAATCGGTCAATAGCCACGCCCACACCAAGCATTCAAAGCGACTAACCTCGGAATTTTCAAAATCTTTAACTTGCTATAACTCACATAATATACCACTTGGGACAACAATATTTGGCACATAAAGTTATATTATACTACTATAAAACCTCGCCAAAAGTGGTTGAGCCACGCCTACTTTTTAGCGTAGCTCCCATACAAAGTGTCTGTACTTCTTTTAAATTGAAACAGCTGTAACTTCGGCAATCTTCTGTCCAGAATAACCATAATTGACACTTACATTAACATGGTAGTCGGAAAGATTATGGCGGAAAATCAGTGTGCCACGCCCACTCCTCTATGGGTCTCCCATACAAAGTCGAGGGAATTAAACTAAAACTTTTAAGCTCCATAACTTACAAACCATTTAGCGTAGGACAACGAGATTTAAGGTATGGATTAGTATTGTACGAGCAACTTAGCTCATAGGAAATGGTAGCGCCATCCCCACTGTTTATTGTAGCCCCCATACAAAATGACTGAAATTCTTTTAAATTGAAACAGCCGTAACTTCGGCAATCTTCTTGCTAGAATAACCACAATTGACACTTAGGTTAATATCGTAGTCGGAAATAATCTGGCAAAAAATCAGCGTACCACGCCCACTTCTTATTGAGGCTCCCATACAAAGTTGAGGAAATTAAACAAAAATGTTAACCGCCATAACTTACAAACTATTCAGCGTAGAACAACCAGATTGAAGATGTGGATTAGTATTGTAAGAGTAACTAGGCTCACAAGAAATGGGCCAGCCACGTCCATTGTTTATAGTGGCTCCCATACAGGATGACTGAATTTCGTTTAAATTGAGATAGCTACAGCTTCTGTAATCTTCTGTCTAGAACAATCATAATTAACACTTAGGTTAATATGGTATTAGGAAAAAATTTTGCAAAAAATCAAAATGCCAGGCCCACTTCTTAATGGGGCTACCATACAAAGTTGCGAAAATTTTCAAAAATTTAAATCGCTATAACTTACGAACTATTCAACGTAGGACCAACGAATTTAAGGTGTGGATAATGGAAAATTAATTGAATTTACAAGAAAGAGGTAAGCTACGAGAACTTTTTATATAGCTCCCATACTAAGTCTCGGAATTATCTTAAAAACCTCCTTTAAATTATCCCTTTTAGAACACTCATAACATACAAAGTAATTCGTCAAAGTCAACCATAATTCGGATGTAAATTAGTAGTATATGAAAAAATTGTTTTTCAAAAAGTGGAAATAAAAGAAAAAGATGGATATTCGAGTAAACTTTATATATATATATATATATATATATATATATATATATATATATATATATATATACATATGCAGGGTATAATTTGGTCGGCCCCAGCCGACTGTAAGGAGATTTTTTTTTTGTTTATTATTTTTTTTTTGTTGCTTCTCCCCTCTTCTTTTGTCAAAAGTCATAAATTAGTTCGAAAGAAATGTTCATGTCAGCGTTAAAAATGTATAGGTATGTATTCCTGCGTGTATGTGTGTATGTATGCATGTTTGCTCTGAAAATTTTGGAAGCATCATCAGTTAGTTAATATAGCTGATTATTTAGTATTCTCCAATCTTTACCTCAAGTGTTTGTTTGAAAATAATTCCAATGTGAATCATCAATAAATTATAGACCATTGTCAGTTGTTGTTCTCTCTAGTTTATGTGTGCATTTCTTTTTTCTGCTTCTTCTCCTTGTCTTTGTTTCTTTATTTTATAGTTGACAATGTAGAAAGTTTTCGAATAAAATAAAAAAAAATTATAAAAACAGAAACAAACAAAAAAATATATAATAGCCATAACCATGGTGATACAACATGGAAAAGTTTCTTCAAAATAAAAATTGTATCAAGAAAAAAAAAAAAAAAAAACTATAACGACAAGAAATTTTTTTTATACTTTAATTTATTATATATTTTGTGGTCATAATTTTCCAAAGTTAATAGCTATACTTATGCATTGCTCAATTGTTATTCTGATTTAATTGGCTCGCCAACACAAAGGGCCATACACATGTTGCTATGTATGAATGAGTGAATGAGTGAATGAGCGAAATTTCTGAAAAGCATGTGCTTATAATTATATGTATACATACGTATGTAGGTATGTATTCAATAGATTTTAGCATTTCTCCATACTTGTAATTTTCATCTATAGAAATATGTATGTTAGTTATAAATATTTGTGCTTGTATGCGCATGCTTCTTGTATGTAATGAGCATATGAGTTTTTATTCAGCCATTTTGATTAAAAGGGATGATGAATCAAGTCACAAGGTATGCTGGATGCTGTAAATTCGCAAATACATTGTTGCTTCTATAGTGGTGCTAGTGGTGGTGGTATTTTTATTGGCGATGCTATTGCATTCGGGTGGTTAATTTCAATAAAAATATATTTGCTTGTCATATTGAAGCCATTTTGAAACAGAAATATACAAATTTACTCGTTTATTAAATGCGCCGCATCTAGAAGAACAATAGTATGCTGGCTTCAGATAAGTTTCCCTTCGAAAATCGCAACGTAATTGCGGTAGTAAACGACACATTATAATCAAATGAATCGAAGAAGCCAATGGCGCCATTCCAAATTTCCTAATTCTAATGCTAATATTAATATGAAAATCATTTACACATCACTTAACGATGCTGCTGCCAATAAAAACCTATAATCTGGTGCGAAAAACAAAGAATTCATCCTGGCATGCTGTCATCTAAGCGATTTTATTCAAAGAATCGTGAAGCTAAACTCCTCCACCTTGCAGAATACAAAACGTAAGTTCCCATGATAAAATTACTTTTCACATTGGCGACCAGCGCATTCAATGCATCGTCTTACAATAAATGAGCTCAATGGCTAACAAACAAACCAGACCCCTAACCAAATATGTTGATTATATCTACCACGAGAAATTAGAAAGATGCAGGCTCAACTTCTTTCTGAGTTGTTGGACAACATAAAAGATACGTACTCAAATTTTAGCGACTGCCTACATGATGTACTTTTTGGCTCTTCAACTGCTCGACGAATCCGACTAGTCTAACACCTGGCGCCTTGTGGGTGTATGCCGCAACTCCCTTACCTCTGCACAAATCACATCTCATACTTTTTATTTCAGCGTATTTATTAAGAATGTTGGCATGACTTCACGCTGCGGCAAGGAATGCAAGCCGAAATTGTTATATTGGCATGCGGTGACTCTGACGAAAAAGAGCCCAGAGGTGGTTTGAAGCCAATGAAATAGCAAGGTAACCCACAGACACAACCTTTACTATATCGGAAGCATTTTGTTCTATCGTCCCTGGTTTAATGGCACTGAACTTAGATTTGAAAATCTCCAAAGTAGGAATATAAGCTAAGGCAATCGAAAATATAAATTGAAGGTTTCAACCTCAAAGGATTTAGAAACGTTTTAACACAAAAAATACTATCAGTCAATGTAACCCGAACGAAATTGGATATTTTTTCTGGAAACTTCTGCATATCCTGCAAAGCAAATTCTTGAAGCAATTTGATATGGATATCTAACAGATTCTACATTAAAGATCAACGACTGTACTGTAAAAGCCAAATATCTGACGGTACTTTTGCGCAGCCGTTATAATTGGAACTGCCACAACGTGCTAAGGTTGTGTTCTTCTTTAAGCTCATCGCAAGGAAACGCCCTGCTCATTATATAGTTTGTTCTGCTTATTCTCTCAGAAACGAAATAAAAGCCCCCAGACCGCACAGGTTGTTAATAACAGTATACCTGAAAAACTCACTTATTCAGACAATCTAAGATCGTAGATTATGTAGTTCAACCGAAATTTTACTGCCTCAACCAAGCAAAGCAGAAAAAAATATGTGTGTGGCTCTTATAGGCCCCGAAAAGCCCTTTGCCCAAGCTTCTCTTCCAGTATTGTTTTGCGGGTTAAATTTTGGACTGTATTGGACGGAAGAATTGCCACATTCTTACCGGCACGTGAATAGCGTACGAAAGAAAAATCATTCAATATTACAGTTATGCTTCAGCCGGGTATTGAACTCACGACCTACAGATCAGAAGGCCAACACACTAACCACTGAACTACGGCAACCAAGCAATGGTAAAACTCCAACAGAGTTTGACAATCTCCCGCACTTCTTAAAACTTCTTAAAAGCCTCTACAAAGCTTAGGGTATAACTATCTCACCAGTCTCACCTGATTAAATATTTAAATTTAAATGAAATTTACATAAATATGTAAGGCACAATAGAATACCAAAATTGTCCATTAAACTAATCGAAATTAAATAGATAGGTATTATATGGCATGTTTTGTAAATAAAACCTTCATTCCATAATACACATTCACTCGTAATCACTTGAGTCAATAAAAGAGGAGAACGAACAAAATATCCATACACACACACACACAAAACTTTATTGGCCAACAAACACAAATACACAATGAGTAGTATATTCGAAACTATTAAAAACTATTAACGAAGCAAAGCAGACAAAAAGTTATAAAAAAAAGACCAATAATGGTAAAAGCAAAAACGTGGCAAATTCAATGTAGGTTTATAGGTTTTAAATAACATGCAACAGTCAATACCATCAGTAACATTCCCATCTTCTTAGACACTTTATACTATTATAGTGTATAGCCTTCTATAACTAGTTATATGTGCTATAATACATCAAACATTTTAGACGACACTGATCGTAAACATTTAGGCCTGAGAGATCAACGCATAATCATGCCCATCGTAATATTGTATTAATAGTAAGACAATATTGTAAAAATAATAAGACCTAATGGTTAATGTTGTTAGTTAATTTATTTGCTTAAATCATTAAACATAATTATTAGAGAAGATGAAGTTTTATTTACAATAAGATAAATAAATAGAAAAAAACCATTTGAAAAAATGTTGAAAACTTAACTTCGGTAATAACGATGCTTAGGGTACCCTACACCATGACGCACAGGCAGGCATATATTCGGAAAAATATACATTTGTATGTATTTGAGAGATGGGAGTGGCTTTCATACAATTTCGTCCATTATATAACAAATTCATTTATTAGTAAATACCAGGTGTTCGAGCTTAAATCCGCTGTTTTTGGGTAAAAAAAAAAACCCATGGCTCCGAAACGTATGGAAATGGCTTGTTGAGTAACACCTTACTGTTCGGCAAGCATTTTTTGCGATTGGGTGTCGTCCTCATCCAAAAGAGCCTGCAAATCATGGTCCTCAATTTTTCTGGGTCTATTGTCACGCTTCTTGTCACTCAAGTCAAAATGGCCTTCTTTGAACCGACGAAACCAGTCTCTGCAAGAGGTTTCCGATAGCGCACTGTCTCTACAAGCATTCGATGCGACTCAGCCGCAGATTTCTTCAAATTGAAGCAAAAAAGTAGAGCTTCCCGCACATGCTCTTTTTCTGGCACGAAACTGGACATGAAAAATGTATGTTGTTGTATGAAATCACTGATGATGTTTACTAATTGATGTAAACAGGTGTCGAACTCATAAAAAAAAGGATGCACTGTCGATAATAGCCCAATATGCTCACTAACGCCATCTACGAGCAAACAGTGCAATTAAGCTTGTACACCTGGTTTAATCGCATGTACAAAATTTCAATCCATAGATTGTTATTTTCGTTCTCAGAAATACATACGAAAGCATACTTTTGTACGGGAGGTAGGCCTGATTTTCATCCGATTCATTTCATTATTTAAAAAAATAAATAAATATGTGGCGATTAAAGCCCCAAAGGACCCTTTAGCCGAGCTTATCTTCCATTACTGTTGCGCGTGTTAAATTTTGGACAGTATTGGAAGGGGCCGACTTATTTCAGCCGGTTCCGAACGGCAGAACCCTTGTGACATTACTTTTTCTGAGCTTTGTCACAGAGTTCTTTCAGAAGCTTTTCCATGGTAAATTGTTACTGCCGCAAGTATTGCCAATTGCTTGCCGACAGGTGGGTACCGTTCGAAAGAAAAATCTTTTCGATATTAAATTTGTTATGCTTCAGCCGGGGATTGAACCCACGACCTACAGATCAGAAGACTAACACACTAACCACTGAGCTACGGTACCCCATTTCATTTCATTATTAGACATGTTTATTAACATTTAAATATAATTATATATACCATATCTAGTGAAAATTGTGAAAACATACATATAAAATGGTGATTTCCATCTGATTTTTATGGACACAGTGTGCAAACCTACATGCGGGAGCATACTTTCGTAGGGGAAGTAGGAATGGCTTTCATCCGATTTCGCACATTTACGAATTTATGAATTCATTAGTGAGAATAATCTTATAATTACTTATTTACTTATGTGGCCATTACAACCGAAAATCGATTTAGGCCGAATCTAGTATGCTTCGCCAGTCAGCTCTTTCCTCCGCTAGTGGGCACCAGTTAGAAATTCCAGGCGCTGACAAGTTCTCCAGTACTTGATCTTCCCACCGGAGGTTAGGTCTTCTTCTTCTGCATCGTCCACCAGCGGATTCCGAATATGAAACCTTCTTAGCAAGAGCGTGTTCTTTCATTCGTACGACATGATTTAGCCAGTACAGCCGCTGAATTTTGATGCGCTTTACTATGTCGGTGTCGGCATACAGCTCATACAGCTCATGGTTGTACCTTATTCGATACTCGCCACCAACGCAAATAGGTCTAAAGATTTTGCGTAGGAATTTTCTCTCGGAAATTACGAGCATTCTCTCATCTGAGGTGGAAATTGTCCAAGCTTCGGAACCATATGTTACGGACAGACATGATGAGAGACTTGTAGCGTGTGGTTTTTGTTTCTCGAGAGAGGGCTCGACTTCTTAATTGCTTACTTAACCCAAAGTAGCACCTGTTTGCAAGAGTAAACCCTCGCAATATCTCCAGGCTGACGTCATTACTGGTGTTATTCCAAGATAAATAAAGTCCTACACTACTTCAAAAGCGTAGTTATCAACAGTGACATGCTGTGCAAGACACTGGGACTCTTTGTTTGTTGATACTAGGTACTTCGTCTTACTTAATCTTATAATAGGTGTACAACGAAATTCTGTCTGAAGTTGGTTACATTAAAAAACATACTTAGATGCATCCATTTCATTCACCATTTTGTATATTTGATTATATGGCATAAGTTTCAGTTGTTTACAAACTGTCACTAAGTGTGTCTCAATTTTATAAGAGATGGATGTCGATAAACAACATTAACGCCAATGTATTTTATTCTGTTTTCAACTGAAAAAAGTATTGCTGAAGCTGTGAAATTGATTAATTCGACTTTTAATGAAAATTTCATGAATCTTTGCAAAATTTCGTGACAATAGTGTTAGCTTTGAGGATGATTCACGTACCGGTGCTCCAAAAAAAATTTATGGACTAAGAAATTCAAAGTTTGCCTGATGAAAATCGATGTCAAACTGTCACAGCTGAACGTTATCAACAACAAATGATCAAATTAAGAAATACTGTGAAGGAAAGAAGACCATTTACTAGCTAAGATAGTCGAAAAGTGATGTTGCTGCATGACAACGCTTATCCACATACAGCCAAATGTACTCAGAAACCCATCCTTTCCTTAGGCTGGGAAGTTCTCCAGCAAGCGGCGTATTCTCCACACTTGGCTCCTTCCGACTCTGACTTATTCAAATCAATGCCGTTTTATTCAACTAACCAGCAATGACTATTTTGCCTCAAAATCACCAAAGTTCTATCGCGAAGGCAAAATGGCAAAAGACCATAAATACTAATGACAAATATTTCGATTATTAAGCTTTGTAACAATATAAACAAAATGAAATTCATGAAAAACATGAGAACATTTATTTTTACATATAGTATACTTATTTTCAGCTTAAATAAACACAAACAAGCGGACATGGCTAAATCAACTTAGATCATGATTCTAATCAATAATATATTTCATACTTTTCAATATCTAAGTATCATCTCAATATCTGACTATTAGAAATGGCAGCATAAACTCAATACATCATTGACTCTTTCAGTGTAGGGTATAATGAAACAATACCAGTAATACATGCATATCTCATATCTCATATTAGCCAAAGTAACAATTACCAAACAGTATAAGAAAAAAATTCAATGAGAAGCAGAGTTTTATTCATACACAATATATATCGTACATACAGATGTTGTAATAAAAAAAATATATATATATAAAATAAACATAAAGATTTTAGCTTTCGACTGTGTCGTAGTGTGCAAGGTTTAGTTAGATTATAAGATTCGTTTGATTTTTTAAAAATAGCAATTCCATCTAGAAACAAATTTGAACATTATACTATTTACAATATATTATGTACAATCTAATATCTAAGCAATTGAAAATTCTAAGCGCTGCCAGGTGCTCCATCACTTGATATTTCCGACGATGAGTAGATCTCCCTCTGCTTCGAATCCCACCACCGGGCACCGAACAGGTACTTCGTTGGAATAGTTTCTTCTATCCTATTCTGAATTTTAATGCTTTTAACTATGTCCATATCAGCGCAAGGCTCTACGGTTCGTGGGTACACCTTATTCGATAGTCAGCACCAACGCAAGTAGGTTCAAAGGTTTCCGCAGGATTTTTCTCTCGAAAACTTCAAGTACCCTCACGTCTGTAGTGGCATTAAGAGAAATTTCTAGAGTGCGATCTTAATTTAGTTATGATTACATACGATTCCGAGAACATGATATTTTTGATATATATATATATATATATTTTAGGAATTAGCCGAATCAAATCGTGTGTTAATTATTTGTTCGGTTGCAGAATTCTTCTACTTCCTTCCTCATAATAACATCACGCGTTATTTCAAGCATGTCTTTGTAGGGTATGTTCCACATTTCGAGTTCATCAATAAATTGGCGACCCAGTGTGGACATCCTCCTGCTTGCCAATGCAGGACACTGGCACACTATGTGCGCCGCTCTTCCTCTGCCTCTTCCATGCATAATCTACAAATATCAGCATCCTCCCCATCAACAAGACCCATCTTGCTGAAGTGGTACCTGAAATTGCCATGCCCAGTTATTAATGCAGTCAACCAGCTTAGAGTCATTCGTCCTAGACTGAGAGCCCTCCCCGATTCACTGCCCTTTGATAGCCTCAACGAAGCCTTTGCCTGTCTACAAGTAGATAAGTTCTCCCATCTCGTGAGATGGAGTTTCTTTATCCACTCTTCGACCTTTGCCTTCACCGTCCCGCTGCTGAGAGCAACTACTGGTTCCGGTCCATAAAATTCAGCTTCAGATCCTTGTCTAGCCAAGGAGTCTGCATCTTCATTCTGTTCTATACCAATGTGTCCCTTCACCCACACAAGAGTACTCGCATTACTACAAGCACACCCATTAAGTTTCTGAACACATTCGAGCGCCAACTTAGAAGATACCGTTGGTTGTAGAGGCCGCCTGACCACCGCCTGGTTATCGAGTGCTAGCAAGATTTTCTTACCTTGCACCTTTCCATCCAGTAGATGGTCTAGCGCATGCATTAGACCAAGCATTTCTGCTTGTCAGTCCCAACTCTTCAGAGAAGATTCCAGCACCCGCTCTGCCCTCCATTAATGAACCATCTGTAAAAATACTGATGTCATTTTTGATAAGTTTTAGAGTCTAATTTAGAGGACTTTCCGAGGCGCTCGTATAGCTAACGCGTTTTTAGTGGGCGAACACCCTAGAAAGTAAATCTTCTGCAGGCTCCATTATTCATCATCAATGAAGCAAGTTTATTTTAATAGATCAAAGGGCCATATGATTTCTTTGTCCTCTTCTGTTGGGCCTTCAATAAAAGTTAAGATATATGTACACATCTGCTATATAAAGTTTTTTGTGTGATTCCCAAAAATACACTTAAAAATTACCAAGTAACGAACTAACTAGGTAACAAGCTTGGCGTGAAGTCACCTAGTCACCTAGTTGATCAACTGGTTTAGATATCTTCCACAATTTTGTGATCTGAGATGCAACAAAACTTAGTAACTCAAGATTTTTCATTCGAAACTTTTCCATCCAATTCAGTTACATCCACAAATAAATTCGCACATTATAAATCTCTAATCCGATACGGATCTCAAGAAACGCAAACCATACTCTGCAAGTCTCTCATCATGCCTGTCTTTACATATGGCGCAGGCGCTTGGATAATTTCCACCTCAAATGAGAGAATGCTCGGAGTTTTCGAGAGAAAAGTAGTATAGAATAAGGTAAAACCAAGAGCTATATGCCGACACCGACATAGTAAAGTGCATTAAAATTCAGCGGCTGCGCTGGCTAGGCCATGTCGTGCGAATGGAAGAACACGCACCGGCTAAGAACGTGATATATTCGGAACCCGCTGATGAACGACAGACTTAGTACTGCAGAACTTATCAGCGTTTGGAATTTGTAACTGGCACCAGCTAGCGATGGAAAGAGTTGGCTAACGGAACATGCTAGATTCGGCCTAAATCGATTTTCGATTTTAATGGCCTCATAAGTATGGTAAGTAAGTAATCTGATACTGTTGGAATTCTATGCATGTTAAGTTGTGGGCAATCGTTTTACTTATTCTCATGGTAAGTGTTTATCAAAAGATCATAGCATAAAATAGTGCTTGGGTCTCTGCCAATCGAACGCTACAAAAGTGAACAAACATTTACTCATCTGATATTGGACTTGTAGAGTATGATTTGTGCGACCATCACTCTATCTATAATCTCTTCGGCTATTAACATATTAATTAAAAGATTGGCACATATGGGCTCCGAAGTGCATTTTGGTCGAGCTTCATTTCCAGTACTGTTATGAGAGTATTACAAGGAACCTGCATATATTACCAGGTTTCGAATGGCAGAACACTTGTTTTTTTAAGCTTTGTTACAGATATCATTTAGAAGCGTTTTCATGGCACATTATTATCGCCGAAAGAATTGATATTTGCTTGACGACGGGTGGTTGACGTTCGGAAGAAAAATATTTTTGATGAGGGGTTGCTCAGGAAGTCAACGCACTAACAACTATGTTACGGCACCCACTGGTCTGTAAAGAATCTATTATTATAACTTTTTTAAAAGCTTACAAGTATTTACTTATTTTCTTATGTATTTAGTAGACACCAAGTATCTTAATTAGAGAATTTAGTTACTGTAATGATTTGACATTATTTAGAAAATCTTAAGAAATGCATCCAATATGAATTTATAACCCTCAATTTCAATAGCCAAACAAAAAAATCGTCAAATTTTGAATTATGAACGCTGCTATACTACCATTTGGAATATTCGCTTGCCTCTTAATGCTTAATGTTAATAGAAATATCTTGATTTTCATATGATTTAAATACATATTTTACTCGTATATTTCTCAGCCGATTAGGTATACACTAAGCACTGGTATTTCATATGTATATTTAATTATAGGTACTTACTTACTTATGTGGCCATAACAACCGAATATCGATTTAGGCCGAAAATAACATGCTTCGCCAGCCATCTCTGTTCTTCGCTAGCTGGCGCCAGTTAGAAATTCCAAGCGCCGTCAGGTTCTCCAGTACTTGGTCTTTCCACCGGAGGTTTGGTCTTCCTCTTTTGCGTCGTCCTCCAGCGGGTTCCGAATATAACACCTTCTTAGCTGGAGCATGTTCTTCCATTCGCTCGACATGACCTAGCCAGCGCAGCCGCTGGATTTTGATGCGCTTTACTATGTCAATATCGGCATACAGCTCGTACAGCTCATGGTTGTACCTTATTCGGTACTCGCCACCAACGCAAATAGGTCCAAAGATCTTGCGTAGGACTTTTCTCTCGAAAACTCCAAGTATTCGCTCATCCGAGGAGGAAATTGTCCAGGCTTCAGCGCCATATGTTAGGACAGGCATGATGAGAGACTTGTAGAGTGTAGTTTTCGTTCTTCGAGAGAGGGCTCGACTTCTCAATTGCTTACTCAGCCCAAAGTAACACCTGTTAGCAAGAGTTATCCTACGCATGATCTCCAAGCTGACGTCATTACTGCTGTTAATGCTGGTTCCAAGATAGACAAAGTCCCTTACTACTTCAAAAGCGTAGTTGTCAACAGTGACGTGCTGTCCAAGACGCCGGGACTCTTTGTTTGTTGACACTAGATACTTCGTCTTGCCCTCGTTCACCGTGAGACCCATCCGACGCGACTCTCTTTCCAACTCTGAGAATGCTGCACTGACTGCTCGCGTGTTCATGCCGATTATGTCAATATCGTCGGCATACGCTAACAGCATGACACTTTTGTTGAAGATAGTGCCATTATGTCGTAGATCAGCAGCTCGTATTATTTTCTCCATAATAAGATTGAAGAAGTCGCACGATAACGAATCACCTTGTCTGAAACCCCGTTCGGTATTAAACGGTGCGGAGAGGTCCTTCCCAATTTTCACTGCACAACGGGAGTTATGCAGTGTCATTCTACAAAGTCGAATGAGCTTTGCAGGAATACCGAACTCAGACATTGTTGCGTAGAGGTAATCCCTTACCGGACTGTCGAAAGCGGCTTTATAATCAACAAATAGGTGGTGTGTGTCGATCTGTTTTTCTTGGGTCTTCTCCAGGATTTGGCGCAGTGTGAAAATCTGGTCGATGGTGGATTTACCAGGTCTGAAGCCACACTGATAAGGTCCAATCAGGTTGCTGAGCATAGGCTTCAATGTTTCACAGAGTACGCTCGATAGAACCTTGTACGCGATGCTCAGGAGACTTATTCCACGGTAGTTGGCGCAAATTGTGGGGTCTCCTTTTTTATGTACAGGACAGAGAACACTGAGCCTCCAATCATCAGGCATGCTTTCATCCGACCATATTCTGCTTATGAGCTGGTGCATGCGGGTGAGCAGCTCATCGCCTCCGGTCTTAAATAACTCGGCAGGCAGGCCATCAGCACCTGCAGCTTTGTTGTTCTTCAGCCTTAAAATGGCCGTTTCAACCTCGTCATAGTCGGGTGGTGGAACATCAACACCATCATCTGTAATTGGGGTTATCGGGCATTCTCCTCCACTGGCGGAATTGTTCGTAGCATCGCCATTCAGTAACGTGGAGAAGTGTTCCCTCCATAGGCTCAGTACACTCTGGACATCCGTAACCAGATTCCCATTTCCATCACGACAAGAAGAGGCTCCGGGATTTAAACCTCCACTCAGGCGCTTGATCTTTTCAAAGAATTTTCGAGTCTCATTCTTGTCGGTACACATCTCTATCTCCTCACACTCGCGTCTTTCCAACTCCCTTTTCTTGCGCCTGAAAAGACGTCTCTCTGCACTCCTTTTCTCTCTATACCGCTCCTTAACAGCTCGCGTTACGCCTGCACGCAGGGTTTTTCTGTAGGCGGCGTCTTTCTCTGCGGTAGCGTCGCGACACTCCTGATCATACCACTCATTCCTCAGAGGCCGGTAGTAACCGATTACCTCCTCGGCAGCAGTAGTCATGGAGTGGGATATATGTGTCCACCGTGCGCATGTATCATCAAGTGGGGGAGTGTTCTGCATAAGCAGATCCGATAGTCGAGTGGAAAATGCATCTGCTGTCTCTGGTGATTGCAGCTTACTGACGTCGAGCTTTCTCTGTGTGGGACTTCTCTTGTTATTTGCGACACATAAGCGTGTGCGCACCTTAGCTGCAACAAGGTAGTGATCCGAGTCGATGTTGGCACCACGGATCGATTTCACGTCCATCACACTGGAAGCATGCCTTCCGTCAATCAACACATGATCAATTTGGTTTCTTGTACGATGATCTGGAGACAGCCATGTCGCTTTGTGGATGTCGAGATGCTGGAATCTGGTACCACCAATTACCATGTTTCGTGCTGCGGCGAAGTCAATCAGCCTCATTCCGTTATCGGAGGTGTTTTGGTGGAGGCTGCATTTTCCGACAGTTGGACCAAAGGTACCTTCCTTGCCCACCCTGGCATTAAAGTCGCCAAGCACGATTTTGATATCGTGGCGGGGGCAGCGGTCATAAGCTTCTTCGAGGCGCTGAAAGAAGCTCTCCTTGGTCACATTGTCCTTCTCATCCGTCGGAGCGTGGGCACATATAAGGCTGATGTTGAAAAATTTTGCCTTGATGCGGATTGTGGCCAGCCGTTCGTTCACAGGCGTGAACTGCGAGACAAGATGTCGTAGTCTCTTGCTGACCAAAAATCCACATCCTAATTCGTGCCTTTCAGCATGGCAACTGTAGTAGATGTCACAGGACGCTCTTTTGGAGCAGCCCTGTCCTGTCCATCGCATTTCCTGGAGAGCGGTGATGTCAGCTCTGTATTTTTCGAGGACATCAACCAGCTGGATAGAGGCACCCTCCCTATAAAGGGATCGGACATTCCAGGTGCATATCCGTAAATCGTGGTCCTTTTTTCGTTTGCGGGGGTCATCAACAAAAACGGTAGTCCTTCTCCGAGGCATATTTTTTTTTTTCATTAGGGGGGTTTTTTATGTGGCGGGTCCCAAACCCAACGCACAACCTCTAACCGAGGAGATTTTCGCCACTCACTTCAGCCGCCTCCCAGCGGGTGCCAGGAAGACGTTGCCCGGTGGTCGCCACATGGAGGGCCCCCATTAATAATAATGAAAGCGCCATCACAGAGTAAGCAGAGCAAGCTATATGACTACCCCTCATTAACAAATAAAGGTATCATCACATAGCGCTCAGATCAAACTACATGACAGCCAGTGAGTTGACTTGCGATGAGTTCAACAAGGATTGCGCTAGCCCCACCTGGTTGAGGCAGTTAGACACGTTACCTTGCGAAAACACCACCAGACCACCATTTAATTATAGGTACTAATGATGATTATAAAAGTCAAGTTGGCAATATTATTAAATATTATTTTTTAAACAACTACTTAATTATCTCTTAGCTGTTTGGCTTATTGGATGCTGCCGTTTCGTTACATTGGTTACAAAGGAATGTTTGTAAATGAATGTACATATTATACTTTACTCGTAACTATTACTCGTACTCGTCACTTAAAAAATAAACAACAAGTAAGTAATAAGCGCTATAATATATTTATCCTCAGTCAGTATGTGGTAAATATCATTGAATGCTATGGCATTATTGAAGACAGAAAGAATTTAGTACTGTAAGGAATGGAATGAAAAGAAATTTATTAGATAGACAAAAATGAAAGAAGCTGGCTTTAAACGATTCAAAATTGGTAATTGAGAACCTGAATGGCATAAATAATATTAAGAAGGTGACGAAGAAAATTAATGAATATCGACTTATGATGTTATTAGGCTCTTTATCAATAATCAGGATTTTTCAGAATAATTTTATTGGGGATCCCCCATTCCAAGACAGCTATAATGTTCTCAACTTTCTCCTATATCAAATCCCTGAAGGGTTGATATAGGAGATAACGTGACGATGCCGGTTAAACATATTACACCTTCAGAGTTCACTCTTGGGCATTTGTCATGTTATTTGTCGATTTGCTTCGAATTTTGACCTCGAAATAAGGCAATTTACCTCTAGCCTAACCCTTCTGTTTTCTGGTCCATCTCAAGAAGCTCAAATGCATTAACAAGATCCATATTTGGGTTTATTTCATATACAGCATCAATATATGCTTGAAGCATACCCAAAGTCAAAGCTATTTACCAAGGTTATGCCTTCTGCAAGGCGGAATTATGAGAATGTCCGGTTTTGGAAGTTCCTTGTCGCCAACTGGATGATTAGAATATATATGTATCTTCCGGAAAACAGCAAGAATTCATCAATCACAAGGCGTGGTGTAGCACCATCGTAATGTGACACATGTTTGTTTTCACGCCAAAAGTGTGATGAAAAATCTTTTCTCATCCACCATACTCACCGAACCATGCATTATCCGACTACCATTTAATTAATTCCCTTCAAAATGGCGAATTCAAGTATTCATCAATTGGAAGGCGTGGTGTTGCACCATCGTAATATGACACCTGTCTTTCCTCATCCAATGATGGGTCAATAAGTCCCTGAGCTCCCTAATCGGCAAAAAAAAACGAAGCATATGCAGCTAAATTTTCCGACAGATGTGTTAAATCGTTTTGTTGTGCCATCCATTTGAAACTGAAGCCGATGAACTTTACATAAAAATGTAAAAAAATTTTGTTTTTAATTTGAGGACGCGGTGGTATGAGTACGAGCGAAGTCGGACATTCTGGACCAATTGAATTCACCACACCAGAAATAGTCGATAAAACCCACGTTCAGATATTGAGTGGAGCAAATCTTTGCTGAAAGACCAGTCGTTCTATGAGCTCTAAATCCTATAGCTTGCCGAAAGATGGAAATAAAACCATTCATCAAAATTAGAAATATATCTCTAACTTTAACTTTTCCGACAATGCAATTATTAACTCTCTAGTAACTACAACCCTATGTTAATGCTGCCTAAATGCTGTCATTGCTTCAAAAGTAATATGTAAATATGGACATGTAATTCATGCCTAGTTGCTAGCCTCCTGTATATATTTTTCTACAAAAATTTTAAATGGCAACAACGCACGGAAATGCCAAATGTTACAAAATTTTTCTTTTATGCTCAAGCACACAAGTACAATTATTCGTATATCACACATATACCCACACAGGAACAAAAAAAAAAGGATATTTTCTGCGAAACCTATAAAGTGTCCCCTTAACGACGCGACGTCCCTTTGGCTTTCTTTCTTTTCATATATTTTCTTCGGACAGTTGTCGTAGTAGTACGTATGTAGTATTTTTTCCTCTCTTTTTTCCCCCTCAAAATGTACATTTTTTTTTTCTTAATAAATACAATATGTACGAGTAGCTACTATAAAAATAAGTCGTATGTAGTACGTATTACTACCTACAGGCGATATTTTGTAGTCATTTTTATTACCGTTATTATTTTTATGATTATTATTATTTTATAAAATGTAGTTATACATACTTTTACATAGAGTTCATTTACAAGAGCATGCCATCTAATGTTTGGGGTCAACCAAATGGTATCCCATTGTTTTATTGTCATTATATTTGCAGCGCTTCTCTAACCGATGATTATACACCTATTCTTATGAGTCTTGCTGTTACTGTGACATTTCTATAACTACTTCTCGAATCATAAATTCAGGAATCAACAAGCTTTAAAGTCATAAGAGGCTCAGCTGCTGGTAAACGATATGTTTCTGAACTAGTGATTGACCAATTCAAATTCAAATATTTCGTGTCAAGTCACAGGCTCACCGGTTACAGATTGGATTTGGTACTACTCTATTCTTTCTCTTGCCATTTTTTAATTCAATCGTTGACGACCATAACGAAAGAATTCTATTACATCCTTACAGAAATTGAAATTGAATAGAAATTGAATTTCGAGGCAGTTATTTTGTTCAATTTTATGTATACAATATTGCTCATAGTAATTAAATCGCTGAAAAAAATCTCATGTTCTCCCTACCCTTAATTTAGTTGCCCCCTCAAGTCATACTTGCAGACCAGTCATACCGGCATTCAATTTGAAAGCTTGCTACATAAGGTAATTGTATGATTTGCATACGTATATATGTGTGATTGTGTTTGTAATATGCTCCACTTCTCATCATCATCCACCACCCACTCTGATATATTTAGTAATAGATCTACTATAGTAGTACGAATATCAATACTTTCATATCCAATGTCGTCTCTTATACTGATTGTAACCATTGCGTTTTTTCGCCTTCGTTGTGGTTGGGTTTTCTTCTTTTATCTTTGATTGTTCATAGTATTAATATTAGCTTGTTAGATTTGTTCGATTGTATTGTATTGGGTTACATTCAATTTTTGTGGTTACCTACCGCCACATGCAAACGCACTTGGTGACACACCCCAATTATTCGCCATATGCGCGTGCATGCGGAAATTGGCGGAAATCTACACTAGTGCACAAATAAATGTTGACATCCAAATAAATCTGTAATATTTCAAATAAAAATCCAATTTGTGTGCAGGTCTTATCACTTATGTGCTATATACCTAGTCATAAGTCATAAATATTGATACACAGAAAAATCGACGCCAAATGAAAACAAAACGAATTAATATTTTTCAAAACCGTTTTTTCTTTTATTGAGTTATTCAATGGCTACAAATCTTAGAACAACTTAATCGAAATGACTTCCGTTTGCCTTCCAGCACGACTTGAGGCGATCTGGCCACTCATTGATCGCGACACTCACTTCATGCATCGGGAAATTGTCCACTGCATGGACATGCTCGCTTCAACTACTCAATATTTGGGTGTCGAGTAGAGCGAGCCATGCCAACTTGTAATTTAACGGATTGAGGTCTGGAATGATGTTTTTTAGACACACTTGAGTCGTTTTGGCCTTGTGAGCTCTTTGGATCCTCGAGATGAGTTGGAATGCTTCTCTGGATGATCGAGCATACACACGATCATTTTGTTTATTGAACGATTCTTCTACAGTGAAAATTTTCTCGTCAGTAAACAGAATGTATCTCTCAGCGTACCGGCTGCGTAACGCTTTCGATTTTCCCTCCAATGCGGCCGTGAGCAGGTGTCCAGTGAGTCGCTTGTACACGCTCAGTCCCAAATCTTCATGGACATAGATTTGTGCGAAATTTGCATTTCCCGCGACAAGATTTTCTGTTTTCGCAGCCGTTTTCGGTCGAATCGTTTCTTCACAGTCGCGGACGGCCGATCTCGTACTCTACCAGTATCGCGTGTAGTTGTATACAAATATTTATGACTTGACTAGGTACACTGTGTTATTCAAGAGACGCTTCTATTTAAATTTTCGATGAAATTTTTAATTCAATACAACATAGTTCAAATATCATCCACGGGATTAATTAATTAATTAATTTAATTTACCTATTATTTCCTTTACTTTCCCCGCCATCTATCGTCGTTTTGAATAATTAAATATTTACATCACCATCTAACGTTCATAATTTGTGCATATCACTCATTTTAATTAATTTCTACTGCCATCTATTTTTGACCAGACAACATAGAAGCAGTGTTGCCGCTAGAAAAATATTTTTTTTACCAAATCCTGTCGAAAAAGTAACCAAAATCGAGAAAAAGTAACCATAATAAAAAAAAAACTATATAATATAAAAAAATCGTATATACGTCAACATTTTTACTATACGCACAATAAACCATGTCACCTGCTTTCGTCGCTTTCGCTATCAAATTCCATTTCCTCAGCACGCTTTCTGATCAGAAATCTATAGAAAACATGTTAAAATAAGAATGTCTCACTTATTAATCCAAATTACCCACTTTTCCATGTTCGCCTTTATGTTTGCAGTCTTTAAATTAAAAAATAAAGGCTTCCAAAAGACCGCTCTTCCCAAAAACCCGCTTTTTATTTGTAAGCAAACTAGAGATGATAATATGACAATAACATGATGTTTCGATTAATCGTGCTGCCCCTATTACTCTCAGTGACAGAAGTTATGCCAACATGCCACTTCTTGCACAAAAATAAAAGAACGTATGAAACAAAAAAAATTGTAGTTATAAGACGTATTAAAGATATATTTTAGTTAATACTTGATCCGAGTTAAAAGTAACCAAAAATAATTAAAATTTACCTCGTAACCAAACGCAAAAAAAGTTACCAATTTTGGTAAAAAGTAACCAAAACGGCAACACTGCATAGAAGTATAAAGAAGTCTTACTTTGATTTTTAAACAATTCCGCTGATTACAAGATGGATAATTAACAGAGCTGCAGTGCGCACAGATATTGAAGAAAGTAAATTTAACATAGCGAATTTAATTTGGCTTCGAATTTTTGTATGGCTTCGGGGATAATAGCGCGACCTTATTATATGCAGATTTTGATATTACTTTGATTTGATTTATTTATTTTTATGGACTGATGTATGTATATGTGAAAAAATTTTCAAAAAATAAATAAATATTTTAGTATAACTTTTATCAATTCTTTGCTTATGTATTGTTGGATTTTTTCGTTTCAAAAAATAATAAAAATAAATATTCAAATACTCTATAATTCAAATAGAAAAAAAAATTAATATATGCCCCAAACAGAATTGAATTTTAGAATTCAAATTCCTTTACGCATATATGTACGGTGCTGCGTGTGTATGTGACTTCCTTTAATATGGTGTATTTGCCAGCTCTTCAGGCATTATGATTGGATTTTTGTGTCTCTGCTGAAGTAAGTAAGCAATGGCAATCTATTAGAATTTTTGCCTAACTCTCTCCCGTCATACTCAAGATGGTAAATGATATTATGATTTATTTTGTGAAAAATTTTTCACATATACATCCGTCCATATAAATTAAGAAATCAAATCAAAGAAATATCAAAATCCGCATATAATATGGTCGCGCTATTATCCACGCTGCCATACAAAACTCAATTTAACTCGCTATATTAAATTTGCTCTGCTTCAATATCTCTGCGCACTGCAGCTCTGTTAAGTGCTCAAGTTGTCATCAGTGAAAAATATCAAAAAATCAAAGTAAGACTTCTCTGTATTTCTAAGTTCTCTGGTTCTCGTATGACGCACAAAAATAGAAAGTGTTCTGAAAATATGTTTTGATGTTATGGGGGTTTAGGGATGAGCTAAGGTTTGTGTGTTGGGCAAATTTTATGTACTAAAAGTAGGTACTCGATTTTTCAATTAACCCATGAGTGGAGGGTTTTAAAGGAAAAAAAATAAAATTCAATGAAAATTAAATATTGTACATAAATATAATAAAATATACCATAAAATATATTAATATATCATCAGAAGAATATTACCATAATCATTGAATAACCATACGCTATCAGTTTGTAAATCACCAGATGATATTAGACAAGTGACTGAAACGGAATCTACAAAATTTGCTGTATTTCGCCAAAAACAAAGGTTGTAACTTTCGGAGGTACTGAAATATTATTACGTTTTTATTTCGTGAACGTTGAGTTCTACTCGAACCAACCCTGTTCGATCACTGGATTCTGTCAATAACAGCTCCAACACTTATTTTGTACTAACTATATGCAACAACAATTTATTTAATCGATACTTCCATTTACAATCGTTATTGAATATACTTGTTACTTTTAACTTGTTATCATGTGATGTCGCCTCGATCAATTGATGGTGTTATGTTGCCTCCATCACTTTCGGAATTGAATTCATTCATTTGTCAATAAACTAGCCCAATCTATACTCTTTGGCAAGTATCTTCAGTATCTTCTTTTATCGTAATCGAGTTTCTTCTCTTTCTTTATCGTCGGCTTGTTCTAGTTATCGCCTATTCCTTATGGTTGACATTCGTTTCGATGCTACCATTATTCGTGCTATTCACAATAACCAATAACTTGTTACATTATTATATATATTATTATTATATTATTACTTTACCACCACACTTATATTTCTTTTAATTTTGATTATTTTAACAATATTCACAAAGTAAACAAAGTAAAAACTGTCACGTTGAGAACTGTCAATTTTCTGTCTGGTTGACATTTGAATTGTAATTTTTCGTTATGGTGACTTGGCAGTACTAATACTTAGACAAATCAGTCCATTCGCAAACCATAATAGCAAAAAGTAACCGACTCGTCAAATTTGGAGAGTCAGCAAATTCTACTTTGATGATGATTTTGTTTACTCGAACGGAACTCACAGCGGTAACTGTTACCGGCAAAAAGGAAGACTGGTATATTTGGCCACGGTATATTTGCGAACAGTGGTCACACATATCTCACTCCATGACTGCTGTTGTCGAAGTGATAATCGGTTACTACCGTCCTCTGAAGAACGATCAGGAGTGTCGCGACGCTACCGCAGAGAAAGACTTGCCTGTCTGAATTTGGTATACCTGCAAAGCTCATTCGACTTTGCAGAATGGCACTGCTTAACACTCGTGTGCAGTGAAAATTGGGAATGACCTCTCCCGTCCGTTTAAAACCGAACGAGGTTTCAGACAAGGTGATTCGTTATCGTCTATCTTATTATGGAGAAAATAATACGAGCTGCTGATCTACGACATAATGTCACTATCTTCAACAAAAGTGTCATGCTGTCGACATATGCCGATGTCAATATCATACCATAAGCGACATGAACACGCGAGCAGTAAGTGCAGCATTCACAGAGTTGGAAAGAGATTCGCGTCGAATGGGTCATAAGTTGAACGAGAGCAAGACGAAGTACCTAATGTCAACAAACAAAGAGTCCCTGCGTCTTTTACAGCACGTCACTATTGATAACTACGCTTTTGAAGTAGCGAAGGACTTTGTCTATCATGGAACCAGCATTAACACCAGCAATGACGTCAGCCTGGAGATATTGCGAGGGATCACTCTTGCAAACAGGTGCTACTTTGGTATCTAAGTACGCAATTAAGAAGTCGAGCCCTCGCTCGAGAAACGAAAACAGTATACTACAAGTCTCTCATCATGCCTGTCCATATATATGGTGCCAAAGCTTGCACAATTTCCACCTCAGATGAGGCAATACTTGTAGTTTTCAAGAGAAAAAATCTGAGCAAAATCTTTGGGTCCATTTACTTTGGCGGCGAGTATCAAATATGGTACAACTATGAGCTCTATGAGCTGTATGCCGACACCGTCATAGTAAGCCGCATTAAAATACAGCGGCTAGATCATGTCTAGCGAATGGAAGAATACGCTCCCGCTAAGATGGTATTATATTCGAAACCCGCTGGTGGGCGACGCAGAAGAGGCATAGCTAACCTCCGGTGGAAAGACCAAATACTGTAGAACTTGTCAGCGCTTGGAATCTCTAACTGGCGTCAGTTAGCGAAGGAAAAAGTTGAGCTGGCAAAGCATTCGATATTCGGCCTAAATCGATTATCGGTTGTAATGACCACATAAGTAATAATAATACTAATAATTTAACTGTAGTAGGTTGCTCCAAAGAGCTGACACTGCGACCTAAAATATCTTTTGTGCCCCCTACCTATTTAATTTATTAATCCATATGATCGCTATTGTATTGCTTGCTATACCCTACCAGTTCTAGCACTTGCATCAACCCCTGATGTCATAGCATCGATTGGTAGAGCCCCCCTCTTCCCTCTCTCCTCTTCCGTCTTCCATTAACTTTTCCGATTTGCGGATGAAGTTGAGAATGCGCATCACAGGGAATTTTTTATTTCTTCCGCATCCAGTTGATCTCGGTGAACATAATGAAGCCTAATTCTAGCCAAAGCAATACAGTTACACAGTATATGCTCTGTGGTCTCATCCACTTCTAGACAGTGCCTACACTCTGCATCATATCGAAGGTGAATTTTAGTAAGATGGTACTTCAGGTAGAGGAATCCTACCAGTTCCCTAATATCAGCTTGGCTCATTTTGCGCAGTTCCCTATTATAGGTAAATGTTTGTACCAGTCTTTTAGCTTGGCGCAGTGTTTGAAGCCTCTCCTAATAAGAGATCTTGAGGTTATGTTCCCAGTTATCAAATTTGAATTTACGAGTAGCTGGCCACATAAGCAAGTAAGTAAGTACTTCCCCGAGATTTTTTTAAAATCTCAAAAACAGATTTTTTGCGCCAGCTTATATAAAGTGTACAATTTGAAACAATTTCATCAAACTTCTAATACCAAAATTAAGCTTAATTCTCGTACTACAAAGCGAATTTTTTACGAAAATAAAAGTGTATTCAAGATTTCCACCTACATAAAATAAGAAAAACACAATTTTTTTCTTGTTTTGTTTTTTTTTTTTTTATTTATCCAACATAAAATTGGCAAATATATTTTTGAATAATTTTTGCGCTTTTTTTTTGTTCGTTTTTCTTTGATTTTCTTATCGTATCTATATAATTTTTTTTTTTTTTATTTAATTTAGTTTTTAGTTGATTTATATTAAATATAATGGTTTTGGTTGTGAATTTTTGTTGTTGTTGGTTGTGTTTGTGTGGTGTGCGGTTATTATGTATATGTAGTATGTATACATACATACATAATATGTATGTAATATGTATTTAATGTATTACTTAAGTGTTAATTAATTAATGCATTAACATTAATGACATTGTTTTAGTATTTGAGATATTGTTCGTATGCTATTCATTCATTACATTTAATATATAATATTGTTTCTTGTTTTTTTTTTTTTTTTTTTTTTGTATGTAATGCATATGTATGAATTGGTATGCCTCTGAATATTTTTGGTATTATTTATTAGTTAAGTAAATAGTTAAATGTATATACTATATATTGTATGTGTGTGTGTATGAATGTATGAATGTATTTATGTTAATTAAAACCTGACAGTAAATTTCAAAAATTTTTTATCGATTTAATTTTGAATTTTGAATTTTGTTGCAACTTTAAATTTTTAGCTTTTCTTTTTTTTTTTTTTTTTCTTCTTCAACTATTTTAATGGTATGTATTTAGGCAGAGAACGTGAAATTCCAGAGAAGTCCTAATTTGGCTTTTGAGCTTATTTCTGATTAAACTATGAGGGTCACTTAACAGAGTTGTAGAATACAGGGATTTTGAAGAGAGCAATGCCATGAACAGGAGAAAAATTCTGTAAATTTACATAGCAAATTAACATATATTGAAATATGATCACATAATAGTAAATATTTTTATGAATGAATTTTATATATAGAATTTTTACTATTGTTCAATATATATGTATGTACATACCTATGGAGTACTTATAGGTATACTCCATTCACACAATAAATATATTTTTAAATATATGTATACCATTTTTATAATACCATTTATTATAATTTACCATTTTTATAATATTAAATTTAATAAAATTTCAGTAATTTTGATAAAGAACGAAGGCATAAAGGCATCGTTCTATCGAAGCACCCGATGCCGTGTATCAGGCAATCAGAAATATCAGCAAGTAATAGCACCTGTTGATATTCAATGTAAAGGAACAGAAAAGTAGAATGTAAAAAAAACGAGCACGTTGTTGTTGCTCCTTATAGTAAATTTTTTCCTTCTCTGATCTCTCTGCTTTTGCTCTGCCGTCACATAAAGGAATAGACAGTCATGCATGAACGATCAAATTTACATATGTGTTTTCGACAACAAAAATTAGCATGCGTTCTTCGAGAGAGGGCTCGACTTCTCAATTGCTTACTCAGCCCAAAGTAACACCTGTTAGCAAGAGTTATCCTACGCATGATCTCCAGGCTGACGTCGTTATGCATGTACATTCATATATATTGAACAATAGTAAAAAATCTTTATAAAAAATTCTATATATAAAATTCATTCATAAAAATATTTACTATTATGTGATCATATTTCAATATATGTTAATTTACAGAATTTTTCTCCTGTTCATGGCATTGCTCTCTTCAAAATCTCTGTATTCTACAACTCTGTTAAGTGACCCTGATAGTTGTAATCAGAAATAAGCTCAAAAACCAAATTAGGACTTCTCTGGAATTTCACGTTCTCTGATGTATATATAATATATATACGAGTATGTACGTATATGATATAATAAATATATGTATATATAAGTATGTTCGTTTTATAGTGGTATGATAACCATTTCTTTTTTTTCTACTTCTTTCCTTTTTTGTTGTTGTATTATGTGCGATCTTATTTATGCGAAATACGTACGAGGTGTATGAGAATGTTACTCTTCTAGGTATGTATGCGTATATGTGTGTGTGTGTGTGTGTGTGGTATGGATGACATGAACCTTTAGTTATAATTAATAATATTATATTTTCTTTTAATTGTATAGAAATTTTGATTATGATTTTTATTTTTATTGTTATGGTTGTTATTGTTATTCTTTCAATAACATGTCTCTCTATTTTCTTTATATTCTTTGTAATATAAATAGCAAGTAGACCTAATTATTATTGATGATTATGACAAGTTTTACTGTTATCAGTAAAAATGTAGCAAAATGGAAAAAAAATAGAATTAAAATCATAAATAAAATGATGATTTGAAACAATATAGATTCTCATAAATTCAAATAATCTCAGTAGGAAATTCAATAGGATCCAATTGGTAATGGGTTACCAATTGGTAACCAATTGGTAACCCATTACCAATACGCCTATATCTTTATAGGCTAATGCGTATAAAAATACTCAAGAAAATTGAGTTTTTAATGCCAAAACAATTTAAGGTTTGAGTAAGAGAGATTTTGTGAAGGTTTTTCATATAATTCTTGTATTATAATGTATTCGAAAATCTTCAATCTATGCCCTATGATTTGAAAAAAGCAAAGAAGAGCAAATCCCCTACAAATATGGCCTTTTTAGAAAGAAGTGCTGCCGTACATGGATGGCTTCAGATTGAATGAAAAATGTATCAAGTCGACTTATATCAGAATTCTTCAATTTGAGATTTAATTTCCGACTTTTCAATTCAGCCGATACTTCAATGAGACAGAAAAGTGACACAAATGCTATAGAATATTGTTTTTTTTTTTTAAGATATTCTCATTTTCAATCAAAATCATGCTGTCAAAAAATCTGACAGAAAATTCGATAAAGCGAAAAATTAATCAGCTTGAGGTTAATTTTCGATTTTGCGAACACTGTAGTATCTTTCGGAGCAATATTAACGCCTCAAATGAGGCCAAAGAAATGATAAAGTAAAAGGCAAGCTTCCATAAGGCTCTTAACAGGAGTTTCAATATATTCGAAAACATTCTTTAATGTCGACTGGCGCTTAAGCAGATTATCGAGACGATTGAATGTACGCATAGTTTGGATACCGGAGTACAGCGATATTCCGGGAAATTGTATGGCTGACAAGCTGAATTAAAGAGAATTGAATTCAAGATCATCAAAAAATTTCCTTCAATGTCGACTGTCACCTTAACCTCACGAAGGGTGGGTAGTGCGGCCATTCACGCACCCCAAATTGGTACCTCAGGGCTGGAAGTCGTTACCTTCCAGTCCTGTGGGGCGCTTATCGACGCTTAATTCTGATACGTTGTGCTTTGAGCCCCGTGAGATAGGCCTTCCAGGCAGGTACTCACGTAAAACCTTCACCTTCTTCTGTCGACTTAACGAAATAGCCGAGCCGATTTTATGTACAAATTGTTTCGGCTCAGTAAAATTCTGCGAAACTGCAACGCTGAAGGGCTGGAAAGGATTGAATATGATTCAAGAACATCCAAAAATTTCCTTCAACGTCTACTATCGGCTTAACGAAATAGCTGAGCCGATTTAATGTGCTCATCGTTTGGGATCAGTACTGCAACGCTGAAGAGCGAGAAGAGGATTGAAAAGTATAGAATATGATTCAAGAACATCAACAAATTTCCATCAACGTCTATTATCTACTATCGAAATAGCTGAGCCGATTTAATGTACAAATCGTTTGGGCTCAGTAAAATTCTGCGGAACTGCAATGTTGATGAGCTGGGTTGAAAAGGATTGACAGTGGTATAGTTAAGAAGCTAAACAAGGGCCTAACATCGACTAATACCACCATGGTGGTATCTCATTAAGCTCAGCAACAGATGAAAGGGGGCGATGAAAGTACTTCCCCACCAATAAGGGCCAATGATTCCTCAATGCAAGGCGTAACAACTCCCTAATCACATTAAATCACAATAGCAGCACGGTTAGGGTCGTCATCATTCCTAAACATTGTGTGGTGGATAAATATGCGATAAGAGTGTCACTACCAGCATATCACTTCTGTTAGAGTGTGAAGGAATTTTCTGACCACTTTTGTCTGACGCAAAATTGACAGATCTCTCGACTACTTCTGGGGGTGATTTGACCATCAATAGGGCTGCACTTTTTTTTTTACTTTTCGGAATTTTCGAGAATTTCCAAGGAAATCTAGAAGAATTAACCGCTTGCCTCCATAAGATTTCGAAAGACCGCGGTAGACCGCGCAGAATACTCTTCATATAGTGCGAACTAATGCTGCGTAGTTTATAGCCCTTAAAAAAGGCTTTAAAGGAAAGAGAAAGCAAGAATTTGTAAAGGTTTTCATTTTATGAGCATAAAAAATGGAAGTTACGATGGTACAATTCTGAGTTCCATATTCCATTAGTCTGACACCTGAGCTCGGAGCTGAGATTGACCTCTGAGAATCTGTGCTTGGAGGTCAATGGAGTCTATGAAGAAAATATAGTTCTCGTAGACAGTGTTTACAAGAATATACGATATTTGTAAATTTGGCTGTTTTTATTGGGTTAAAAAAAAAAAAAAGAAAACTAAAACCTAAATTAATATTGAAATGAAATGTAAAAACTATGATCAAAATACTAATTTGGCTGGTTTTATTCAATAAAAAAAATAAAAAATAAAAAACTAAAACCCAAATTAATATTCACGCATATACATAACTACTTGATATCATATCTATTTATATATATCTATATATCTATTTTATTAAGATTTTGTAGACGAATAATGTGGTTAAAAAAAAATTTTTTTCATTTTTTTGAAATTTTAAATATTCAGATAATATGAATTTCGTTATAATATTTCACAAATTCCCTTTAATTTAACACCAAAACGTTCAAATTTATATTGAATTTTGTATTTGAAAATGTTTTGTTGTTTTTTTTTTTCTTTCATTTTGATTTTGATTTACCTTATTTATTTAAAATGTATTGATATTTTCATTTATCGCATTTTATTTTGAATCATTTTTAATAAATGCTTTCGTTAATGTGTAGGGTTGTGTGTGGGTTAAGTTAAAATTAAAAGTATTCTTCTCTCATTTTAATTTCATATTTCGGTTTTTTTTTTGTTTTTGCTTTTATGAAACTTGAAATGAACTTCATTTAGTTAATGTACTCGTATATTTGCATATTTTTTTATTCTAATTAGTAATTAATATTTGTAATAGAATGATGTATATATATATATATATATATATATATATATATATATATATATATATATATGTATATATATATATGTATATATATATATATATATATATACATATATATATATATATATATATATATATATATATATATATATGTATATATATGTATATATATATATATATATAGTTAAATATGTTAAGCAATAATTTGTTTTTCTTGTCACAACACTACATTTATTTAAAATGTTTCATAGTTTACTTATAGCTTATTTTTGTTTTTTTTTTTCATCTGCAAAAAAAAAAAAATAAATAAGAATGCTAAAGTTATGTAGAATTATTTTTTTTACAATAAGAATTTTTAAAAAAATTATAATAAAATTTTATATATAATTGGTCCATGCGGAAATATTTACTGTACAGTAGAATTAATTATATTTCATTCTAGAATATTTCCTTGACTAACGGAGAATATCAAGTTAATTTGAGAAAATATCAATTGCAAATGAGACTATTCTAAATGCAATTCTTCAGACGATATGAAAGTTACAACAGAATTGTTCTCCAGTGTATGGTAAATTTATTTCAAAATATTAAAATGTATATAAAAAAGACAAGTGAAGAAGTTTTGAAACTCTTTGATAGAGCTAGTGATTTCTGAACATATGTTATTGTTGTTGTTTTCTTTTGAAACGTATTTGATGATCTCTGAAAGAAATGACTTCGTAAACGTATGTTGCTTTGCAGTAATACATTACAACATGTTGCTAGAGGCAGCGCTTAAAATTTGGACAGTGTACTCTGTCCTCAAATGCATCAACTTTGTTATCATAACGCAGAGAAATGCAAACAGCGCATCCAAAAAAATGTATATGCTAATTATCAATACGGTATTAAAACTGTATTGATACATTGTAAACATACGTATAGGAAGTTAGTCTAATTTTAGTTATTTTGAAAAACATTTAATGTTACCTGAAGTGTATTTAACAACCCTACAATGTAATTGATGTTTTTTTTTTTGGAAAATAGTTGGCTATTCTATAATGTAGTTACTGCTTTCTGGGTAGCAGTTGTCTTTTCTGAAATGCAATTGATGCTTTTTGGGACTGTTTGGGTATTCTAAAATACAGCTGTTACTCTGTGTAGTACATTTGACTATACTGGTATATATTTCACGCTTCATGGAGTCACTATTCTGAAATAAATTTAATGATGTTTGCAAAGCATTTGAATATCCTCACTTTGATTTGGTAACCTCTGATTTCATGCTTTCTCAAGTGCATTTTTTATTCTGAAATACATGTGAAGTTTTCTTGGGAGTAGTTGGCTATTCTAAAATGCAATTGATGCTACCTGGAGGAAAGTTGGCTATCCTGAAATGCAATTGATGCTTTCTGAAACTATTTGGGTATTCTGAAATACAGCTGATAAGCTTTGTAGTTTATCTGACTACTGTGATATATATTTCGCGCTTCATGGAGTCACTATTCTGGACTAATTTAATGCTGTTTGCAGAACATTTGACTTTCCTAAATTTGATTTGGTACTCTCTGAAATATGTACATTTCATGCTTTCTCAATTGCATTTTTTATTGTGAAATATGTGTACATTTGAAGTTCCCTGGGGAGTAGTTGGCCATTCAGAAATACAATTTATGCTTCCCGGAGAACAGTTGGCTATTCTGAAATGTAATTGATATCTTCTGAAACGATTTTTGGTTAGTCAGAAATTCATTTGATATTCTGAAATACATTTGAGAATTTCTGAAATTCATTTAATGTTTTCTGATGTGTATTTTACTGCGAATATATTTAATATTTTTTTTTGTAGACTAGTTGGCTATTCTGAAATGCAATTAATGCTTTGTAAAGAACAGTTGGCTTTATGAAACTATAATTGACTATTTGGAAATGCGTTTGATGCCGTCTTTAAAATATATTGCTTTTCTGGAATATATTTCATAGTTTCTGGAGAATATTTGGCTATTCTTAAATGCATTTGGTGTCCTTTGAAATGCATTTAATGCTGTCTGAAAGGCATTCTGAAATGCAATTTATGCTTTCTGTCGAACTGAAATGCAAATGGTGCTTTCTGACGTACATTTAGTTGTTCTGATGTTCATTTGTGAACTTTTCGGAAGACATTTGACTCTATTGAAATGCATAGAGATGCTCTCAGAAATATATTAGATGTTGTATGAAGTGCATTTGACTTTTATTGAGTGCATTTGTTAAAGTTACTGAAGAACTAGTTGGCTATTCTGAAATACGATGAATCGTTTGGCTATCCTGAAATGTAATTAATTCTTCAAATCTGCAATTTAGACTTTTTGAACCTGCAGCAAAAATAGATGTAAGACCAGTGGAATATAATGACAAATTGCATGATTAAAAATAAGGACCATTTTATTATCGAAATTAGTGAAGAAACTACAATAAATTTGAAAAAAATTATTATAAAAAATTGTTATTTAAAAAATAACGGCAATCAATATTTTCAATCAAATTTTAGCAATAAAATGTACAAAAAATGCAAGAAAAATTATTTATTAGTTATTACTACACGTAGATAAAGCGATATTTTACGTTTAGTAGGTGGTTATTTTTTAAATATATTATTTGTTGTTGGATTTTGTCATAAGTTTTTTGTTTGTTTTTATCTTAATACTACCATTTACTAAAAAAAAACACTAGTTATAAGTATATTTGTTATACATACATATAAAAAATTTGTGTCCATTAAAAATATATTTTCGGTATATGTCTATTGTTTAATGCTATTGTTTGGTTAGAAAAATTTGTTTTGTTGTTTGTTTTGGTTTTTCTTGTAGAAATAATATTCACTTATATTTACGCAATATTATTAGTTTATTTGGCCAATATTAAGTATGTAAGTATTAAGTATATGTGTATTTTGAATTATCTTGTTTTTCTTTGTGTGCGCGAACATTCTATATTCCTTTATTCTGAATTAAATTACATATATATTGTAATATGGAGATATAAAATTAATATTATGAATAATAATATAAACCACAAATAATATGAAATTATTGAAAAAAAAATATATTTTAAAAATAACATAAAAAAATAATACAAACCGAATTAGTACATTGTTAGCTCTTTTTCTCTCAAAGTCGTCTAATAAAAAAAATGTCAAATCATTGCATTCTTACACATGTCCTCTTATAGCACATACCATATATATATGTAAATATATATATATGTATCATTTCTTGAGCAAACATTATAAGGTTGTTTTAATTTTCATCTATTCGCCTACAAAATCAGTCTTCAATTTTTGTGTAAAAATTTCGCAATGATTTCGATACAGAGAGCCTGCATTTTACGATGGTTTTAATTGTTTTTTTTTTTTTAAGATGGCATCATTGATTTGTAGGTTAAGAGCCAAAGAAAAAATTTTATGAAAATTCTAGGTTTTTCCAAGAACAACAAATTACTATCTAAATATATGAGGAGAGATTGAAGAAATACCATATTAATTCTAGGAAGTTTGACACACATTTTCTCCACCCTTGTTTCCAAGACCTACAAAGGTGCTAGACGTAGATCCAGTGCTGCAAGGCACCTGGTTGAAAATGTGAGTTGTTTTTTCCGGTGGGCAGAGGGAGAATGGATTTTCAATCGAAGATGTTCACTATACTAAAAGTAGTGGATAAAGTCGATTCTAGGAGACTTCACAAATCTTTTGTATACTGACGGCTCCAAGTCCGAGAACAATACTAATGACGTTTGTCACCTGGATGAAAACTTTTGTGTTATTGGCGGAACAACAACAATTTTCTAAAAGGAAGCGATAGTCACAATAAAAGCAACAGACTGAGTGATTGGGAGAAAATGATAATGATATCAAATGATATAAATGATAATCAAATCTCTCTAAAGACCCTCTAGAGACTGCGTTCCCGATCTCAGAGATTTTCCAAGAATTTAAGTTAAAACTTCACTCCGTCGCAAAGAGGATAGAACGGGATTGAACTTATCTTGGTTCCAGATGCATTTCTGTGTTCAAAGGAATGAAATAGCTAATGCACGTGGAAACAATAAATCTGCAACCAAATCCGGGTTATTACGTAAATTAAGGACCAAGTGAACAAAATTCACAAGGAACGACTATCTCTCGATCTCTATTCTCGATTGTTTTACAGTAAGTAGTAAGTAGCATTTCTCTTGCCATTTAAAAGAAGAGATTTTCGATCTATGGTCGAATTTATTGGAAGAAATATTTCCTGAAGCGATACAGATATAATACAGAGCATATTCTCTCTGAATGTACTGCATTTAGTAGAATGAAACGTCACATCTACGGCCCGATGTAGAGCGAATGGATATGTTACACTCCTTATCCCTTAACAAACCTCTGAGATGTATAAAAAAACTAAAAACGTTTGAAAAAAAATGTCCACAATCTGTCTCTTCTTTATCATTCATTTTCTAACTCTCTCTCTCTCTCTCTCTCATATATATCTTCAAAAGCCTTGGTTCCGAAGACCCCTACCTTGCAAAACTTCAAAGTCATGGGTTGCACCCAACCCACCCAAAGCAAATGTTCCACAGACCGTAAATAAAATTCCAGTAAGTCGCAGAATTATGAATGAATTCTGAAGGTCTATGGCCTGAGCTCGGAAAAAGCTCATCATTGTGAATATTTTCTGATAACGTAATTATGCCGAAAATTAATGATTGATCTCTCACTTTTGATTATCATTTTAAATTTTTAGTAAAAACTATTATTTCGAAGGAAACTTGCATTTCTGATCATCACTTTTGAGTTTTATAACTTGAGCGTTCGTGAAAGGAATTGTTTTGAGTAAATTTTTACAAAAATTTGATTGGTAAATTTTTCTATTTAGACCTAAAACTTCTTAATGCAATGTTATTCAAATCAATTACTTTTCTACAACCCCATAATCAATCAAATAAACTAAGAATGCCATCTTTCTTAACAATGCACACCCTGTTATATGAAAAATGCTTCCAACATAAATTTGAAAAATTCAATTATTAAAAAATACTAAATCAAATAAGCTTAAAAGAAAATATATACAAACCTTTTGTTAAAAAAATGATGCACAAAAAAAAAAAAATAAAACAATATAATTGAAATTTTTAAATAAATTTATCAAATATATTAAAAAAAAAATTTTTAAGCCATTTTGGCAAATTTTCTCTTTACAATTATTCATTGTTCATATTCATTCGTTTCAGTTCACAATTTTGAAACGTTTTTTGTTTTTTTTTCAAACTCATATATCGTATTAGACCATAAATGTACTTAAATGTATACTGTAAGTTAAAAAAAATTGTAAGAAATCAATTAAATTTAAACAAAATTCAAGGAAAACAAGAATAATGAAAAAAACAAATATTAAATTTAATAAAGCTAAGTAAGGGCAAAATATAAAATATTTTTATGGTCACAAATCATAGAAACAAAATTATGCATTCGCAAAAAGAAAAAATCACAATCATCACAATTCTTAGCTTTGATTGCTTGACTGTACATATATTTATTTTATTCTTATGACACTATCAATGTTTACGTCATCAATGGATATATTCTGACATTCAATATACCAAATATGCGCAATGCGTATTCTTGTTTCTATGATTTGTGCGCATTTGATTATAATTTCAGTTGTTTTTCTTCTTCTTTTTCTTTCTTTTACTTTAACTCTCCTCTCCTCTCTTAAAATATTATTAGGATTTTGCTGATTTGTATAATACAAAAACTTTTGGTGATGTCAGTGTATTTATAAGTTGCGTTTGGCTGTGTGGTGTATTTATATATTTATATTTAATCTTTATGTTTCGTTTACACTTTTTTTTCTCTTTTTATTAAATCTAAACTATATAACAGTATAATATAAATATTTTTGTAATTTAACAGAAAAATAGAAAAATCAAAATGTGATGGCAATTAAAAGTAGAGCGGGTTCTAAGAGATAAGCACCAACTTCGAATTGTTGTTTGGAATCTATGAATGGGGCTTAAGTGTGGCATTAAATAATGTAAATTGTAAGAAATCAATTTGTCAATTAATTGTGGGAAGGACAAATAAACAAATAAATGCATAAAGTGATGAGAATAATGCTGCCGCGCCAGAGTTTATTGAAAATGGCGTCAATATGTCATTCCACATCTATCTAAGCAACTACAGAATTCTCAGATGACTTATTATCTAACTCTTCATACAGATTTTAGTCTTTGTGCCTACAAGGTTGCATTTACTTAAGAGTTCAAGACTCTCAATTGGGCTTAATTGAGATTTTGTCATGTAAACGCCTTCGGGGAGAATATTTAATTGATGATAGCATCATCATGTCGTATAGATAATGGCACTAATTGTAATTGAGCTTGAATATCTAACAAATTTTTTTAGATGGTGCGCTCTTATTGGTAAACCCTATATATAATATAACATTGAAATAAATCATAAGCTGATTCCTCTAAACTCGAAAATGCTTCGACAACCTCGAAAACTCAAAATTTTAAATAAACCAAATAGTATTTTAAAAAATCGAGAAAAATCATGAGATGATTTTTTTCTAAACTCAAAAACAACTGAAAAACCTCGAAAACTCAAATTATTTTTTATTTGGTGTATATGTAAATTTGTTTAAATCGCAAAAATCCATAATTTGAATCCTATAAATTTAAAAAAGTTCAGAAAAACTTTGAAAAGTTGTAAAATTTTTTACTTCGAAAAAGAATTCTCAAAAATTAAAAAAAAATTTTCGCAAACCTGGAGAAAATTTTTCGGCAAATTTGACAGTGACAGCAGTTTCGAAAATATGAAAAGTTGTAACATTTTTTACTTCGAAAAAGAATTGACAAATTTGACAGTGAAAGCAGTTTCGAAAATATTTTTTATTTCCTCTGCGCTATTATAATGTTTAGATTTGAAAAAAAAATTTAATAAAAAACAACACTGATTATATATTTTACAAAAAAAAAAACCAAGACCTTGAAAGGAAGCAAACTGTCAAATTGCCTATTTTCATACTTATTTATGAGGTTGCAACATGGCTTTTTTCCGAGAAATGATTCGAAATATTCGAGTTTTCTAATTATCGCGTTTAAAGGAATTCTCTAAATAACAATATGATAGAATCAAGGGAAGAACAATTGAGTTGAATAAAAATTGAAAAAAAAAATTGTTTTTCTTTGTGCTGTTTTGTTGCGATGAAAATTTTTTCAAAAAGATAATTTTTTTTGGAAGAACTTGTATAAAAAAATGGCTCATATGCATAGCTAAAATAAAGTTTCAACTTAAAAATGGTTTCGATTTTTTTGACAGAAATTTTGCTATATAAAATTTGTTCCAAAAGTCGATACTATTTTCAAATTTAAATTTAATTTTAACTATGAATACGTTCAAATAAACAAAAAAAAATAGTAAAATAGCTGAAATAAATTAGTAGAGTAGTGACTTCAAAATACTAATATCACACAACTTTCGGTATGCACATTCCTTTAGTACATATAGGTATGCGCAAACTTAATGTAGGCATTTTTACATATGTAAACATATTAAATTCCTCATTTCATTGAACATGTTGTAAATGTTAGTAATTTGTTTCACATTATTCTATATTAATTATAAAATATTATTTCTTTTTTTTTCTTTTTTTTTATAAATTAATCGCTTATTTCTTTTCAACTTTCATTACATTCAATAAAGTCAAGAGAAGAACCAAGGGCGATTACACAGTATTTATAATCTTTGCGCAAACATAGAAATAGTGTAATTCCTTTTTTTCAATGTAATAATAATCGTTAAATTACTTCGTACGTTTTTAATTACTTTTTCGTCTTTCTTTTTTTTTTTTTTTTTTTTTTTCCTCATCATAGTAATCAGCATTACCATTATAATCATTTGCAAAATTATATACTTTACATATTTAAAACTAATGTCAATAGAATAAAAAAAAATATGCTAAAAATTAATAGGATGCATAATAATTATGTATGCAATATTTATGTAATTAAAATAATGACTTTTTGCGTGTAATAATTAAAAGATCAATGGCAAAATTATGAGATTACTCACAGCAAATAAATGAAAAACAAAATTACACAATTAATTATCATAATAAATATTTATAGGGGAATACAAGAAAAACATACCCAATATTAATGAGACAAATGTAATTCAGACTGTAATCATAGTCAATCATATAGTCAGAGTAATTTTATGACAAAAAGATGTTTCCACAATCCACAGAATCTTACCTCACCTCTACGGGCTGGATTTTGTAGGAGTCTATCGGAATAATTTTTGGTGAGCAAATGGTTTTTCGTTGCTCTCGGAGGTAGTCCATTTAATTAGTATTCGGTTAAGGATCAAGTAAACAATCAATCACTTTTCAAAAAAGTTCTCCCTTTTGTTTCAGCATATTTTCACGTAATTTCAATTAAACAAATTTGAATTTGGGCAAAGATATTATCTGATAATGCAGTAAATTTCTTAAAAATGAAACTCTCAGTAAAAGGGGCGAGTTTTGCCACTTGAGGCGGTGATCTTATGTTAGATTCAAAATAGACGAAATAAGAATACTTCTGAGACAAGAGACTCTATACTATTGTATACAAAGCCAAAGACATCTCTTGCTGAATCTAATTTAATATTATACAGACTGAAGAAGGTCGAATTGAATACTCTCTTTTTAATGCTGAGCAGTTTTGTCGTCTTTTGGGTAAATTTCTGGAAATTTCCGTACAAAATTTGCTTAAGTAATGCTAAAGAAAGCTTTACTTGTGAAATTATTTTTAAATCAATTTCCCGTCCAACTTAAGAAAGTAATAGATTTTATTCCTATACGCAAAGACTACAAATGCAACCTTGTTTTAATATTTCAAGGAATCCCATTTTTCTGGCAAAAAAAAAAGTATCAAAAAAGTAGTTTTCCGTAAATTTTTGCTTACGTTCTTAAGAACTCCACTCATAGCTTAAAGGTAAAAATTTATCTCTGCTGGATAGCTGGAGGTGCGATGGCTTGATAAGTAGGCTTTGTTATAAACTATAAAACTGGAACCTAAGTTTGTTTGGTGACTGCTGAGGCCAGGCATTTTATTTTATGTGGGAATTTTAAAGACTTTTATACCAGCTTTCAAAGAGTGACCACGTCGAATAGTACGGAATCCCAAAAGCATGGTTTTTGGACTCACAAGATCTGGTGAAGTGTTATTATAAAATCTGTTTAATCGAAATTTAAGACTTTTACTTTGACCTAAAAAAATATTAGGCAAAATTTAACTGTTATTATTGGACTAGAAAAATAAAAGTCCGTATTTTTCAGTTCTTATGGGACTTTTTTCGAGAAAACTGTTTTCGACAATATATTTTGCTCTGGACTTTTTTGATCTCGGAAAAAATAACTGTTAAATTGGGTGCCTGGATTACCCGGTCTGTTTCCATTAGTCGAATAATCCGTAGAAATATTATACCAAATTAGTTGCGACTAAGGATCAATATAAATTGTCTACATCTGAATTACATTTGTCATAAAAAATTGGTATAATACAACAATTATGTATGAAAAAAAATGTAAAATAACAAAAGAAATCTCCATTTTACAATTTTTTTCTTTGTTTTTCTTATTCACTCATACACACGATTCTTTTATATTTCTCTCTTTCAGCTTGTGTTGTTCTAAATTTTTATAGTTTTTGTAAAACATATCGAGCCTATATACGATTAAACATTTCATCAAAAAATTTGATTAAACCTCAAATGTTGAATTAAACATTATTATTTGATTAATGAAAAAAAATGGAAATGATTAAATTAATTAGAATTTTGCCAAAAGTGAATATACTCGATTTAAAAAAAAAAAACGTTTTCTTAATGAATTGGTCGGAGCAAATAATTGTAAAAATTCATGCAAAATCACGTAAATAAATATGTGCAAGGTCTCTACAACTCGTAACTAAGACTAGTCACTCTGTTATCACAAGAGACCCATGTGATTTCCTTCTGGAAGAAATTCTAATTAATCGAAATATTGTAAATTTGATTAAAAGTTTAATTGATAATTAGGAATTCTGATTAATAGAAGTGTTTCTATTTAAAAAATAGATCAAAATCTTGATTAATCATTATTTCGATTAATCCAACTCTTTGATTAAATGATTAATCGCAAAGCTCTAAAAAATTATATAAATATTTTGTTAATTTTTTTTTTACAATTTAATATATAAATTTAAATGCAATTTTTTGTTTATAAAAACTAAATTTCATATTGTTGATCGAAAAAATTGTGTGTAATTTTTTTTAAATCATTTTTCTATTTTGATATTTTTATAATTATGCATGGATTTATTACTGGTGTTTACTTAATGAAGTAGTTGTTTCGTTTTGTTGTTATTATTGTTGTGTAATTTTTGTGTGTATTATGTTTAGCTTAATATTGAATATACATAAGAGTTTAGGTATTGGTATGCAAAAAAATTAATTTTCACATCAAACACTTAGTTATAAAGTTGAAATGGATTTTTTTGTTTTTTTTTTTTCTCTTTATAGTATAGATAATAATCATGTATGTATAATAATAATAGGTAGATTAGGTAGTAAATTTAATCATATAATATATTAATATTATAATATAAATATTTTTTTATATGTAATATAAATGTATATGTAAAATTGTTACTTTTCTTTGAATTTGTTCGGTTTTAATTTTTTTATTCAAAAAAATGTATGGGTGTGTATGTTTTGAGTGTATCTATGTATGTATCGCCATTCGCACATAATACATTTACATTTTCTTTTCATATGACTCTCTTTCTCTCTCTCTCTCTCTCTCACTTTTTTTCTTTTTCTTGTCCCACTAAATGAGCGTTTTAGTGCTAAAATTCACAATCACAAAATTTTAGCTACATTAATAATACGCTCTTACAAATTGTTTTTACTGTTGTTGTTCGCCTTCATATTCTGCAGATTTTACAAATTACACTGCCATAGTATCGTAGGCTGTGAATCCTGCGCCACTTTGTTGCTGGAGTTGTTTTGGACCGGCTTCGTTTCTATTGATTATGATGTCATATAAAAATCACATCCCACATATGTATGTGTTTGAGTGAGTGTGTATGTGTATATAGAAGAACATAAATAAATTGAATTAGTAAATAATATTTTAAAACAAATAATTATGTATAATTAAATATTGATTATGTATTTGAATAAGTATATTTAAAAGAAAATAATTGATTTCTATTAATTCATACAAAGCTGCAACCATAGCACGTTTTTTTTTTTTGTACATTGACTGTATATGTATTTATGTCGATTTGTTGTATGCTATGTTATGTGTATTGAGATGTATATAACATTCAACTAAGTGGAATGGTGTTAAACAACTGTTTGTATCACACATAGACGGTGTAAGTGCCTGTTCACATTGGCCTGCCCAGACGCAACTGTGCGAGCGAGATAGGTAGAAAAGTAGGCGGTAAGAAAGTGATGGAAGTTTTGCGCCGAAAATCCAATCCAAAATTAAAAATCGGCGCAACGATCTATGTTCTATGTCCAATGTGTTCCGATTATGACAACTATGCTCACAAATTTTTAGACGTTGAAGCGATAACATCAATAAGAAGCGTTCTATATTAGGATTGTGCAATTAATTGTTTGTTCAAAAAGTCTGATTAATCAAATTATTCGACAAATCAATTCGCTTGATCAAAATTAAGATTTATCAAAATTGAAATTATTCGATTAATCAGAAGTTTGATTAATCGCAATCATTTTCATTTTTATTTTTTCTTTATGTATGAAATATTTGAAATATTATCAATATTTTGAAAATTTTTTTAGAATAATTTCTATTTTGAATAATCAAAATCATAATTCGATTAATTTCATATTTGATTAATCGAATACTTTGATAAATCAATATTTCTGAACAAACGATTAATTGCACAGCCCTACTTTATTCCAAAATTCCAATTCCACTGTAGCATTTTAGTTGAAATAAAACCGGAGCAATTGCACTAATGTGATCACAGCGTTCATGGATATACCGTTCATGGGAAATCTAATGTAAACAGGCACTAAGTAGGTCGGCCATTTTGAATTTACTTTTAAGAGTGACAGTGACTTGTTATGGAAGCTAGCGTAGGCGTCTCTTGTACATTGTTAGCGAAATACTTTTCTCTTTGCAGCAATAATTTACAAGTCAAATATGATTGTCTTAGGCGGAAGGTTACATAAGTTATGGCGGTTTAAAGTTCTTAAATAAACATCGCTTTGTATGGGGTCAATATTTAGTAGTGGGCGTGGCTTACTCCGTTCTTGAAATGTTATTTCTCCTTATAATATTAATTTATGTGTCTCATATGGTTGTCCAAGGTGAAAGGTTACACAAGTTATCACGGTTTGAAGTTTTTAAAAAACCGTCACACTATTTAATACAGTAAGCAAAGTTTTTGGTAAATTAATTCTTCCTCTAATATTAATTTATGTGTCAAATATGGTTGCCCTAGGCAAAAGGTTACATAAGTTCTCGCGGTTTGAAGTTTTTAAAAAACCACCGCTTTGTATGGGAGTTGTATTAAATAGTGGGCGTGGCGCAATAAGTTTTTGAAATATTATTGCTCCTTATAATATAAATCCACATGTCAAATATCGTTGTCACAGGGGGAATATTACGTCAATTAGAGCTGTTTATAAATTCTTAGTTATTCTGGGGCTTTGTATGGGAGCTGTATTAAATAGCTCCTCCATATCAAGTGAAACTATTATGCACTCTAATATTCATCTTAGTGCCAAATATTGTTATACTAGATGGAGTATTAAATGAGCTAAAATAGGTTAGAATTTTTTAAAAGTCCCAGGTTTATCTCTTTGTTTGTTCTTTCTGGGTATGGGAGTACACAGATTACGCCGATTTTCAATTGCGCTCGTACTCTTGGAACGAATGTTCTCTAATGTCAAATTTTGTCGAAATAGCTCAACATTTATTCAAGTTATCGAGCGAAACAGCCACATGATGAATGAGCTGACGGACATTTTTAAATCGACTATTTAAGTGACCTTGATCAAGAATATAGATCTCCGGAGCCTTCACTGCAAACTGTATACAACTGGGTTGCTAACGTTAATCACCTTGAAGACTAATCACATGAAGGACTTCTAAAAAGCGCATCAACTGCAGAAATTTTTTTTAAAATATTGGATATTCTAGGCTCTAGGCATTTGGGTACTGAAAGCCATGTTTTAAATAAAGTTTTTGGTTTAAAAAGTTATGTCCAAATTTGTAGAAAGTATGAAAACGATTTTATGAAACGGACTTTCATTACGGATAAAGTTTGGGTCTACCACAATGATCCACAATGAATCTAGACAAGTAACTATGAAGTCATTTGAACCTCGTAATGCCGTAAAGGTGGGCCAAAGCCCACAAATACGTTGAGAAGTGACAAAAACAATTAACTTGGATAATTATTGTAAGCTTTTTGGGTGAAAAAAAATTGGTGAAAACAATATCTGATTTATAAAAAAATTAAATTATGTGACACCTGTAAGCTCCGAAGGGCACTTTGGACGAGCTTCTGTTTCAGTACCGTTATGCGTGCTAAATTTTTGGACGGTATTAGAAGGTTACTATTTATATTAGCCGGTTAGAGCCCTTGTGGCAATACTTTTTCCGAGCTTTGCCATAGAGCTCTTTGTAAGCGTCTGTATTGCAAATTGTTACTGGCGGAAGAACTGCCAACTGGTGGGTACAATAGCCAACTCATTAGCACTCTCATTTCTATCTGAACTCAAGACGTGACCTCAAGAAATACCTTTGTGATTTTCTGCAGGGTTACAGCATTATTGCAGCAAATGGATGCATATATTACGAAAAGTCCTACGCAAGATCTTTGGACCTATTTGCATTGGTGGCGAGTATCGAATAAGGTACAACCATGAGCTGTATGAGCTGTATTCCGACAACTCGCATTAAAGCGCATTAAAATTCAACGGTTGCGTTGGCTGGTCATGTCTAGCGAATGGAAGAACACGTTCCGGCTAAGAAGGTGTTATATTAGGAACCCGCTGGTGCACGTCTCTGAAGGCCAAGTACTGGAGAACCTATCAGCGTTTGCAATCTCTAACTAGCGCCAGCTAGCAAAGGAATGATTTGGCTGGCAAAGCATGCTAGATTCGGGCTAAATCGATTTTCGGTTGTAATGGCCACATAAGTAAGTAAGTAAGTAAGTAAATTCCGAACGGAAACTGACAGAAACAGTCAGAGGTATAAACATATTAATACAGTTTGCGCGCTAACTTTTTCGTTTGTCGAGGCAGTGACGCGGAGTTACAGTCTAATACTAATATAGGGCGCCACTATATTCTTCAGGGCAAAATATTACAAATGTGATTTATAAGAACGGTCCAAGTGTTCTGTGTTAGTAAAATTAATTAACTCGATGCTACTGCAAGCTATTTGAAACTTGTTATTAAAACTAAGACTAACTCAGAATGTCAGTTTTGTGTTTTTTGATGATGTTAGTTTTTTAATGTAATTATTGTAATTATATGTAGTAATGGAAGTAATATGTAAAGCTAAAGCTGCAAAAAAACATTGTAATAATCAATTTATATTGTAGAATATAATAGAACTATAATATTGTATAATATAATATAGTATAGTACTTAATTAGCATACACTCTTATATTTTTCTTGCTGTTGTGAGGAAAAGAGGGGATACAATTATCAAACTGTGATTTGCTGTTTTCAATACAAAAACAAAAGAAACTGTAATGACGAATATAAAATAACAAACAAACAAACAAAATTATAATAATAAGAGCAAAAATTAAAATAGTGAAATTTTCGAAGAAAATGCATTTAGAAAGCATGCAAATTGTGTAGATAGATTAAATAAATATTAATTATTATTATATAATTATTCTCATAATATAATTTATGATTATTTACCAAACATGCAAATAACATACATACAATAGGAAGATTTATTAACCCAACAATTTAACTTACAACTGTCTTCGACTAGCGGTAGAGGAGGTAGAACGTAAGTAAATGAAGAAACAGGTTGAAACATATGTGTGAATAGGTAAATTACATACATGGTGAATATTTAAATTTATATTCTATTGGTGTAAATATTATAAATAATTTAAAATAGGTGAGATTTAAACAAAACGGACACGCACAGAAACAATAGAATAATAAAAAAGTACTAGTGACTAATACGTAGGTAATCGTAAAAGTTTACAAAAACGACCTCTAGTTGACGTTTGTGGAATGTGTCAATGTGATTTTTGTAAAATTTGACATTTAATATGTTAAACCTTGGTTTTTGATCAAAATTTCAGTTGATCAAAACAGTTTCGTAGTTTTCATTAAGAACTATAGAAATCGACACATCCTCCTCTAGCACGGTAATGTCAGCTTTCATACAGCACACCAAGCAGTTGGTGAGCTGTGTTTGAAGGAGAAAAATATGGAATTATTCGACTCATTGTCCACATTCGACTGATTCATTATCTAATGACTTACAATTTGAAAAACAAATTGCGGAGTGAACGTTTTTTCAAGGCTTGAAGAAGTTGTTAAAGCATTAAAAACGCATGTCTCTAATATACCCACTTAATAGAGGAAGAAGTAGTGGGTGAAAATTAAAGCCGAGTGAATGAAATAATAAAAATCACCTTACAGTCGGCTGGAGCCGACCAAATTATACCCTGCATATATATATATATATATATATATATATATATATATATATATATATATATATATATATATATATATATATATATATATATATATATATATATAAAGTTTACTCGAATACAAATACAATTACAAATTATACCCTGCATATATATATATATATATAATATATATATACATATATATATATATATATATATATATATATATATATATATATATATATATATATATATATATACATAAAGTTTACTCGAATATCCATATTTTTCTTTTATTTCCACTTTTGGAGAAACAATTTTTGCATATACTACTAATTTACACCCGAAATATGGTTGACTTTGACGAAGTATTTTGTATGTTATGTGGGTTCTAAAAGGGATAATTTAAAGCAGTTTTTTAAGATAATTCCGAGGCTTAGTATGGGAGTTATATAAAAAGTGGGCGTGGCTTATCTCTTTCTTGTAAATCTAATTAATTTTTCAATATTAATCCACACCTTAAATTTGGCTGTCGTACGTTGAATAGTTCGTAAGTTATAGCGGTTTGCAACTTTGTATGGTAGCACCATTAAAAAGTGGTCGTGGTATGTTGATTTTTTGCCAGATTATGTAAACTACCATTTTAACCTACGTATTAATTATGATTGTTCTAGACATACGATTGCAGAAGCTGCAATTTAAAATTTAAAGGTTAAAATTTTTTATAATTTCCGCAACTTCGCATGGGAGCCTCGCTATGAAGTGGGCGTGGCACGCTGATTTTTTGCCAGATTAGTTCCGACTACCATATTAATCTAAGTTTCAATTATAGTTATTCTAGACAGAAGATTGCAGAAGTTACAGCTGTTTCAATTTAAAAGAAGTACAGACACTTTGTATGGGAGCTACTATAAAAAGTAGGCGTGGCTCGCCCATTTCTGCAGTATAATGTAACTTCACTTGCCAAATATTGTTGTCCCAAATGGTATATTAAGTGAGTTATAGCAAGTTAAAAATTTTGCAAATTCCGAGGTTAGTCGCTTTGAATGTTTGGAGTGAGCATGGCTATTGAACGATCATGCCCAATATCAATCCCCTCCATACTCTTGGATCATATGTTACTTATGCCAAATTTCGTCAAAATATCTCAATATTTGCTCAAGTTATTGTGCAAACCAGGCAGGTGACAGACAGACGGACGGACATCGTTAAGCGACGCTGATTACGAATATATATACTTTTCTATATCTCCGGAGATTCCTTCAAGTGTTTACAAACATCTGACCGAAATGAATATACTTTGCATATTACATCATGCAGGGTATAAAAAGTTTCTTTGTCTTATAAAATATTTGATTCTTCTTCAAAATTTATATGGAAACTTTTAGGATTGCCTTCGCATGTATTTCACTTTGTAATTTTTTGTTTTATTTTCATTTTTAATCCTTCATTTTAAAATAATTTTTAAATAAGTTATGAATGAGCAATTTCTATATGTATACAGTAAATATCCAGTATAGTGGACTTAGACTTCTTTTTTAGTTTTGACATTTCTCGATAAAATTCAGTCCCATAAACAGTATTTGTGTAAACAACAATTTTTTGCTTTTTGGAAAGCGATAAAACGTTTTTTCGACATGTGCTTCTGCACTACTTTGATTTGAAAAAAAGTGTAGCAGAAGCTAGTCGATTACGTGAAGAATATTATGGTGATCAAGCTCCATCGCATACAACATGTAAAGAGTGGTATAGACGATTCAAAATAATTTATTTTGATGTCAATGACAAACCACGCTCAGAACAACCATGAATTGCAAGCATTAGTGCATAAAAACTCAGCTCGAACGTTAGGAGAACTTGGAAACTAGCTAGGAGTTACTGAAGTAGCTGTTTCCAAACGTCCAAAAGGTCCAAAAGGAAGGAAAATGATTTGTCTGAACGCGCTATTCACAACCGTTTTAATATCGTGGTTTTCTTGCTTGCCACACAAAAAAAGAAGAGCTGGCGATGAAAAGTAGATCTAGTACGAAAATCCAAAACGGAAGAAGTCATGGGTGTACCCAGGACAACTATCAACATCACAGCCCAAACGGAACATGCAAGGTCATAAGGTAATGCTCTGCATTTGGTGTTGCAAATTTTATAAAATGCAATTTACGAGTTCACGAGCCTCCCTAATAGATGGAGACACCGGGTAAGTATGTTCGGCGAAAATGTTGGAAATGAAAAATTTATGAGAATTTGTCTTATATTTCATTTCTTTCAAGACTATTGCTGGGCAGCTTTGAGGTTATTTGTCGATTTTCCACTATTTTCAGGAGTTAAAGAGAAATTTTTGATGAGTTTTTACCTTATATTTAAATCTTCTAAAGGCAATTCCTTCCACAGCCATGGGGTTATTTGTAATTTTTTTTCCCTCCATTTTGATGGTGAGCCCTGACAAGTAGTGAAAATGGGTAATATGTTCGGGAGAAATATTGGAAGAAAGAAAGAATTAATGTAGATCTCTAATAAACGTTATCCCTCTAGAAGTTCTCTGAGAGAACTGTGAGCTAATTTTATAAAAACCAAAATTTTGCACTCGAACCTTTTAATGGGTAGAGCTAGACGATAAGTATGTTTCAGAAATATATTCGCAAGAAAATATGAATGGAGGTCGATCATACCTCCATATTTGTAGTCCGGTATGAAGAATGCCTGGGAAGTTGCCGTTTTGCCTTCAATTTTTTTGAACTGTGACCTCGAGCCGGCATTATTTTTCCTACTAACTCACCAAAAGCTCCGGGAGTTTGTGAAAATCGAATGTCTCTGTTTTCTTGTCTATAGGGACAAGGGTTTCTCTGAGAGAGGGATTTTTAAATTAAATTAATTTTTAATCAAAATGTCAAAAGGTTATTGAATAAAATGGCACAAATCTGACGTAAATCAGATTAGTCTAACTATGCCAACTAAAGTCTTCAGTTTCATGCAAAAATTATGGATTTCCTTTTACTTCATTTGATGGTAGTGGGAGTATAAATAAGTGCGTGCGCATTTTTAACAGAAATCGATATTAGTTTATTATTCCATTGTTTCATTTGGCAACAACGTAACTTTTAAGTGTCATTATTAGGCTTACTTTTTCAGTATCTATCATTTCGCTGAAGTGTAAACAACATAGTTTCTGTTATAATATATTTTTCCGGGAAGTTTTACTTCATTACTTCAATATGTAGAAAAAGGCTGCTGAAAGCCATTGTATTTTAGTGGAAGTTTATGGTTATCATGCTTCAACTGAACGAACGTGGCAGAAGTGGTTGCACAATTAAAAAGCGTCAATTTTGATTTGGAAGACGAAAAAGACCCGGAGCGTCACTAAAGTTTGTTGATGAATAATTAGGGGCAAGGCTCAATGAAGATTCATCACAAATGCAAGATGAACTCACAAAAACACTTGAAGTCACCATTTACCATCGCTTAAACGCAATAGGAATGATCCGTAAGGTAGGAAATTGGGTGCCGTATGAACTCAAACCAAGAAACGTCGAACGCCGTTTATTCACGGTAAAAACAAATGGGGTTTTTGCATCGAATTATGACTAGCGATGAAAAGTGAGTCCATTACGATAATGCAAAACAGCGGGCAACGTATGGATACCCCGGCTATGCCTCATCATCGACTGCCAAGCCGATGACGAGCAGTCGATGAAGAGCATGCTGTGTATTTGGTGGGACTAGTTGGGTATAGTGTATTATGAGCTGTTGAAATCGGGTCAGAATATCACAGGGAATCTGTACCGATGAGAATTGATGCCTTTAAGCCGAGCATTGCGATAAAATTGGCTGCAATATGCCAATAGACACGACAAAGTTATTTTGTAATATGATAATGCTTGGTCACATATTGCGGCTCCCGTTAAAACGTACTTAGAAACTCTCAAATGGGAAGTCTTACCCCACCACACCCGTCGTATAACTCAGGCATTGCTCCTTTCGAGTACCACTTGTTCCGATCGATGACACGCAGCCTGGAAGAACATCATTCTTACGAAGATGCCAAAAATTGGGCCGATTCATGGGCATGTCGAATTCTTCCGATGCGGTATCCGTATGCAGCCAGAATTATTCATGATCGTAGTGTGACAAAACGTTGCCTTTTGCACTCCTTGTCTTTAGAATTTTGTCTCATTTGATACTGGAAATCTACTGAATACATTACTCATGCATTTATTAGATTCATTCATCCAATTCAATGTTATTTTACAAACAACAGCAAACAATTTGTTATTATTGTGGTTATTGACATTAATTAGTTTCTTTTTCTATAGTTATTTTTTGTTAATTGTTAATTTCATTTAGTAACCAATTTTTATAAATACATATATTAAATAAATTAAATACAAAGAACAAAATATATTTAAAAAAAAAAACTTATATGAACTTTATTAACATTTGCATAATGAACTTCTAATTTGATTGTTCTCAGCCTTTCAATTCAAAAGATTATTATTTTTGTAGTTTTTTTTTACCTAAATATTTCACTGGAATAGATACTTTACCTTTCAATTAGTTTGCGCATTTCTTCGGTTGTACGCTGATCCTTTTGATGAGGGGATCTTTTGATTGCTGCTTATTTGCGTGTCGTTATTATGTAACACATTTTTCAAAAATCATTTTTATATATATTTTTTTTAAGTTAAGTTATGCAGTGCCCCACCGTGAAATTTGAAAAAGGGTAACATTTCGAAAATAAAATAGAAAAAGGAAAGAAAATAAAAAACAAGAAAAAAATGAAAATAACAATTTTTTACACACTATAAAATTTACAAAATTAACTCATTTCGAATAACATAATGTTGGATATTTCATGTTTTACATTCTCTTACTAATTTCTTAAACTAAATGTATGAATGAATGCCATTCCAATTGTGATGAAAATTTCAAATTGAACAAAAAATTAGCAAAATACTACTAATTTTTCAATCAACTCTAATGAATAAAAAAAAATTATATATAAATAGCCTTAATCCGAATAAAATACTAACCTGACAGACTGCAGTATTGGGGATTAAGTAAACGGCTGATTGCTGTTTTATTAAGTTTGCTCACTTGCATTACCACTACTATCAATTTCTGTCATATGTCACTATCGATATGAGAAAATCTCAAAGAAGTACGTGAACCGAAAACTATCAGAAACTTGTAAATTGACATTCACCGTTCGTAATTGACAGCTCGAAAACTGTTAACAATTGTTGAAAGTTTTTTGTTAGCGAACACAGCTATTGTTTTGTAAGTTGGATCGATAAGAAATTCACAATAGAAAACAGCTGTTAATTTTCAGCAATGATGCCATCGAAAATTGTGCTAATCCTCTTTAATTTTGAGAATTAACTCGTAGAGCTAATGCAGATTAGCTGCAGTTAATGCCCGAGTTAATTCGAATTAACTCGTTTATCCGGATTAACGCTACCGTCTGTCAGGGCTATAAGTATATGTATAGTATGTATACTGATAAAAAATTACTCTAGCAAGCATTACATGCAATTTATAAATGAGTAGGGGGCATACAAATTTAAATTTAGAGAAGACACTTAAAAAAAACAACAGAAACTGAGAAGGGAATACAAATATATTATACAAAAGGTCCTTAACGATATAAATTCATACATTTTTGGTCCTAACATTATTTTCAACTATTTAAAATATATCCCATTATCACACGTTTCGAAGCGAAAGATGAAATCGAAATTTATTGAACATGTTTCATAGTGTTATGTCAAAAAACAGCTCAAATTTTATATTAAGCTTCAGAATTCATTTTGCAAATGAAGTGTAATTTTCTTCGAATCTTTCATTCGAAAATTCAGTGATGTCAACTCACTTTAATTTGACTTCCCAATACTAAGGAAGTTTGATACTCAAGCTATGGATTTGAGTTGAATTTTTGATTCGTAATAATTGGTTTTGTTGTGATATTCACAGGAAAAATCACATTAATTATCTATTAGATTTTGATTATTTAATTTGAAAATATAATAGAATACTAATTTAATCAAAGTATTAAGAATCACATCGAAAAAGTGGAGAAAGAAAAACATTAAAACTAACCAATTTGCATTATTGTGTGTTCTATGTCAATTTGGATGCATAAAATTACGGTCAGATCATAATAGTTGTACTTGAAAATTGGCACAAGTGAGCAAAACTTATCTGCCACCTATCTCTTATTCAATGTTTTGATATCGAATATATGTTTTTGAACTTTGCTAATGGAAATTTAAAGCTATTGGGTTAAAAAAGGGCACTCAAAATAATTTTTATCTACAAATTCTATATATGCAAGAAGTTTCATAGACGAATTTAAACTCACGCCTACCTGTCATACAAAAGTAAGACTTGAAATGTCAGTTTTCTGACGTATATATATACGATCTTTTCTAACGAGAAAATATAGTATTTCAATAATGAGCACAATTGAAATAAAAATTACGTCTTATTTCCGTAAAAAAAAATACGTTCTCAAATCTATATTTTCAACCTTTTCGCACGAAAATATAGAGCCATAGAGCTCCAGTTTGGTGTACTATATGAAAAATCGTACAAAGAATGGGATTAATTCAATAACGTATGTAATCGCCTAGATATCATATGAAAGTTCTATGCTTTCAAAAGTATTTATTCAACTACAGTGTGTTCCAATAGTAGGTGTGGTACTTTTTTATCAGTTAAAATATGTATTATCGATCCTTTCCCTCCATATTTTGTGTCATTGTCATCATGACAGTATAAGATTTTAGTTATGGAGCGCTACACGAAAGAACAACGCATTGAAATCGTCGAATTTTGGATTATAAATTCCAAGTCGATGGTGCAAACGCTACGATCGATTCACCAAAAATGTAATCGCAATCCCCACATTAGTGAAACAACTGTGCGCAACATTGTGAATAAATTTTATCAAACTGGGTTCGTACTTGATGTTCCGAAGCCAACCACAGTGCGGAATGCATGTAGTGTTGGGGATATTGCTGCCGTAAGTGAAAGTGTCATCGTGTCCCCCGGTAATGTCTATTCGCCATCGTTCGCAACAATTGGTCATTTCCGCACCTCCATGCATCAGATTTTGCGCTTGGACTTGAACTTACACCCATATAAAGTTCAGTTGATGCCATACATATTGCGCCATACATTCGCTGATTGGGCCCTGCATATAATTGCTGAAGATGATGATTTTTTCCCAACTCAGCTTTCGGGGTATTCTGGAGGCGATACTGCAAAATGTCATCAAGTCGCGGTGAACTTATCCGCGAAATAATTTTCCACACATAATCCAATTGTGTGGCCTTTCGAACGAAATAAAATATTTGAAACAATTCCGAACCATTTGCGTTTTATTCATAATCAAAGTACCACACATCTTAATGGATCACCATGGAATATTTTCGAAGAATAATAAATTTTCTCTACAAACGACATTTCGAAACGTGCGATATGGGCTATTATGAATGCTTTAATAACAAATTCAATAGAAATAATATTCTATAAAAATGATATAAATTTCTATGAAAACAAAAACATCGATTCATTATATCTAAATTTAATATAATACCAAGGTCAATTTTAGTGACATAAAACATATATAAAACACAAATTAATTTAAGATTCCCAATATTTAAATATAAAAGTGCATTTTATGAATGAAATGAAATTAACAAATATGTATGTGAAAAATGTATTGGATGTATGTATGTATATGATGAAATTTATAATCGAACAAAACCAAATACCCAAAAGAAATATATCGTTCACTAAGTTTAGAAATTCCCCAAATTCCACGTCATTTTGAACGCTTTTTGCAGTAGTGAAGGACTTTATCTATCTTGAATTCAGCATTAATACCAGTATTGATGTTAGGCTGCCGATATTGCGAAGGTCATTATTGGTATCAGGTGCCCAAAGTAGGTTAAGTAAGCAATTGCGAAGTCAAGCTCTTTCTCGCGAAACGAAAACTACACTCTACACACAAGTCTCTCACCATGCATGGCTTCACATATGTAGCCGAAGCTTCGACTATTTGCCACCTCAGATGAGTTTTCCACTCAGCTGAGATGCCACCTTGGAGTTCTCGATGGAAAAGTCCTACACAAGATCTTTAGACCAATTTATGTTGGCGGCGAGTATCGAATAGTGTACGGTATGACACCGACATAGTAAAAAAAAGTTTTTTTTTAATATCTTTTCTTCATTGAACATATTTTAGTTAAAGCTCAGTATGCTGTAGAAAATAAATTCCGCAACCATAAGAAAATACATTGGATAATTTGAAACAAAATATCAAAATAAAATATTTTCGTTTACTTTTCTGAGGAAGTACAGTTGTAAATAACGAGGCTTGATATTTGTAATAACTTTGTAGACTTTCGAAGATTTTATTATGACATTTCACAAAACGAAATATATGTTTATTTCGTTAGAAAATTTCAAATTGAAATGAATTGAATTGAAAACATTTGTTAAATTATAATTTTACTAATACGAGGTTTGCCTTTTATATATTTTTTTTTTAAAGTAGGAAAATTCATTTGGTTATCATTAAAAATGGTTTTATTGTTTTTCAAAGTATTCTCCACTTTTGCGCTCAAACCAATTGTCGAAGCACTTTTGCCACTCTAACTGAAACACCTCCAAAATATGGTTTTTGTTGGATTTGGCTCGTCTTGGAAGACCCACACGGTTGATTGCTGCTTTGTTTCGAACTCATACGTATATATCCATGATTCGTCACCTGTCATGATCTTATAAACGTCTTTCGAAATACCGCGATTGAATTATTTCATCATTTCTTTGCACCAATCGACACGAGCCTTTTTTTAGCGATTTTTAAATTATGCGGGATCTAACGAGAACAAATCTTTCTGACAGCTAAGTGTTCATGCAATATCGAATGCACGGCGCTGGAACTAATACCCAAGGATGCCTCTATCTCACGGTATGGCACATGACGATCTTTCATTATCAGTTCACGCAAAGCATCGATGGTTTCTGGCATAATGACCGTTTTTGGATGACCTTCACGCGAACGGCGATCACGCTTGAATCCCTTAAACCAGTTATAAATTGTCTGCAGGGTTGGTGTTTCATCGTCAAATGCCGCATGAATATGATCGAAGCACTGCTGTTGAGAGAATTCACTTCGAAAATCGTTAAAAAATTATAGCTTGAAGATGTTCACAAGTTAAATCCATTTTTTGACCGAGATGAAGAATTTTTCGAGTCACTGTAAACAACACAAATAGCGCTTGTACATCAAAAGGTTCTGCATAAGTTTAAGCTAGAAATGTCAAACATACTTTTTAACAAAATATAAAAGGCAACCCTCATAAAATGTGTTGCATTGATTGTACTGATTTCATTAATGGAGGCATATACATGGGTGATTTTTTAGCAACTTTCTTTTTGGCAACACTGTTTTTGGCAGCTCAGATGTTTTCGTGTAACATGTTACTGTTAAACATGTTCACTTTGGTCTATAACAACGTCTAAAACGAACAACACTTGCAGATTATTGAATTATATTATCAAAATTCAAACTCGGTTAAGAAAGTGCATCGTGCATTTCTTCCATTTTATGAACAGTTTGGGCGACCTTCTAAGGCGGCTTTTCGGAATCTTGTGATTAAATTTCGCACCAAATTTACATTACTTACTTACTTATGTGGCCATAACAACCGAATATCGATTTAGGCCGAAAATAACATGCTTCGCCAGCCATCTCTGTTCTTCGCTAGCTGGCGCCAGTTAGAAATTCCAAGCGCCGTCAGGTTCTCCAGTACTTGGTCTTTCCACCGGAGGTTTGGTCTTCCTCTTTTGCGTCGTCCTCCAGCGGGTTCCGAATATAACACCTTCTTAGCTGGAGCGTGTTCTTCCATTCACTCGACATGACCTAGCCAGCGCAGCCGCTGGATTTTGATGCGCTTTACTATGTCAATATCGGCATACAGCTCGTACAGCTCATGGTTGTACCTTATTCGGTACTCGCCACCAACGCAAATAGGTCCAAAGATCTTGCGTAGGACTTTTCTCTCGAAAACTCCAAGTATTCGCTCATCCGAGGTGGAAATTGTCCAGGCTTCAGCGCCATATGTTAGGACAGGCATGATGAGAGACTTGTAGAGTGTAGTTTTCGTTCTTCGAGAGAGGGCTCGACTTCTCAATTGCTTACTCAGCCCAAAGTAACACCTGTTAGCAATTTACATTATTGGACATTAAACCACCAAAATGCATACGTAGAGTGCGGACAGAGAGAAATATCGCAGCTGTATCCGCCAGTGTTGTTAATGACCGTGATTTATCGATTCAGCGCCGTTCGCAGCAATTGGGCCTCTGTTACTGCACTACGTGGAAAGTTTGCGGAAGGATTTGGTTGTAAAACCGTTTAAAATACAGCTGATGCAAGAATTGAAACCACACGACGTACCACAACAGTTAACTTTTGGCGAATGGGCGCTGGTTGAATTAATACGTGAACAATCAAAATTGCCGTATTTGATGTGAAGAGCAACCAGATGTATTGCAAGAACTGCCAATGCATCCCGTAAAATTCACTGTTTGGTGTGGTTTATGGGACGGTGGCATCATTGGACGGTACTTTTTCAAAGACGACGAAGACAGGAACGCACGCGAAACAATGGCTCAATTGAGAGGAGGATTCGGTGAACAGCTTATTTCACGTTTGGGGCAATTGGCCGCCTAGATCGTGCGATTTAACGCCTTTAGAGTATTTTTTGTGAAGCTATGTTAAGGCTTATGTCTATAGCGACAAGCCTGGTCGACCCGGTTGACGCACTGGAAGCCAATATTGAAGAATTTATTCGTAAGATACTAGCTGATATGTTGTCGTTTGAGGCGCAGCCGCGGTCAACATTTACATAAAATCATCTTTAAACATTGAATTATATAGATCGCTCTATCGACTCAAAATAAGATTTCATACATTTTTCGAAATTTTATGTGTTTTCTTTTTAAATCAAATCCGAAGGCTCTTAAAAAATCACCCTGTACAAACAGTTATAAACTGCATAGGGCAATAAAATATTAGAAATTTTCTTATTTCATATTTTGGTTTTTTTTAGAAATTAATTTTTTCACAGTGATTTTCAAAAATGACATTTGACCCTTATTCCTACACTGAAAAGGTGAATATGCCAAGTCTACAAAAAATAAATTATTTTCTACAGCATATTGAGCTTAACAGAAATGTTTCTTGAATAAATAAATGTTAGTTGAGGTCTTTCTAAACTTAATTAACGATGTGAACATATATATATATGTGGCATATCGTAGGTCATAGGTTGGTGTCTCACGAATTCATGTTGAAAATTTCAACCAAATAATATGTAATTTTTTTAAGTTCATGCATTTTACTTTCTTTCTCTCTGCTTAATGAAAATTTATGAAGCAGTAAATATGAGGTGTCCAACTTAATACCATCAATATGTAATTTAACACAAAAACATCTTCAGCAATTTTACACAATTTTAGAACACATTTGAACAGATAAAAAAATTGTATATATGAAATGATTTACATTTAAGCACACATATAAACAAAAAATATAAAATTATTATGAAATTATTATAAAATATAATAAAAAGTTAGCAAAACACAGTATGAAACATTGATAATAATTGAATATGTATTGAGGGTATTGATATATGTACGAGTATATGTATATATTTTTGATTGCAGTATGTCATAAATATTTGAATGATGCTATATTACGCGATATGACTGCGTTTGATATATAAACTATATAATATATATATATATATATATATATATATATATATATATATATATATATATATATATATATATATATATATATATATATATATATATATATATATATATATATATATATATATATATATATATATATATATATATATATAGATGAATATGATATATATCGAAATTAATGTAAAAGTATATACATATGTACTTTTAGAAGCATTCGATGATTTGTCTATATATATTATATACATATGTATATACAAGTACAAACGAAAGAGTATGATTGTAATCAAATTGATTAATCAAATTGTAGGTACTTTCAAATACAGCTAATTCACATTAGATTCACTTGCTATTCAAGCGATTCAATCGATTCAATCGAAAATGAAATTCTGAAGTATTTATAGAATATAGAAAGTACCTACAAATTGATAACATCATAGTTACAACGAAAAAAGAATGGTTCACGAAAATATGAACGATTGAATGATTTAAAAGAAAAGAAAAATACACAAAACTCATAATACAGGGCGGTGAAGGGGTAATGAATGCGATTTTATTGAAAATGTTGATTTTTTCGATATAAATTGTGGTAATTATGATATGAACAAATGCTTATTACTAATGGAATTGATATATCTGTAATGATATTGTATGAATGAAATGTGAATTCTTTTTTTTTAACTTTTTACCAACAGAAATAATCAACAAAATACATGTATGATTCGTATGTTATATACTTAAAATGAAAATAATCAAAATAAGTAAAAATTTTTTTTTTAAATAATTAATTTCATCGCTTCACTCACCCTCATTGGAGTCTTCTGAATAAATTATTGTTTAAATTAACAATTTTAAAGAATTTTGTTTGTTTTTTGAGAAAGTTTTGTGTTTAAAAAATATAATAAAAAAAAATATTTATATAAATATATAGGAGAATTTTAATTTCGTTTGTATTTTTTTTATTATTTTCATATTTTCATTATATGAAAATTTTATGATTTTTTTTTTTTATATATATAAAAATATTTAAAAAATAAATAAAATAAAATAAAAATAAAAATATTTTATACAATTTGTATAAATATTTTAGACGCATATTATACAAAAATTATATGAAAACTTACCGCCATAATTACCGCGTGGTCCATGATCACGATCACATTCAGCCTCTGAGATCTCATTGCTTTCCTTTGAATCGTTAAAGGAAGAATTGCTCATATCATGATTACGTGGTGGTGGTGGTGGTGGTTCTGGTGAGCTATTGCCAGGATTACGTGCAGAACCTTAAAAAAAATGGCATGTCTTTAGTAAATATTCAATAAAAATGTAAAAAGCAAATATTTAATACATACACTTCTCGCCATCAGAATAGGTGCAATGTGTTTTCTAATCAAGTTAAAGCAATTTTCGTAAACCAATTTTCTAAAAGAGCTTTAGAAAATTGGTTTACGTTCTTCATTATAATGGAATTTGTCGTAAGAAAGAAAAATGCTGGTCATTAAATCAAATTTTAATTCCAATGGGGACGTGTAAGCTTCTCTTAGCATTGTAGAAAACGAATGCCAGATGGAAGTTGGAATACTCGTGTCCAACTACCGGATCAATCTGGCCAGTACTGAACATAAAACGAACAAAATACCTCTACTAGCCCTTAACAGACATGCGCTTAGTATGCTGGTGGGAATTATTACGGGGCATCGCGGCCCTGACTTCTGCCGGAGCTCCTGTGAGGAGGAAAAACCAAAGGCCATAACTCACCTACTATATTAGTGCCGCGCACTGGCTCGCAGCAGAATGACTCATCTGGGCAGTAAATTTAACATAACCTCACCGGGCTGGCCCACTGTCAGCTGAGAAATATTCTACGCTTTACTCTAAGTTCGGGTTGGTTCCTAAGGGAAATGGGGCAGCCCACCAGCGGCATCACAATGTGCCTCATTTGGCCTAAGTAAGCCCGCGCAACCTAACCTAACCTAACCTAAGGCAAATGTTCATAATTATTTGATTCACCAAAATGGGTAAAACTACTTCAATAAGAAAAAATTAGAAAATAAGGTTAAATAAATCGATATATTTAATTAAAGAATACTTCATAAATTTAATAGTTATAGTTGTGTATAATAGCAATGGCAGACAGGATTAATTTGCTTTAACACTGCGTGATTTCTGAAGAAATCGAAGCAGATCCTATTGTGTCAAGGAGCCGAGACAGTAACTCCTTAGAATATTCGTAACGAAGACCTCAAACCTGATTCGGGAAAAAACAGGACAGACACGAGAAGTGGTCCGCCGCCTCATCACCTCCTCACAGGGTGGGTAGAGTGAGTCCACAGTTTCCTAGTCCAATATTTTCCATGTGCTGTGCCCATAAGAAGTCACCATTACCAGGCCGACTAGTAATCTGAAATCCTATCTACTCAAAGTCAAAAGGAAAACTGACCAGCTAGCAGAAATGCTAGGTAGGATGGTTGTTGACCATCTGCACGCTCTCTCGGCCTGCCAATTCAACTTATGGACTGAAGCATTCCAATCGATGACTGCGGTCTTTATGACTCCAGAGGGATGTGGCAAAGTGGGATTAGGACTGATAAAACCAGCCTCAAAGCCCTTCTTTGGTAGAATATCAGAGGTCTCATTACTCGCGATACCCACATGCCATGGAACCCATGTCAACGTCAGATATTTTCCAACATAGTTTAATCTGTATTTGTAACCCAATTATTTTGGAGGATGTGACAAGATTGTCTATGGCTAGAAGTGCAACTGGACTGTTAATGCAGATGCACATAGAAAAAACGTTCATCCTTTTGTATATATCAAGTGTAGGGAAATTCATCACGGCATCAAGAGTGGGGCCAGACGTTGTAGGGAAAACCCCAGTGCAACATACAGCCATAGTCTGTTGCCATCTAGGTAGGATCCTCTTGATTAACACAAGCGAAATTTTGTATAGGAGCCTCTTTAAGAGGTAAAAATAAGGTATAAGTATTTTTGGAAGAAATATTGTGAAGGAATAATGTATGGAATCGGATATACATTTTACTCTTCTAGGTACACATTTTATAAAAATGTCAAAATTTCATGTCTTTTCCAGAAAAATGTTTTACGAATTTATACACCTTGCCTTTTTTCTATTTTGGACTTATTGCTATGCTATTTAACCCCACCACCACTCCTCTAAGATTTCTTAAGATACGCATTTTTGCGAAACCTTCGAAAATAAAGAGGTGCTGTGTATCGAAAATGCGTGACTCCTTGTTCAAAAAAAGTTTAAAAGTTTTCGAACTTGATTCATTTTATTGAGGTTAGGAACGAAATACGATCTGACCTACCCCGAATACCAATTCTGCAAGGACAAATGCTTACATAAATGTATATCTCGTCTGGTGGATACGATCGTGCTGTCGTATTGCTAAGTTTTTCATGAGAGTCCCAACATAAACAAAAATATTGGTAATATCGTTTCTAAAAGACAAACGATCTCTGAACACGGGCATGACCATACAACAGATCTGGCCAAAATAGAATTGGAGCTATATAAAAAATCAGCTCATTCTAGATGGAAACGCATTGAGGATCATGATAGTAGTCATTACGACCCACTACGTCCTCGAAGCCATGCTAGAAAAAGAGAATTATGTCACATAATAGCTTAGACAAGCCTTATTCTTAACTAATATTATTTTTCTGATGGCGAGTAGAGTTCTATAAATTTTAATTCCCCTTCTATCGATCAACACATAACATACCGACACTGCGACGACCCATTGAACCACGTGAACCATAATGTTCATATGGTGTACCATATGGTCCACCATATTGTGAACCATATTGATCTTCTTCTGGTGCACAATTAGCTGGATCATCATATTCGGGACCTGGTCCAGAATACAAGCTACCACCTTGTGAGTTGACACGTGTGTATCGGCGCTAAAAGACAAATAATTTATTAATGATAAACAATAAATAACAAAAAGGCTAAATAACAAAAGGCTCTTACATATTGATCCTCTTCAGCACAATTAGCTGGATCATCATATTCGGGTGCTGGTGTATAAATTGATGATTGACCACCTTGACTATTTTTACGTGCATAACGGTTGACGCGTGGCATCGATTGTGATCCGGAACGTGAATGTACATGTCCCGGATGGCCTTGTGGTCCCATAGTGCCAACATGTCCGGGTCCTGGTGCATGTCCATTCTGATGTGGGAATGTTTGGAAGTTCATTGCCTTAGTAGGGTCCATTTCTTCACGGAATCCAAGCAAATGGAAAGTGGCATAAGGGCAAATCTCATCCTCCATACCTTTTTTTTGTGTATTTAGTCAATACGCACACACAAACACACGCACACAAAATGACAAGAGAGAAAAATTTATTAATACAAAATCCAGAGTTGGCTTAAAGCATTTAATGTTTTATTAAGATTATTATTTTTTTAGTGTATTAGTAGCAAATGTTGTACTGTTGTAGATGTTGTTATTGTAGTGTTATGGATTAATCGATAAAAAAAAGCATGCAATATTTTAAGTTTATACATATTAAATTAATATTATTTTAAATACATCACACAATTAATTAATTTTACTCACAAGTAGTAGTTTAGAAAATAAATTTGTAGATCTGTTGTTGTAAATCCTTCATTTTTTATTAGACTTAGTTAATAAATGAAGATATAAAATTACAAATAAAACAAAATCATGTTTTGCAGGGCTGAGTTACTGGCGATCCTATAAACGTGTAAACTCTTAAAGCGTGTAAAACTCATAAATTTTATCAAATTGTTTTCGAAAAACTTTTACGACAGAAGCCAGCCTTTCAGAAAATAATCCTATGTATCGAACTGCAAGTTCTATAATTTTATATGTTCGTGCCCAGTCAAGAACATTCTTTTGTATAAGAGGCAGGAGTGAATTTCATCGGATTAATCACATTTCCGAACTTGTGCATTCTATAGAGAATATAATCGTATGTAGCAATGAAACTTGCTTCGATAACTTTATATTTTCATGCACAAAGCGTGAAAACATTCACGCGGATGCATAAGTTTGTATGGGAAGTAGGAGTCAGCCTTATCCGATTCAACCTATTTTTGAATACATCTAAAAGTTATTGAAAATAAACGTATTGGCCGATTTTCGGCTTTATAACTTTATGTTTTAACGCGAAAAGTATGAAATCACACAAACAACAATATACTGTTTTATGGGAGATAGGCTTACATTTCATCCGATTTTGTCCATTTTCAAATATATCTATTTTAAAATGAGTCTAATTGTATATTCCAATTTTCAGCTTGATAACTTTATGTTTTCATGGATAAAGTATGAAATTATATATTCAAAAACATACTTTTGTATGAGAGATAGACATAAATTTCAAGTGATTCATTTCAATTTTCAAAAACATTTTTTCGCATGATTAGACTAATTTTATATATTAAGTTTCAGCTTGATAACTTTATACTTTTGCTCGTAAAGTGTAAAAATATACATTCAACAGCTAACTTTTGTATGGGAGGTGGGCGTAGATTTCATTATATGACGCCCATTTTAAACTAAATTCAATCTATATTTAGAATAACTTTATATACTCACTTTCTGCTTGATAACTTCATATTTTCGCCCAAAAGGTGTGAAAACATACATTCAACGATATACTTTTGTATGGGAGGCACGCGTGATATTCATACGATTTTGACTATTCACGAACTGATTCTAATTTTTTAAAATTAATTTATTCTATAATTAGACTGACTTTTTGTACCTAATTTCAGCTTGATAACTTCATATATTTGCTCATAAAGTGCGAAAACATACATTGAACAACTAACTTTTGTATGGGAGGTGAGCATAGATTTCATTTGATGAAGCCCATTTTAAAATAAATTCATTCTATATTTAGACTAACTTTATATAATCAATTTCAGCTTGATAACTTTATATTTTCGCTCAAAAAGTGTGAAAACATACAACGGCATACTTTTGTATGGGAGGCACGCGTGATATTCATCCGATTTTGCTCATTCACGAACTAATTCATTTTTTTTATTAAAATAATCTTATGTACCAATTTGCAGGTCGATTGCTCCATAATTACGTTAGCCTTAGCTTTGGAAAGTCGTGTACACTATTTTCCAAACGAATTCATGAACATTAAACATTTTACACGTTCATAGAAACACCTTAACTATTACTAAAAAGTTGGATTAATAAAAAGATTGTCGGTTAAATGAAAAAATATAGTTTTTATCGCGTCCTCTGTAAAGAAGTGCAATTCAAATTCATTACGAATGATTTCGCTGAATAAACTGATGTAAATAGGAGCATGGTGATAAATCCAGATGCTTATTTTGTTTAATCGTGAAAAAAACATTTGAATCCATATTGAAAATATTGTAAATATGAAGATACGGATCTTTCTTTTGCTTTTGTGATACATACACTCGATATGCAATTTTAGTAGAAATTAGTGAAATTAGTTAAAATAATAAACAAAAAAAGACAAAAAAAAATCAAAAACAAAATATACATAAAAAAAAATTATATACAGTTAAATACTATGCCTACCTGGATGTCTATAATGACATTGAACATTACCATGTGTATGACCATAATGATTGCCATGTAATGGTACTGGTGGTGGTTTCAATTCTTCATATAAATTTGGACGTCTTGGATCCCATGTTGAATGATTTGAACGTATACCACCACGACCTACTTACATATCATGTATATATATTTTACATACATATATATACAGATATACATGGCAATGAATGTGTTCAAATTATATTGAAATTTATATCAATACATACATACATATTTATAACGTAAATATATATGATTACATATATGTTGAGTATATGTGTATTGTGTTTTGAAAATAATTTTTTTTTTAGTTTTTCAGAATGTAATATTTGGATAAAACAAGAAAGATCATTGTGTTAACCGAAAATAAATTCAGGAATATAGACGCAAATGAATATGGATTTTGAAGCAGGTAGTTTGTGATGGTTCGTGTACACGTCAATTTGTGGAGTGGAGGAACATATTTGGAGAGGAAAGAAAATAAAAGAAAATTTTCAAATTAGCAATAAATTTAAGAAAGTGAGAATAAAGCATAAGCATGACGAAATTGAACAACTGATATACAACATGATATACATGTTTCACGTGATGTTATATTTGATACCTCTAGCGGCACTCAGGAGGGCAATTTCATAAAAACATTAATTTTTTAGCGGAGACCACGTAAAGGATGGTGTTAGGGTATTAGTATGTTCCAGTAATATCTGAGATAGGAAAAAATAATGGGAGCCGGCTTCATATTTCACCTCTCTAGATTCGATCCCTAAGCATCTATGGGAAATATTTGCCTATTATCGGGTGTTCTTTGATTCATTTTGCAAAGGAACTTTTAAAAGAGGTGGAGATAGGTGTGCTGTTGCGAATGTTCAGTTTTGGACAGTATTAGAAGGGACGTACTTAAATCAGCCGGTTCGGTATGGCAGAACCCTTGTGACATCACTTTTTCTGAGCTTTGCCACAGAGCTCTTTTTTATAGCAAATTGTTACTGCCAGAAGAATTGCCAATTGCTTGCCGGAAAATTATTTCTATATCAAAGTTGTGCTTTAGTCGTGGATTTAACCCCCGACCTACACATCAGAAGGGCAACACTGAAAAAAACTGCTAAAAATTATATGGAATTGTATTGCTCGTGCCTCTGAAAAATGTTGGTAGGACTCGAACCTGAAAAATGTTTACGGTAGTATTCCGCTTATGCTAAATTTCTGAATTTTCGTAATCGTTTAAGACGTTCCTGAAATGCCTGAAATTCATTTGTACAAAGGTGAGCATGGAAATACTGATATTGGATCCAGTATCTGGGACGCTATCAGTATCACTTCAGTCCGAAATAATCAACCATAGATCAGATTTTCACACTACACGAAATCCTGAAGAAGACTCAAGAAAAATAGATCGACACGCACCACCTATTTACCTATTGATATATCAACTTTCGGCAGACCGATAAGATATTACCTCTACACGATAAAAAAAAAATAAATATGGGGCAGTTATAAACCCCGAAGGGCTCTTTTGCCGAACTTCTCTTCCTTTACTGTTGTTCGTGTTAAATTTGTGGACAGCTCTTTTTCTGAGATTTCTCACAGCGTTCTTTTAGAAGCCTTTCCATGGCAAATTTTTACTGATGGAAGAATTGCCAATTGCTTGCCGACAATTGGGTACCGTTCGAAAGAAAAAGCTTTTCAATATGAAATTTGTTATGTTTCAGTCGGAGATTGAACCTACGCCTACATATCAGAAGGCCAACACACTAACCACTAAGCTACGGCATCCACGATAATATCTGAGCGCAATTTTCTTGTAAAACTCTTTTGATTTTGCAAAATGACATTCCTCAGTGGAAATATGAAGATTTTCCACCGGGGATGAAAGGTTCCTTAGAGGCTTAGGAATGTTCTCTTTGTACATATTTGCGTTGGGGCCGAGTGTCGCATAAAGAACAATCATAATCTCTACGAGCTGTATGTCGATCTTGACATAGTTAAGCGCATCAGAATCCAGCGGGTACGATTTTCCGGTCATATCGAACGAATGGAAGAACACTGACCAACTCAGAAAATGTAATATTTGGAACCCGCAAAAGGGAAGACCTCAACTCCGCTAGAAGGCTAGAGAGAGTGCTAGAGAATCTATCAATGTTTGGAATATTTAGAACCATTTTAAATTCGATCACAATATATCAAAATCGGTTGGTCAAGTATTACGAGGGACTAGTAGATTAATTAGTAATTTGGGTCACCAACTTGGTACCAAGCCAGACTGGAAACGAAGTCAAAGTATGTTTAGCTTATTTCACATGCCATATATTGTACTATATGTTAATCGTGTTGATCATCAATTCAGTGACGGACGACCACTACATTTCAGTACGCGTGATATCTGCTGAGGACACAGTTTATTCGGTTACTTCTTCCTGGAGATATTTTAAAGAAGAGCTCCATGACAAAGCTCACAAAAAATGGTTCCATAAGTTAAACATTTGTACAAGATTTGCCAAGATAATAATTTTACGCAGCGTCGAGAAGATTTTTTACACCCAGTAGAATAATATTTTATTTGAAAAAATACTCAGTGACACAGTATTTGTGGGGGACGGAATGATTCTAACTTAGGATGAAAGGTCTAGACCCATATAGTGAAACCTCCAAATCTATTTGCATTCTCAGCCCAAATTTTGTTTTTCTGGCCAGATTAAATTTGCATTTTTTTGCCTGAGTGCTTTTAAGGTTAAGATTCATATCGAAGCGAAATATGTAGGTTAGGAACATATAGTAAAATCTCACGACGAATAATTTTTTAGAACATTTTAACCCGTCAACTCTCTCACGAAGGGGTCGTTTTGAACCTTTTTGAAAAAGTCTGAAGAAAGCGGTTCTAGAAAATTATGTGCTGAAAAATTTCACTAAGAATGTTCTTAGGCAAATTCTTCATACAAAGAACGGAAAAGTCCACAGAAAAAAATATATCCTCTTGAAATATGCAACATTTTTATACATTCTTTTGGACGCTGATGGTTCGGCGCTTGGGACATCAGTACCGCAGTCATCGCCACAAGACAATAAGCCTTAAATTGTGTCACAGTGATTTGCAACTTTAAAATCAACGTCGTCAGATGTTCAATTTCTGAAAAACTAGTAAATAAATATATATACATATTGAAGCAGACAAACGTCTAAATTTACTACAACATTTATTAAAATAAATCAATAAAAACAACATGCGTTCTATTACTTTTTTTTTCACATCACTGATTTTGCTAAAGGACATTTCATATATTTTAGAATTGAAATAATTTACTTGAAATACAATATATTAATAAATTACGGGTATAAAAATTCACAATATATTTATAAAAGAGCAAAGGTTATGAAAGCCAACGGGCATAGGAATTTACGTTACTTTAATTATGGATAGAGAAATACGGAAAATTAGATAAGAGATTGTGGCAAAATATCTTTCTAAAGAAGAATAAAATTTAAAGCCAAAACATATTGCCACTCCTCTTTTTACTTTCGTTAATAAAAAATTAGTAAACTAAACTCCATTACTTAAAACACCGTAAAAGAGAAATTAATAATTACTGAATACTAATATTTTATAATAATGATATTTTAGAAATTTATTCTTATTATTTAAAAAAATACTTTTTTTTGTCCTTTTCATTCTTTTTTTTTCTATAAATGTTTGTATTACTTGCAATTTGTTGCGCACATTAAATCAAATGAAGATAAAAAATTTTGCAAAATAACTTCCAAGAAACTGAAAACAATTTAGAGCTCACAAATCACGCAACGCAACGCAATGTAACGTAATGAAAACGAAAAGAATGAAAATCAAATTCGAAAAAGAGAGGATATTAATAAATGTTGTAATTTGTAAATTTAGATGCTTACTTATAACTGTACCTCGCTTAATCCGGTCACAAGTATTATAATTCGATCCGGGCACTGGTGGCAGCTTACGATTTGGTGGTGCAATATAACCCAATTCATCACGCAAGTCGGGGCGACGTTTATCGAGTGTGGCTCCAGGTCCCATTGTCTGATTGTAAACTACATCGTCTAGAATTAATATATGATATCGCAAACTCAATCAAATGTACTGAAGATGCTTTTACCGTTATCAAATTCGAGAATTCGAGTAACCGATTTTCATTATGAAATCGGTACTACATATTCTGTTCAAACATTTCTTACTTTACTTCTGTTTTTCGTTTTTTTTTTTGTTGATATTTTCAATATTTTTAGTTTTTTCAAACTCGTCTTTTTAATTCGTTTTCGAATTTGTCTTTATGAAATCCTCTCTGTTTTTCTTTTACATAAATACTTGATAGTTTTTTTTTTAATCAATTTTATGTGCAATTTTCAGTGAAAATAAAATAATAGTAAAAACAACAATTTTTTTGGTGCAATTATTGTGAATTTTTTTTTTTTTTGCTTAATTTCAAAAATTGTTACAACCAGAAACCGTCTTAATTATTTTTTGATTTTTCATAATATTATTTTTGAATTTTTTTTTATTTGCCATAAATATTATTTTTCACAATTATTTTTTCTGAAATAAATATTATTTTTGAGACTTTTTAATGTTTCTTTGAGTTTGTTCAGAAACTAAAATTATAATGTAGACTTCCTTGCGGTTTTGTGAAATGGTGAAATATGACCCAGACTAAGCCTCTCGAAGTTAATCGATAGTGACTTCTGCTGAAGCAGTTTTGTTGTCCAGCAAATGTGTCGGTCCATCTCATGTAGAAAACGTCAGAAAATAACGTAATTTAGCTTGTACGTTCTTCAAAAACGGTTTCATTTCTAGTTCTATGATTACCAATTTCATGAACAAAAATTCTAGAGCTCTAATAGCAAATTGGCTGTCAACCAGTATTGAATTTTCAAAACAAACGCCTCTAATTACATTTCCATCGAGCCTAGAGTCGTCAGAAAAGAAATGCGATGGAGTTCTTGTGATTCTCAGGTCAAGGCATTTATGGGGTTATTTGTCGGTTGTTTTTATCGATCCATTTTATAGGGGAGGTGTAAATACGATTAATAATGCTTAGGAAAACTGTTGCGAAATAAAAATGTATGAGGTCGGTGCAACATTTGACCATCAAAAGGCGATTCTAAGGCAATTATTGGAGTTATTTGTCGATCTCTAGGAGTTTTTGCATTCATTTTGCAGGGGGCCCCACGTAAGCGGTAAACATATATAGTAAACATGTTTCGAAAAATATTGGTGAGAAAATCAAATGGAGGTGGGTCCTATATTTTGCATGTATAGAGAGGTTATTGCTGGGTCGTCCCAACATTTCACTCCACAAGAGGTAATCCTTGGGCAATTACGGAGTTATTTGTCGTTTTCTAGGCGTTTTGCACTAATTTTCTAGGACAGTCCATTGCAGGACACGGTTAAATACAAATAGTAAATACGTTTTGGAAGAATCTATCCTTTTTCAGTTGATTCTCAGATTCATTGTACAGAAAAACAAAACTAATTAAATGAATAAACATGTGGCACTTATAAGCCTCGAAACTCTTGGGCCGAACTTGTCTTCCATTACTGTTGTGCGTGTTAAATTTCGGACATTATTAGAAGGAACCTACTTATATTAGCCGGTTCCGAACAGCAGAACCCTCGTGACGTCACTTTTTCTGGGCTTTGTTAAAGAATATTTGTAGAAGCTTATTCATGGCAAATTGTCACTGCCGGAAGAATTACCAATATCATGCCGAGAGGTGGGTACCTTTCGAAAGAAAAATTTTTTCGATATTAAGATTGTGCTTCAGCCGGGGATTGAATCTTCGACCTATAGATGAGAAGGACAACACACTAACCACTGATCTACCAATCTGTGAGTAAAATCAGCGGATAGATGACGGCTTTTAACGAATGTTAGTGCAGTGTGAATAGCTTTTCATGTGCAACGTTTTTTGGCACTAAGTGCAGTTCAAACTTAGTGCAATTAATGACCACGTTCTGCTAACTAAATAAATCAAGAGGGGTGAGATTTATAAACGCATCAAGTGCTAAAGTTGGTGGTGCTGTTGAAAGGGTTAGGCTATATTAGATGGGTAAGGGCTAGACAATTGCTGTCTATGGCACTGCGTCCGACTGGAACTATTGTGCCATACCCGAGTTTAATATTGGAAGAGATTATATCCTCCTATTTTCTTTTTCATTTTCATTTCGATTCTTGTTAGTTCAAGTTCAGACAGATTGGTAGTCTGTAGTAGTTCCTTCCCGAGTGTTTGTTTTCTCACCCGGAAAGGGTTTCTACAAGTTCCGTCTTTTTTTCAAGAAGTTTAATACATGACGATTAGGCTAATGAAGTCCATCAATCTAATACTCATTACAGGAGTACTGATCTGATGACTGCTTGGTATATTCAAGAGACACTCTTTGGTTGCTTCTCTCATTATCATCGCATCGGTGCGAAGAGTTCAATGCTGAATTTTCTAACCCTGTTGAAGATGTTCTTTTTTACAAGTCCAGTTTGAGGTCTTAGACTACTCTTTGATAGCGAGTTTCATGTTTCAGGACTAATGAGACTTCCTTCAAAGAAATATATTTTAAAATCATTTTGATTTCAGAGTAAAAATAAAAATTATACAGCTCAAAAAAAATGTTTCTTCTGGTTGTTCCATGCTATTTAAAAAATTTCAAGACTTGTTTGTGCAATAATCATTAGTTTCGATTCCTGATTGCAACAATTACAATTGTGACGTCACTCATTATATAAAAGAATTAGTAAAAGCCAAAAAATTAACATTAAAAATCGTTGATCTGAATGTTATTTACGTGGTACTGGTGCAAAAAAAAAACACAATTTTACCATCAAAACCAAATGAATTATTAAATGTGTACACTTACATACTCAAATTTGATTATAAGAAAGAGTTCGAAGGAGAACAACATTACAAAATATACCAATAAAAAAAAGAGAAATTATGGACTATATATATGATATGAATATTTGTATATATTTCAAGGATTCATTCATACATGATGGATGATGATTACAATGAGTATTATTGATTTGATTCGATATTTCGATTTTCGTTTACATTTTAATCGAATTTATATTTTTGCGACATTTGAAAAGCATCTTAAGTCTTTCAGTTACTCAACAAAAACACAAACAAACGAAGAGGGAATTATTTAAATAAAGTAAATAGTTATATGAATACAGAGAAAAGGGAACAACAAATAAATGACAACAATTGAAAGAATTCAAAATGCAGCAACTGAAGAGGGAAGCTGCTGCAAAGTATTGTTGAAGGATTAGGTTGATAAAATATTTAACTAATATTTAACAATTATATCTTTTAAAAGATGTACAAGTATTTTTTTTTATTTATGTACATTTAGTATATATTTATATTGATTATATATATGTACATATATTAATAGAAGGATTATGGTACTATTCATTAGAAGTAGGTAGACTTATTTACAGAGGACTACAGATAGTTTTAGAGGTAGGTAGATAATTTCTGGGAGTTTAAAAGTAGAAGTTATGTCTATTTAATGCTTTTGAATATTTATTTTTGTGTAATTTATTATGGGATAGCACATTCAACAAAATACAAAAAAAAAAAAATAGTAAGAAATTTACTTTGAAATAAATAAGTGGATTCTATTCAAAAATTTGTTATTTTAAAATTTCTATTTAAGAGAAAATTATAATTTCAACCTTTCCACCGCTCTAAGCCTCTTTTGTTTTACAAATTATACACGCATAGGAATATGAATTGATAGATAGTATCGCAAAAAAAAAATTATTTCGCCAATAATTATTAATGAGATGAACTAAATGATAATACATCAAACACACACATACATACACACACACAAATGTATTCACATAATTATTCTATAGATATGATTTAATATATTATATGTATATTAAATATAAGGAGGATAGTGAATGAATTTTCTATTATGATACACATCACATCATATTTTGTGAATTTTGCAGAAAAACCTCCTTAAAGGATGGATAATTGGGGAGAAAAAATTATTGGAGTTTGGCCCTAGATTTTAACCCTCTAGAGGTGATTCCTTGATAGCTATGGGCGGACAGAAGATTGTAGAAGTTACAGCTGTTTCAATTTAAAAGAAGTACAGACACTTTGTATGGGAGCTACGCTAAAAAGTAGGCGTGGCTCACCCACTTTTGGCGAGGTTTTATAGTAGTATAATATAACTTTATGTGCCAAATATTGTTGTCCCAAGTGGTATATTATGTGAGTTATAGCAAGTTAAAGATTTTGAAAATTCCGAGGTTAGTCGTTTTGAATGCTTGGTGTGGGCGTGGCTATTGACCGATCATGCCCAATATCAATCCCCTCCGTACCCTTGGATCATAGGTTACTTATGCCAACATAGCTCAACATGAGTCGACATAGCTCAATATTTACTCAAGTTATCGTGCGAACCAGCCAGGTGACGGACGGACATCGTTAAATCGAAAATTTAAGCGACGCTGATCACGAATATATATCTATATCTATATCTCCGGAGATTCCTTCAAGTGGTCACAAACATCTGACCAAAATGAATATACCTTGCATATTGCATTATGCAGGGTATAAATATGTAGCAAGTGTCTGAAATAATATTAGGAATAAGGACCGGCCTGAGAGTTGATCCCTCGGCAGCTACAGAATCTTTTGTCAAATTTGAAGTATTTTTTTTAAAGTAACTTTAACTTTCTTTTCGGCAACACTGTTTTTGGCAGCTCAGCTGTTTTCGTGCAACATGTTATTGTCAAACATGTTCAATTGGTCTATAATTTAACCATGAATCGACTTACAAACGAACAACGCTTGCAGATTATTGAATTATATTATCAAAATTCATGCTTCTTCTTCCATTTTCAGTTTGGTCAGTTTGGGCGACCTTCTGAGGCGGCTATTCAGAATCTTGTGACTAAATTTCGCTCCAAATTTACATTATTGGACATTATACCACCTACAGGCATACGTGCAGATAGAGGAAAATATCGCAGCTGTATCCACCAGTATTGTTGATGACCGTGAAATATCGATTCGGCGCCGTTCGCAGCAATTGGGCTTCTGTTACTCCACTACGTGGAAAATTTTGCGGAAGGATATGCATGTAAAACCTTTTAAAATATAGCTGGTGCAAGAATTGAATCCACACGACCTAGCACAATAGCTAACTCTTGGTGAATGGGCTCTGGCAATGTTGGATGAAGATCCACGTTTTTACCGGAAAATTGTGTTCAATCAACAATCAAAATTGCCATATTTGGTGTAAGGAGCAGCCAGAAGCATTGCAAGAACAGCCAATGCATCCCGCAAAATGCACTGTTTGGTGTGGATTATGGGCCGTTGGCATCATTGGACCGGACTTTTTCAAAGACGACGAAGGCAGGAACGTTATTGTGAATGGCGAGCGCTACCGTGCGATGATTACAAACTTTTTTTTTTCCAAAATGGAAGAGCTGGACTTGGCTGACAGTGCCACATGCCACACAGCACGCGAAAGAATGGCCCAATTGAGAGGCGAGTTCGGTGAACAGTTTATTTCACGTTTGGGGCCGGTCAGTTGGCCGCCTAAATCGTGCGATTTAACGCCTTTAGACTATTTTTTGTGGAGCTATGTTAAGGCTCTTGTCTATAGAGACAAGCCCGCAACGGTTAACGCTTTAAAAGTCAATTTTGAAGAATTTATTCGTGAGATATCGGCCGATATGTTGGAGAGAGTATGCCAAAATAGGATCTAGCGTATGAAAGTTTGAGGCGCAGCCGTGATCATCATTTACATGAAATCATCTTTAAAGTATATAGATTGTTCTATCGACTCAAATAAAGATTTCATACATTTCTCTAAATTTTATGTTTTCCTTTTAAATCAAATCCGAAGGCTCTTAAAAAATCACCCTGTATAAGTAAGAAAAATGTAAAAAAGGTAAATAAAGGTGGATCGGCCTTTCCATTCATCTCTTTGGAGTGTCCTCTTGGAAATTAGGAGCTGTTCAATCTTTTGACATTTCTATTCTTTCATGGAAGCTCACAAAATAGGAGGAAGCTGCATATTCAAATCGAAATTATTAATTTCTAATAGGTAATACATATACATACATATAAGGAAATTATTTAGTATTTAATTATTTTGAATAATATCGAATAAGGTATATATAATACGATTATTTATTGAACGAGAGTTAGGAAACATATAGACAAGTACATATATATACAATTTTATTAAGAAGATTATTTATGAATATTAGAGTAGTAAGTAAGTAGGTAAGTAGGATATAATATTTATTAGAATTATGGATTTGTTCTATATATGTAGTGTAATTATTAACTCTAGAAGTATCGTGTTTAATGAAAAAAGTTCAAATAATATTTTTAAAAGCTCATTTGTGTTAAATTGTTTTATTGAAGTAACCTCAAATAGTATTTCTAATATCCCCACAGAAAAATAAAAAGATTTAGAGCATCAGAGAGGAATATTGTGAAGGTCTTCTAAAAAGAACAGTGTTGAATAAAACCGAAGAGAAGACGAAAACGAACTTGTTAAAAATATTCGCTTTCGAAATAATACATTACAGAACAATGAATCCGTTTCGAATCCTAAATCGTTAAATCTAAATGTTAAAGTATGATATGCTAAATGTATGAAAATGTTGTAAAGATTTGTATTTGTATTGGTTTTGGTATATTTGTGTAAGTTTGTGTTAATCGCTTAACTCTTTCCTAAGAAAAAAAACATCAAAAATTACATGCGATAACTAGTAAGTATATAGTAAATGTATTCTACAAGAATAGACAATAAAATATCAATTTCATATTTCTAAAAATTTTACCAATTTAGTGAGTGACGATTTAATTTGGTAAAGGTTTTTAATACAATTTATTTAATAGTAAAAATATAGGAAGACAGTGATTGTAACACTAGTTTACAAAAAACAAACTTCAAATTGGAAAACATCGTGCGAATATGCAAAATCTTTTCCTCGAACTTTCGCCCAATTCTTAAAAAAATATTCAATGACGTCAATTCGAGTCCCCCGAACTTCTCTTGCACTATAGAGTCGAAATGGTTTGTGCTGAGATGCTTGTGGCACCGATCACAAAAAGTTGATTATCACACGATCATAACGCTGAGGATTGACAGTAAGAGTGGGTTCGAGCCTTATTGCTTGTTTGCAACACTGGTATTGATACTCAGCTGACACTCTGCTGATTCTATCGCGCACAATCTGCAGTATTGAATTATGTGATACCAATGTTGGACAATATTTATGCGCAAAATGGCTGCTCGTTGCAAGTGTTGCCAGAAATTTGCACAAAACGTGACACTTTGGCAAATTGAGGATGTAGAAATTGTATTGGACCCATATATGGCAGTTCTGCTTATTGGAATATCCAAAGAATGAGAAATGAGCCACATTGCTAAAGAAATATTTAATCATACACAATGTCTTCGGATAATCTTGTGTATTCCGTATAGGTTTTGACAGTTTTTTTATAAGATTTTAGTAGAACTTTAACTATAGAAACAAGTCATTTTATAACAACATATTGGTTTATACGATTATCGGAATTATCCTACTGTCAAAATGTAGAGCTTTAACTCTAAACAGCTGTCAAATTGTAGGGTTGTATTTACTTTTGAAACTAATAATTTTTAAACCTATAAACTTCGTTAATGGGAGCATGGTATTGGAAATTGTAAACTAGTTAGTGTGACAATCAAAGAATAAAACTTAAAAAAAAATATGAAAATATAATAAATCAAATATAATTAATTTAGTTTAATTTAGTTAATAATTATTATAACTACGAAAATCACATTAATGTACAATATTTTTTCCAAAAGTATCATCATGTAAGGTTTTCAAAGGTAGATTGTTAAACCTTATTTTTTTTTTCGTATCATCGAAATTGTTTTCGATCATAAAAACAGAAATAAAATATGAAAATTAAAATATATAAAGCATAGGACATAGATTTTTAAGGACCTAAAAAATATGGTTGTAGTAAGTCTTGAAATAATTGCGTTTAAATAAAATTTTGACAGTAATTTTCGCCTAAAAAGGCACATTAAAATATTAAATTGATTTCGAAACTAACTACAGACATTTTGTTTCGAGATCTCTAAATTCTGAGTCTTGATAGTATTTTAAATATATAGGTGATTCATAAGGTATCATAATTTATTCTATTGTCTTAATGTTATGAAATTTCACAATTGCTTATGAAGGATTACAATGCAACTCTGTGTGCAATATTTCTAAGTTGAGAGTTGAGGTTGAGGCTGTCATTCAATTTGCATTATGACACATTCAATTTGACTTTATGACATGAGACCCAATAATTTTATAAAATTTGACAATAGTTTAAGAAGGATTTGAGGTTATGAGGATGTTTTCGCCCAACTTGACATTATGACATATGGCTTTATGAGACCTTGTGAATCACCTAATATAATATGTAAATGTAGAGAATAAAATCTGTAAAATATTGTATATATATGATTAATTAATAGTTCAAAATGTAAAGAAAAAAAGAAAACAACGCATAATCGGAAAGCATAAGAAAGAAGAACCTACAATAGACATCTTTTTGTCCGCCACGTAGATCATCAGCACGACGTCTGGAAAGTGCTACACATACGACAAGTATACCGACAGCAACAACAATCACGGTAGCTATAAGTGGTACCATAAAATTTAAATCTAACCATTCGGGCATCCAAGCTGGTAAGCGTATGCGTGTATGTAAAGTACCAGTACCGCGTCCATCATCGAGCGGTGGTACTGTGCCTATATATTTTCGTTGGTTTTCGTTGGTGCATCCAACGTTTTCATAAATACAAACCCATGTTGTTTTTGATTTGGTTTTCGTTTTCGATTACGTTTCAAGTAATTAATACAAATAATAATAATGACAATGATAGAAAATGATAAAATTCATGCATATTTTATATTTTAAAATAATGCAATTTTTTCGAAAATTCATTTATGAATTTCCAATATTCGTTTCGTTGCAATAACGTTTAACAAACAAGCCAAACACATTTAAACATATTTTTTTAAGATGCAATACGATTAGTTCGTTATTTATTGATTTGTTTAACAAATAGAAGAGTTTTGAAACAACCGAGGAGAAATAAAAAACAGAAAAACCAAATTCAAAAACCAAACAGAATTGTGCAAAATTTTACACAGTTCAAAGAGAATACCAAAAAAACATAGGAGAGAGAGAGAGAAAGAGAAAGAAAAAACGGGGGAAAGAAAACATTTGTCAATAAAATTTTGTTATATACCTTTGTGATGATTGCCTTTGCTACGTAGAATACAAATAACAATAATCGCTATGATTATAACGAGTAGAGCAGCTACCACCGGTACAACTAAATTTAAGTTCGATAGTATGATGCGTATTGTATCCTCGGCAGTTAATTCGGGTAAATCACGCGATGGGGGTACTGTTCCTGTAACAACCAAATGTAGCGAATTGTTTTTGTTTTGTTTTTTTTTTTTTGTTGATTTGGATTTTGCATATTTTTATAAAATTTTTCTCTTTCATAAATATGTACATTTTAAAATAAAATTATTAAAAGTCTATTTCGTTTATTTCGTTTTATTTCAAATTAGTGGCTTCTTTTTTCTTTTTTAGTAATTTCAAACATTACCTTTGTACCTCAATTTAATCGAAAACGAGCAAGAGAGAGATAGTCAAAATACTACGAACAATGCTCATTCATATACAAATACACAATATATTAGTAAATCAGCAAACATTATTTCAAAGATTTGTCAAAAAATGCAATTTCTCAATTTAATAGTAAATATAATTTTCACATCGAAAATTTTAAATTGCAATTTCATATGCGAAAACAATTTGGGGTTGCCTTTAAAAACAATGAAAATTCATATTACATTTTCTAATGTTTTTCAACATCATTTCTCAATTTGATATCAAATTTATTTCTCAAGTCGAAATTTTCAAATTTCAATTTTACATATGAAATTTAATTTAGATTGACCTAAAAAGCAACGAAAAAAAAAATACATTTGCTAATGTTTGTCAAAAAATTGTATTTCTCGATTTGATAAATTTATTTCTCAAATCGAAATTTTTAAATTGCAATTTTACATGTGAATTTTAATTGAGATTGAATTAAAATGCAATGAAAAGAGATACATTTTCGAATATTTGTCAAAAAATTGCATTTCTCAGTTTGATATGAAATTTATTTCTCAAATTGAAAATTTGAAATTGCAATTTTATATATGAAATTTAATTGAAATTGAACTAAAAGCCAACGAAAAAAAAAAAATACATTTGCGAATGTTTGACAAAAATTATATTTCTCAATTTGATATCAAATGTAATTCTCCAATTCAAATTTGGAAATGGCAACTTCATGTATGAAAAGCAATGTTTGATAAAAAGTTTATATCTTAATTTGATAATAAATATGATTCTCAAATTCAAAATTTGAAATTGCCATTTCATGTAAGTATAAATTTAAAATATAATTTAAAATTTCCAATTTGATATCAAATGTAATTTTCATTGCTTTAAAAAAAAAAAAACGATATTCCTTTGAAATTGATTTGAAAAAGAATGAAAAATTATATTTTCAAATGTCTATCGCAAATTGAACTTCTCAATTTCATATTAAACGCAATTTTCAAACCGAAAATTCGATTTCAATTTCATAAACGTAATTAATTAGAGGTTTATTTGTAAAGCAATGAAAAAGAAAATCGTAATTTCAAATGTTGAATAAACATTTGATTCCTCAATTCGATATCAAATGTATTCTCAGAGCCTAAATTCAAAATTGCAATTTCATATGAGAAATTAATTTCACATTGCTTAAAAACGCAATAAATATTAAAATTATATCTGCAAATGTTTGCAAATTTTTGAATTCTCCTTTTGGTATCAAATGTAATTCTCAAATCAAAATTTCAAAATTGCAATTTAATTTTTCCATTTGATATCAAATCTAATTCCACAAATAAATTATTTTAGGTTATGAAAAAGTTAAATCACATTTTCAAAAGTTTGTCAAAGAATTTCATTTTTCAATTTCAATAACAAATTTTATTTTGAAATTGCAATTTCATGTATAAAGTTATGTTTGATAAAAATTTAATCTATTCAAAATACAAAAGGGAAATTTCTAGTATAAAGCTAATTTTGAGGTTGCCTTAAAAACAATGGAAAAGAAAATCACACTTTCAAATGTTCAACAAAAATACAAATTTCTCAACTTTTTATCAAATTTAATTTTCGAATTGTAGATTCTAAATTGCATTTTTATATACGAAATTGATTTGATATATAAAATTAAAAGATCAAATCAGAATTTCAAATGCTTGATAAAAATTTAATATTCGAAAACAATGTTAAGTATGACGAATAGCACTTTTGGAGAGCACAATTTTTTAAAAGCCAACATTTTTGAAAGAGGTTTTTAAATTTGCTTATCCATTTTCGAAGGACCGGCTGTTATCGAAGAGACAACATCACTATTAGGAAAATTAATGCATTAAATATGTGAACGAAATATATGAATTTGATTTTCGATTCCTAATTTGAAATCCATATATGAAATTCATTATATTAGAAAAAATTTTCCATTCATCCTCAAAAAAAAAAAAATTATATATCTTTGAAATTATAGAAATCGATTGATATCAAATCTTTGATCGAAAGCCTAAATGTTTGCTGGGAATATCGAAATTCGAAGTATGTAGTGTTAGAAAAATTATATATTAACAAATTTGTTTTGAGAGAACAAGAGAACAATTATAATATAAAGAATCACAAAGAGAGAACGAACAATTTTAAGAGAGTTTAAACATTTTTACTTTCTAACGAAAACTGAGTAAACAGAACAATATAAATTTCGAATAAGTAAAACGTAAATAACTTTTGTGAACATATTAGAAATTGAACAAGCAGTTTAGTGTTATAAAGATATTTTATAAATACAATATATTAGTAAATATAATTGAACTTTAGAAACACATTTGAAATATTTAGATTTATAATTTTAAATATGAAATTGAAATATTTTACAAAATTTGAAACGAAGTTAAGTGTAAATGAGAAATTTACAAATATGTGTAAATGTATATTTGATGATATTTGTTGTGTTCCATATGTGTAAATCTGATGATTATGAGAATTCGATATATGTAAATTTGATGAATATGAGATGAATATGAATTTCGAAAGATTTCAAAAATATTAAATTAAAGTAATGATAACGTATACATTTTGGTTGTTTAACTTCGTTTCATAGCATTTTTTGATTTTTTTCATAATATTTTTCGTTTCACTACTTTACCTAATAAATGCAATTTGTTTTTTAAACCATTTTCTTCATTAAATATCTAATTTTTCATATGCCAAGTATATAGAACTAAAGTAAACACTAAATTAAATTCAATAAATAATTAACAGAGCATGACTTGCATAAGTTTTATCAGAAAGTTTTCAAAATATAACATTTTTATCAATTTTTATTTTAAACATTGTTTCCGAGATTTAAAAAATGATGATCAAAAGTGAAAGTTTTAAAATAATTTCTCTTTTAATCTTATATTTTGTAAATTATTTAGAGACCTGAGCGTATTTTTTGAAGACTTTGGACTTTTTCAAATCCAGAGTGTCTTGTGAGCAGACTATTCTTATATTAGGTGCTTAACTTATTTTTCGCCCGCGAACGTTAGAAGGAGATGTAAACAGTTTTAGTAATCATTAGTCGTGCATCTTGTACTTTTTAAAATAAAATAAAATGTTTTTTAGACATGTGCTTCTGCACTACTTTGATTTGAAAAAAAAGTGTAGCAGAATTTCATCGATTACTTGAAGAATGTTAAGGTGATCAAGCCCCATCACATACAACATTTAAAGAGTGGTACAGACGATTCAAAAGTAATGATTTTGATATCAATGACAAACCACGCTCAGGACAGCCGAAAAAATTCGAAGGCGATGAATTGCAAGCATTATTGCATGAAAACTCAGCTCGAACGTTAGAAGAATTTGGAAACGAGCTAGGAGTTACTGAAGCAGCTGTGTCCAAACGTTTACACGCCATGGGAAAGGTCCAAAAGGAAGGAAAATGGGTACCACATGATTTGCCTGAAAGTTCCATTCACAACCTTTTCAATATCGTGGTTTCCTTGCTTGCCAGACAGAAAAAGAAGAGTTTTCTCTGGCGTATTGTGACTGGCGATGAAAAGTGGATCTACTACGACAATACCAAACGGAAGAAGTCATGGGTGGACCCAGGACAGCCATCAACATCACAGCCAAAACGGAACATCCACGGTCATAAGGTAATGCTCTGCATTTGGTGGAATCAGCAAGGAGTGGTGTACTACGAGCTGCTGAAACCGAATGAAACTCTTACTGCTGATGCCTACAAACGTCAATTGAACTGTTGCGAAAATGACCAATAATAGCGAGTAACAGGCGCAAGGTTATTCTCCTTCACGATAACGATCGGCCACATACTGGAAAAATCGTCTAAAAAACACTGATGCAGCTCGAATGGGAAACTCTTCATCACCCAGCGTACTCACCAGACATAGCGCCTTCTGATCACCACTTCTTCAGATCGATGCAGCACGGCTTGAGTGGTACACGTTTCCGAAATGCTGAAGAAGTGCGAAAATTGGTGGATGAATGGATTGCTTCAAAACCGATATCGTTTTATCGAAATGGTATTGCTCATTTGCAAGAAAGATGGAAAAAAGTTGTAGAAAGTAATGGAAATTACTTTCATTGAAATAAATTGTATACATAAATTGTAAGCCTTTTTGGGCGGAAATTAAGTTAAGCACCTAATAACTAAACATTGAATTTTATTTATTTATTATTTTCATGCTCTGATAATTAGTTTATTATAATTTTTATTTTTTTATTTAATTAATTTGTAAGCATATAACAGCGTTAATAGTAGTATATAATTAAAGAGTAATAACATAATAACAATACAAACTTGAACGACATTCCTTTATTTAATTTGTTGTTTTTTTTTTAATTATTGAATCAAAGTGTTGTAGCTTTTACTTGAAAAGAAAAATTCAACAACTTCAATTCAATTTAATATAAAAAAAAATTTCTTTAATTTAATTATTTATATTTATTATTTAATAGATAATTGGTATATAATTAATAAATGTTAATGAGCGAGTATTTGAAAAGAATAAATTGATTTAATTTATTTAAAAGTAAGTAAAAAGTTAAGAAGATTTGAGAAAAAAAAATTATAGTAAAATATTGAAATAAATTGAAAATAAACGAAATAAACTTATTAGGAATTATTAAATTCATTAATTTTATGTTGTTTAATAAATTCTATGATTATGATTTTTGAGGTTTTTAGTTTCTTTTGTTCGTAACTGAATTTGGTGAATTCGTATGAAAAATAACGCTTTGGTTGTTGCAGGTACAGATAAAAAAACAATATTCTTATAATATTGATTGATGATTAGTTTTAAAATCCCCATTGAATATTTTTTTTATAGTTGGTTTGATTTTTGTTGATTTTTCAATAATTATATTTTATATAAATTTTCATTTTTTCGTTTTGTTTTTCTTTTTGTTATTTTCAATTATAAAATACGAATGTGAATGTGAAAATAATAATTAAAATGCAATTAAATGAACACAAAAAAAAAAAACAATTATTATACCAAAATTAATCTATTTATAAATATGGATTTATTTGAACCAAGTACTATTATATACATATGCCATTATGAAATGTAAAGCAGAGCTACATTTTACCCTCTTAGATGCAATTCCAAGGAAGCTATGTGGATATTTGTCAACATTTATCTGTTTCATTTTGCATGGCAACCACATTAAGGGGTGCAGTTATTTAAGGTGAAAATAAGCTCGGTAGAGATATTGGGGAGGTAAAATTAATAACAGTCGGAGTTACATTTCACTCAATTAGAGGCGATTTCTACGACGATATGGTGTAGTTTCAATTTACGAATGCTTTTAAGTTCAATTTATATAGCTGCCCTCTTTTAGATATAAAGTATGTTAGAGGAAAAATTGGGTATGCGAATTAGTACCGGCCTTTTGATTTTAATATCAAAGATAAACAATGCTCTGGACAGCCGAAAAGGTCTGAAGACGAGAAGTTGGAGACATTACACGACCAAGACCTGGTCGAATCATTACGGGAAAGCTGTACCGACAACAATTGATGCGGTTGAAGAGAGCAAAGATCGAGAAATGGCCGGAATATGCAACCAGACACGGTAATTTTTCACCATGACAACGCACAGCCACACATTGCTATTCCGGTAAAAAATTATCTTGCTAATAACGGATGGGAAATTTTACCCCACCCGCTTTATAGCGCAGACCTGGCGCCTTCAGATTACCACTTGTACCGGTCCATGCAGAACGCCCTTAATGGAATACGCCTCACTTAAATCATCGGAATCAAAAATGGACTCAATTCGTTTTTGGCCGCTAAGTCAGCGAAAGTCGTTTGCTATGAAATCCATAAATTGTCAGAAAGATGGGGAAATGTCATAGTTCCTGATGGACAATATTTTGAATGGTATGTTTTTACAGAGTTCTTAAATATAAATGATTTTTGAATACTAAAAAAGTCCGGTTACTAATTCACACACCCAATATTATGAATTATATAATGAATGATGCTGAATGATAGTAATAGCCTAGACAGACGGCAGCCTAATTCCGGATTACCGGCGCACTTAATCCGAATAAAATAATAACCTGACAGACGACAGTATTGCGGATTAACTAAACGGCTGATTGCTGTTTTATTAGGTCTGCTCACTTACATTACTATCACTATCAACTTCTGTCATCTGTCACTCTCGATATGAAAAAATTTACAAGAAGTACGTGAACTGAAAACTATCAGAAACTTGTAAATTGATATTCACCGTGCGTAATTGACAGCTGGATTTATTTGTTCGCCAACGCTTTTCATGTTGAAAACTATAAACAATTGTTGAAAGTTTGTTGTTAGCGAACACACCTAATATTTTGTAAAATGGATCGAGAAAAATTCACAATAGACAATTTTCAGCAGTGTTGCCATAGCAAATTGCCCTAATCCTCTTTTATTTTGAGAATTAACTCATAGAGTTAATGCGGATTAGCTGCAGTTAATGCCCGAGTTAATTAGAATTAACTCGGTAATCCGAAATTAGGCTGCCGTCTGTCTAGGCTATAAGTTATGTATTTCATCCCGTGGAGGCAACCTTTGGAGTTCTGAAAGCATACATGATAAAAATGTAAAATTTGTATGGTTGCTACCTTAAGGGGCGAAGATAAGGTGCAAGTATGTTTTCGAAAAATATTGTAGAGACAAAATAAATGGGTGTGATTATACATTTTACGCTTCTAGGTGCGGTTACTAGATCGGTGAATGAGAATTCGATAAGAACCACAATTTTGTAGAGGAGCCTCCTGAAGAGATGAAGATAAAATGTTTGAAAACTCGAGAGGAATGCTGAGGATAAAAAATTATGTAGATTAACCTTAGAAGCGAGATGCTTTGTTAAATAATGGGAGAAGTTATGAAAAAATACTTATTATGGTTTATGGTTTGTGAAGATGGTGAGCATTCCATTTCCGAAGTTGTTCATTCTTTAAAAGAATGAATTTCAACTCCATCACTTTACATAAATATGAAAACCTATATACGGAAGCATAAGCTTAATTGGGAGGTAGCCGTGTTTTTCAACTGATGCTGCCCCTTCGTAAAGATGTTTATTTATAATCAAATGTAAACATAAACAATAATAAATATGTGGCACTTATAGGCTCCGAAATGCTCTCTGACCAAGCTTCTCTTCACAACAACACTGCGCGTGTTAAATTTTACGACAGGATTGGAAGGGACTTACTTATCTTAGCCGATTCCGAACGGCAGAATCCTTTTTATGGAAAATCTTTGCGATATTAAAATTGTGTTTCAACCGGGATTGAATCCACGACCTGGAGATCAGAAGGCCAAAGCACTAACTACTGGTATATGGCATATGTAAGCATATGTACCAAATTTCAGCTTGCTGGCTTTATATATTCTTGCTTAAAATTTGAAAACCTACTTGCAAAGCATAAGTTCGTATGGCGGTAGGTGAGATTTTCAACTGATTTTGTTCATCCTTAAAATTGTTTATTCTTTAGCAAATGTAAACATATATACACAGTTTGATAACTATATATTTTTGTGCTTAAAATATGTAAACTTACATACAGAAGCATAAGTTTGTACGGAAGGTCAGTGTGGATTCCGTCCGACGCCGTCTATTTTTAACCTATTCCATCTATTAGCAAATTTAATCATATATACAAAGATTGAGCTTTATGATATAGACTTACACACCGAGTTTTATCTTAGTAGATTTATATTTTCGCGGAAAAGTATGAAAAAAGGCATACAGAAGCATAACTTTGTATGTGTATAAATTTGTAAATCTAGATCTATATACTGAGCTTCAGCTTGGTGGATTTATATTTTCGCCGTAAAGCGTGAAAACACCCATTCAACAAATAACTTTTGTATGGGAGATGGATGTAGTTTTTATTCGATTGCAGCCATTTTGCAATATATTCATTCCACCCTATATACAAAGTTTTAATTCGATAACTTAATATTTTCGTGTGTAAATGTGTAAAAGCACACATTCAGCAGCATACTTTTGTATGGGAGGTAGATGTGATTTTTATCCGATTATTCCTATTTTCTATTATATTCATTCTATGATCAGAATTTCTTTATATACTGAGTTTTAGTGCAATAATTACATATTTTCACGCGCAATGTGTAAAAACACATTCACCGACATACTTTTGTATGGGAGGCAGGCATAATTTTTATTCAATTTTTCCCATTCTTTAGCATTTCTATTCAATGATGAAAATAATCATATGTAACAATTTTCTCCTCAAACGCTTTATAATTATGGCAGTTATCATGCGAGCAAGCGGACAAACAGACCAGACTTGGTTAACTCGATTCAGATCATGATTCTGACCTCAATGCAAAGGAATGTACAACGATTATGAAAACATGCTCCACATCAATATACTAATGGTTGGCAACTGTGTTCTATGCCATCACTACATATAAGGTATATAAAATTGAAAAACAAAAAATTTACAATAATACACGTGAACATTTAGGTCTTCAGCTAATCACTTCATCACTAATACATATATATTACATACAAGTATTGCACTAGGGATATTCTAATAATATCTATTATGTACATTTTTGTATGTACTTTGTATATACGGTATGTATTGGCAATATTCTCATACACACACATTTTCTCTGATGTGGTTGAGAATAATTGGATCGGTTCAAATAAAATCCACATTTAAAATTCTAATTAACTAAAAACAATCAAAAGAAAATATTATCAAAATAACAATCATCCTTCGTATAACATGAAAGGAAATGACAAAATAGTATTATTTTTGATTTAACGAAAGCTAACATGTTTTACATAATACAAATATCATTTCATTGCATGTAATATGAGAATGACTGAATCTAGTACAAAAAAAAAAAAACAATAATAATAACAAATAATATATGTACTATCAATACAATCATTTTACTTCTTAATGTATATGTGATGATTGTAATGATAATTGTGATGGTGGTGGTGGTGGTGGTGATTGTGGTATTGGGAAAAAACAAATTGCATTTACGCAATATAAAAATATATATACTAGTTATTTTTTTTTTTATTATTATTATTTTGAATTGCATTTAAACAATATTTCATTTGCAGCTAAGCATTTTCTAAAGTGTTTAAAAAAATTTATACACTTTTTTCTAATAATTTTTCTAAAATTTTTTAATTTACAGAATTTTCATTTGCCAATTATCATAAAATAAATATTTTTGTAATATAAGAAGCTAAAAAGGTAAAGTATAACAAAACAAAATAAATAAATAATATAAGAAGCTTTTGGAAACTATGAAAATTAGAATTTGTTTGTAAAAAGTGCTCTTTCAAAACGATATAGTACAAAAAAAAAAATAAAAATAAAACAATTACAAATAGCAGTAAGTAGTAAAATGAAAATCAACTATTTATATTAAAATGGTGTACATTAACGTTCATTGTACCGAAAGAAAGCAGGTGTAGCTATTTCGATTCATTCACTTAATTTTTGTTATTTGTATATGTGTAATATTGTGAGAGCAATTAAACTATATTTTCATTATTCATTATTCATTGATTTGCGTATTGATGTATATAAAATATACATTAATTAATCATTGGAAAAATTCAATTAAATTTTCTTACTGGCTCACAATATTAACAACATCGTACGTAGATTTTTAAAAGATTTACTTCTTTTTTTTTCAATATGTACAAAAGCAATGTGAAATTCTTTGTATTTGCATTGTTTTATATGCAATTTGCATCTATGCACATATTTTATATGTATATATACAAGTGTTACAATTGGAAAACTGAATTTAAATACCTCCAGTTAGAGTCAATGTGGCAAAATCATATTCAGCAACAGTAAAACCAGCAGAATTATGTGCCGTTATACGTAGATTATACCATGTAGCTGGTTCAAGATCCAAAACAACATAATTATTATCGGGCTTAACATTATTCGATATTTGATTCCATTCAATTTGATCACTAAAGTAAAATAAAATAAAAGGAACATTTAGAATTCGTTTTGAAAAAGGCAATAATAAATTCGTCTATATCACCCCTATCACGATAGTCGAATATCGAGTCGATCTGAAGAATTTTTAACACCAAACTAAGCAGTCACTAAGTCACTAAGAACCCTTGTGACCTCACAATTTCTAAGCTTTGCCACAGTGCTCTTTAAAAACCCTTTTCATGGCAGAAAAATATTTTCGATATTAAAGTTGTGCCGCGGATGGAACCGACGACCTACAAATGAGAAGGCCAACGCACTAACCACTGAACTAACGGCACCCATGAAAATTAGTATCGAGATGAATTAATTTTTACTCCTACCAGAGCATGTGGATTGAAACATACAATGTTCAATGATATAACATAACTTAAGTCAAAATCTATACTTCGAAATATCATTTTAATAACAGTTAATAGCAAAAGTGAGAGAAAGCAATTTACTACGAAAATAAGTTTTAAAACGACTTAACCAAGTTTTCCATCTGCCAGAACTCGTGGATTGGTTTACTGATATTTTAATATTTGTTTATCCCGACAAAGAGGTTGCTTTGAAGCAATGTTGGCTAAACCTTTTTTTTTAATGTTCTTACCTTAGGAAAAATGCATCCAAGACCTCAAAGACCCAAGTTTATGGAACTAAGAGTAGCTATTTTATGCAAAAAATTTTAAATGGTCAAATATTCCGATATTGGCTTACGATTTCAATAAATTCGAACATGGGTAAATATTAAGCGAACACATGGTTTGAGGTACATCTTCGTAGGGCACCAATTTTCGACTACTTTTTCAAGCACTTGATGTCGTATGTCACGAGTTGTGCCCTCTCCATAGCTTTCCAAGGCTAAATTGACCACCGACTAGTTGTCCTAAGCCAATCACGTTATATAACTCCACAAAAAATGGCACAGAGACAACAAATCTTATCATCGTGGAGGATGCTGCATAGATCCATTTTTGGAGATATTATTATCGGCGCATATATTCTTCAATAAATCGGGCAGTATGGCATGTGAAAAAGCCCTGCCACATACATACGTTTGGGAAGAAAAAAATTTGTTGAACACGGGTCTATACCGGTCACCATTGGCGGTGACCGTTCGAATTTCTTGGTGCAAAATCTTCCAGTCAGCAGATGCGCTCAGACACGTTCGTATGCATGATGACGAATCGATGAATTTTAATCATCCTCAAGACTGGACTATACGGTACCGATAGTTTTTCAGTATGCTCTCTCTTCCATCACGTTGGCGGAAACTAAAAAAGTAAATTCAATACGCAAGTTTTCAATTGAATTGCGAATACTCGTCTTAGTTGGCCGATGATATATGCAGTAAATTGGATTAAGTGTTCTGTGAATATTGCTTACATTGATTTCGGAAATAAATTTCCACAATTTTTAAAAACTACACGGGTGTAAGTCTTCGCGTGATGAAATGTCAAACAATACTGAATAAAAAATGGATATTTTTGTCAAATTCTCAAGATTAAATTTGGTAATAATTAAATATCCTTTCTTGGTGTCGTGATAGGGGTGTATATTCAATATTGTATTTAGTATATAGAAAATACCGTTTCTTATTTTCAACAACAAAATGTGACATTGGGCAACCGCCATCTTTCCATGCTTTGAAATGTAGTGAAACCGAATTTGACGATGCTTCAATGAAACGTGATTTTTCGGGCAATTTTGGCTTATAACCTTTAGTGCGTGTATTCAAAATGTCAGATGCTTCACCAGCGCCAATGCTATGATAGGGGGAAAAGAATATTAGATTAATATATGAATACAATACGATTACTTCTTCTTAACATTGGCAATTTACTTATTAAAACCTGTTGCATAGACTTGATAACGTGAACCGCACAATAAATTGTCAATAGTGAATTTCTGAGCATCTACAGATACTTCAGCTGTTTCCCATTCACCAAATTCTATAGGAAAAATGTATTTTTTTAATCATTTTTTAATTCGGATTAAGTACTAAGCATACTTACCAGGCTTATAATGCAAGGTATAACCATGTAAGGGTGCAGTATCACCATCATGTGGCTTCAATTTCACCGTCAACGAATCGGTAGTGGTAGCGGATAATGTCACTTGTGGCGATTGTGGTGGAGCCAAAACAATCAATTTATGTGTAATCGAATCTTTAGCAATTGAATTCTCAGCATGACATGAATAATCACCAGCATCTTGACGATTTACCGATTTGATCAGCAACGAACCATCGGGTAGGACACGCATACGATCATTGCCAGTGAATTCAATACCTTTGATTTTCCATGTAATTTCAGGTTGTGGTGAACCGACAGCGAGGCATGGCATTTTAGCGTCTTCCTTGAAAGTGGCAGTGAATGTGTCATCGAAAGAGGCAATTTTAGCTGGTACTTGATCGCTTGGCATGGCTACAATACTCTTTGAAGGCTGACCTTCACCAATATTGGTGCTGGCAGTAACCCAAAATTCATATGGTTTGTTCTTTTCCAATTCGGTAGCCTCATAACTCATCTGATAATGTGGGATCTTTTGACTTTTTGGTTCTCCTTCGGCGCCTTCGACCTTCGAGTAGACAGTATATTGTTGGATAATACCATTTGGTTGTGCTGGTGGACGCCATGATACTAAAATAGCAGCTTGTCCCATAACCAGCGCTTTAACATCGGTGGGTGCTTCAGGAACTTTACGGAAAATGGTTTAATTAAATTAAATTAAAGTCATGATTACATGTGTTATTCAAGTACTTACCATCAGGTTCAGTTTGGCAGTGAATAGGTGCACTACGTACACCATCACCTCCGGCAGTAGTGGCTAAAACTTGCATTGTGTAGTTGGTGTATTTCTTCAAGCCATGTAAAACAGTATCAGAGGAAGCAGTCTTTTTGTAGTGGCGTTTGGTATCATCTTAATTTACGCGATAGAAGAAATTAAAATTTATATATTATACTTTGTCCAATATGAATTTAAAATTTTATCCTTTTGGTATTACTCTTTAAAACATAATCATATATACCGAATTTCAACACGATAGTATTATATATCCGTGAGTAAAGTGCGAAAACGAATATACGGAAACAAACATTTGTATGGGAGATAGGCGTGATTTTTTTCCGATTACTCCCATTTTTTAATATATCTATTTTGTGGCTAGAATAACTTTGTAAACCAAACTTTATTTTAAAAGCTGTATATTTTCTTGCGTAAAATATGAAAATATTCATTCAACAGCCGACTTTTGTATAGGAGGTAGGCGAGGTCCTTCTCCGATTACGACCATTTCTTAATATATTTATTATTATGTGGCTAGAATTACTTCATATGCAAAATTGTAGTTCATTAGTTTCATATTTTCGTGCGAAAGGTGTGAAAATATACTTTCAACGACTCACTTTTGTATAGGAGGTAAGGGTGATTTTTATCCGATTACGCCTATTTTGTATTATCTATATTCTGTGGTCAGACTAACCTTATACATTTAGTTTTGCCGCAATAGCTTTATATTTTCGCGCGGAAAATTGGAAATCACGCTTTCAACAACATAAGTTTATATGGCAGGTAGGCGTGGTTTTGATCCGATTACGCCTATTTTCTAATATATTTATTCTATGATTCCACAAACTTTAAATATTAAGTTTTAGTTCAGGAGCTTTATATAATAGCGTGCAAATTGTGAAAGAACATAATTATCAGCATACTTTTATATGGGAAGTATTCATGGTATTTATTCGATTGCGCCCATTCACAAACCGCTTTATTTCTTGGTGGAAATAATCTGATATACCAATTCTCAGCTCAATCACTTTATGATTACGGCAGTTATTTACGAACAGATAGACTGAATTAGCTAAATGGACTCTAATCCTGATTGTAATTAATAATATTATAATATATACTTTTCCATACCCATCATCTGGCCTCATAGGTGTTATTAGAAAGCCACTAACTCAATAAAAAAACATGAGGGCACTCGTAATAAGATTTGGGTTAAGCAACCCCCAAAAAAATTAATGAAGTACTTCCTTCCCCTGATACTTACCATACCATTCATCACTGGGTGCATATACAACCTTATAAGTCTTGATAACTCCATTTGCCGATTCGAGTGGTGGACTAACCCAGCTAACGCGTATGGTTTGTGATGTCAATGTTGTGCAGGCAGTATCGCTTGGTGGTTGACTTGGTGTACCCTCAGCAGTAAATTGTTTCTCTTCATCGCTCAATGGACCAGCACCGATTTTATTAAAAGCTTGTATGACAACCGAATATTGTGTGTAGACCCGGAGATTATTCAATTCCAAAGTGTGCTCCTTTCCTTCCTCAGTCAAAAAGTTTACAGTCTCAAAAACATACGAAGAATTAGTGCTTGATAGTTTATAGCCAACATAATAGCCCAAAATTTCACCATTCCATTCAGATCGTGCTGGTGGCTTCCAGGTAACACGCAATGTGGTTTGATTCACTGGTTCAACTTTGATATTTTGTGGCTTGCCAGAGGGTGCTTCTTCGGCGGTGATAATTGTAACAGCTTCGGATGATTGTGAGGCGCCAATAGCATTCTCGGCAACAATACGTATATTATATGTAGTAGCAGGACTTAGTTTCTGGACCTGAGCTTCTGTTGTATGACCTGGTACCATTACTCGATCAATTTCATCCCACGAAGCACGTGAACGTTTAAATTCAATAATGTATCGTATCAAAGGTGAATTACCATCGTAGGGTTGTGCCCAACTTAGTTGTACTGAGCGGCCACTCTTGTCCAATACCTTCAAGGCATATGGCATTTCGGGTACCTCTTGAATAATCATATTAATACTGGCATCATCAGAACCGAAAGCATTGGTGGCAACGCAGGTGAATAAAGCAGAGTCTGAGCGTTCTGTACGTTTAATTGAAAGACTTGACATAACACCGGTTGATAAAATTTCCTCTCGAATGGTATAACGATTATCATTCTTTGGGTCCAAACGCATATTATTCATATTCCATAAAATGCCAATTGGCTTTTCGCCCTTAGCTTCACATTGCAATACGGCTGGTTCACCACGTCGTGCTGTCTGATTACGTAATTTTTCGGTAAATTCTGGAGGCGCCTGTACACTGATCATTATAACAGCCGATAGACCTGAGCCAATGCCATTTATGGCTTCGCAGAGGTAGTAACCTTCGTTAGTCTTTTGAATATTATCGATATGTAGAGTGCCTTCTTCGACGCGTATATTATCGTTCTTCTTCAGATCCTTATACTCTCCAGGGCTGTCACCTATTTGATTGTATTTTTTGTTTAATTTGAAAATTAAATTAAACCGAAGACGATTCAAAATAATATTCGACCAATACTCACCAACTGCTTTCTTCCATGTTACTTGTGGCTTAGGGAATCCATCAGCCTTACATTCAACTTTAGCATCAGAGCCTTGCGCAAAAGCCTTATCAGTTGGTTCCAAAATCCATCTTGGTGGTACTATTGTTTAAAATTGGTTTTTTCGAAGAGTTTGAAAAACACATAAATAAAGTCAATTAGTATATTTTAGTTTAATGCTTAAAATAGCTATGACATTTAATAAGCATGCGGAAGTGTTATCAATTTGTATTTAAAGCGGATGGACGGACTTGTAAAAAATATGAAATGAACTTTTTCGAACATTAAATGATATTGCACTAAACGCTTTCGAAGAAATGTCTTGCATTGCATTATTTTACTAAGCACATTTGAAAGTTCATTTCATATTTAGCATCATACTTACAGTTCTGTATATTGATGTTATTGTTTGATTCATCTATTCTTTATGTGTGTATCTTCTTTATTTTTTTGTAATTTATGTGTTAGATCAAAATCTATATTACAGTTTTTTTTGAGTTTTGAGATTATAACTATTTTCGCAAAAAAGTGTGGTAAAAAATAATGTTCAGTTGTGCTGAAGGTAAGCTGCATAAAATTTGTGTATTCCAACAAAAATAAGGCACTCTGTTCTTCGAAAATTGAATCTACTTACGCACGTGCACGTATGACGTCATTACATATGAACAAATGTTGTATGTATGAAAGGGAAAATTACTACAAAAGACGCTCAAATATTTTGAAAAATTGGTTGTTAAAAAATTTTGCAATTTCATACCAAAAATCACTAAAAGATTACGTGGATCATCGAATAATTGTATTTTTTAAAATTCATAGAATACATAGAATGCATGAGTATTGTACATGGTTTATCAGGGGAAAGGTTCGTAATTTGGGACAACTAAATATATATGTTTATCGTATAAAATTCAATTTGCAATGCTATTATTAGAAGGCTACCAAAACTTTACAAATGATTTCAGAAAACAAAGTTTTCGTTGCATCAACACTAAAAAGAAATATAATTGTTTTATGAAGCACAAGAAATTTGATCTGTATGTTGGGAGAGAACTGAATACCTCTTTAAAATCATTTCATTTCATTAATTTTCTATAAAATAATTATTTCTATAAAATATTTATTCTCAGTACCGCACCCATTATCGTTTTGTAAATTTTGCTTACAAAAATAGTGAAAAAATTACAATTTTCAATTGATTCTTGCTGTTTAAAGTCTGTCAATTTAATGTACCTCCTAGAATTTTTCGAAATATCGATAAAAATTTCAACATTATTATGATAAAGGCTAATGTTCCAATCAAACCTATATCGATCCTCAACCTATAAATATTTAATAATTTTCAAAAATTACATCTATCTCTTTCTCCCTCTCTCTTCTGTTTTTCTTTTTCTTTCTCTCTTCTCTCCTTTCTCCTTTTTATCTCCTTGCTATGCTATCTTCGAAAATTATTTTCAGCAATAAATGTCTTTCATAAAAATTATTCGTTGATAAAATCGAAATATTTTGTAAAATAGCCTTGCAAAAATCGAAAACTTATTCTTCGAAAATACATTTTGAACTCCATCAGGTTAATCGCTTTGAAAAAATAAAAAATATGACTATTCGATTCCCTGAGAAAACTGACAGGAAGACTTGATATCATTAAGAACATTAGTGAGTGAAAGAAATGTAAAATTTTACTGTAATATATCGAATCTCCCATTCTGCGAACCTTTCCCTTAATAAATACAATATGAAAAGATACTCAGAATTTTCATGAAATTCGTTGATAGACGAAGTTGGATTCAACTACAACATAAATTTTATGTAAAAACTATGTAAATCCGATTGACATTTATAAGCCCCGAACGGCTCTTTGATGGAGCTTCTCTTCCATAACTGTTCTTTTTTTTACAGTATTAGAAGTGACCCACTTATTTTAGCTGGTTCCGAACGGCATAACTTTTGCGGCATCACTTTTTCTGAGCTTTGTCACAGAGTTCTTTTCGAAACTTTTCCATGGCAAATTCTTACTGCCGGAAGAATTGCCAATTGCTTGCTGACATGTGGGTACTGTTCAAATGAAAAATATTTTGGTTATTAAATTTGTTATGCTTCAGCCGCCGATTGAACCCGCGACCTATAGATCGGAAGACCAACACACTGACAACTGAGCTACGGCAATGGCTAGATTTTTGCTTGAATCAAATTGATTATACGATTCAAATATAAGATTGACATAACCGGTTTGCATCGAATTCGAATAAAGGATTCGATTCTACGAAAATTCTCACTAATTAATTTATGATTATATTGCAGATTACATTTAAATTTCGAATTTAAATAAAATTCAATACAATTAAAATACTAGACTAAAAACCAATTTGAAGAAAGTTTGAAGTTTTTCGGTGGCTTCTTCTACAATTATTCTGAAAACATTATTCAAATTATATAAAAGACTAACGCTGAACTTGAAGAAAAATTATTTTCGATAAAAAAATGGTTTTTTTAAGGATTTTCAACTGCCAATTTTTCGTACACAAATAAAATTGCAACCAATTTCAAAATATCTTACATTTTTATAACGTGATTAAATGAAATTATTAGAATATAAATAATATATAATTGACAGAAATTTTGTGAATTTCGAAATTAATTTGACAAATTTCGTCAAATTAAATCTAAAGCTGTTTCGCTATTTAGTTGTTGAATTCTAGAAATAGCCCCACATTTCAATAATTGAAACAATACAATATAGTTCGAAATTTGTCGACTCAGTTGATAAATCGACATCACTCGACAGTGAAATATAGAACACGTCCTATTATTCTTAAGTACACACACGCCCACACAAGATCATCAATATCAGAGTCGTGTTGATGCTTAACAGATAATCAATATAAGATTTACAATACAATAGACTACAACCAAAAAAAGCACATTTAATAAAATTATATTTAAAAAGGACAACATAAAGTTGTGATTAATTAACTAAGTTTAGTAAAGAAATAAGAAGAAAGAAAATGTTAAATACAATTTATAAATAAGCATGCATTAAACGAAGTGTTGTATGATGTCATCGTGAGCCAATTACAATTTAGCTTTTATTTATTTTTTTTTTTTTTTTTAATATTTACAGATAAACTTGTTTGCTGATGATTTACGAGTATATGTAATTACAGCATACAACAAAATATTTATATACGATAGAATAAGTAAGCTTCGTTTATATAGTGAACGGAAAATTATTAATGAAATTAAGAAACTGAATGTTAATAATGACAGGATATCTTAGGGATGTGGCCGGAATGAATGAAAGGAAAGCTGAGTGTTTTTGTTTTCAAGCAAAATTTTCATCATTGTGGTTTTGCGTTTACTCCTTCTTATAATATTTAGAAATTGATACGCTGTAATGATATTACGTATGAGTAGTACCAGTTATAGTGGTGATATGTAGTAAACAGTAGATATACATACATAGTGGAAGTAGTACATATTAGACTAGTGCTAATAGTGATATGTAATTGTTTGCAATTATGATTATACAAATACATAATTACAATACAACAGCAATGAGTATATCATTATAATTATTGTATTGTAGTATTAGCTAGGAAAAAATGGATAATGAGTGGTTTCTTAATGATAGTGGTTGGTAGTAGTTAATTTATATTATTTTTCTTTTTTATAGATTACGCACATTTCTCTTTTGAAGTCATTTTTTCAAATTTTTTTCTGGTTTTCAACTATACACTGACTCTTGTTTTAGTTTTTTTTTTTTAGTATTATACAATGCAAGCTTTTGTGTTTATTTATGTAAATAAATACAATTATCAGATTTGAGTAATAATCATTAACTGATTAGACATTAATTATTATCATTAATTGATTAATAACTTAATTAATTCAATTTCGCGATAAATTTTCATTACAAAAAAAATTAGAATAGCTTAACTTCGATAATACCGCAGCTTAGATACACTTCATTATGATAAAGAGACAAGCGCATTTTCGAAAAAGTATACGATTGTTTTGTTTCTAAACAATCGTATTGACCGAACTTCAGTCCTGTAACTTTATATCTTCGCATGCAACATCTAAAAACATACATTCGAAAACATACTTTTGTATGGTAGGTAGGCGTGGTTTTCATCCGATTACGCCCGTTTCAGAGTTTGTTCATTTATTCTGAAATATAATCATATATACGAAATTTTAACTAGGAAGCTATTTATTTTCACACAAAAAGTGTGAAAACATGCATTCGAAAACAAGCATTTGTATAGGAGGTAGGTGTGGTTTTCAACCGATTATGCCCATTTTCGAACTTGCTTATCCTCTATGCAATATAATTATATGTAGGTAGTTTCAACTGGGTAGCTTGAAACTTGCATGCAAAAAGTATCAAAATGTATGTTCGAAAGCTTACATTTGTATGGAAGGTAGGCATGGTTTTCATCCGATTAGGGTTATTTTTAAAACATCTCATATATACTAACAAATACCATTATATCTACCGCACTTCAGCTTTCTAACTTGATATTTTCGTGTATATAATGTAATAAATGCATATGAAAACGCACTTTTGTATGTGAAGTCAATGAGATTATTTTTTTCGATTACACACATTTTCGTACTTGTCAATACACTGATAAAAATAATAGTCTGTACTAAGTTACATTGTAATAGCTTTATGTTTTCGTGCATAAAATGGGAAAACACATATTCGACCACAAAATTTTGTATGGGAGATAGGCGTGGGTGTTATCCGATTACGCCCATTTTCGAAATCACTCATGCATGAGTAAATATGCTCATATATGCCAGGTTTCAGTATAGAAACTTTACATTTTCATGAGCAAAGTTTTGAAATAAACATTTGAAATACACTTTTGTATGGGAGGTAGGCGTAGTTTTCATCCGAGTTTGCCCAATCATGAACTCGCCCGTCCTTGGGCAAGACTAATTTATTTTTGTATCACGTAGAACCCTTTGGCTCTACCTGTATTTTTGGACGTATTAAATTTTGACACTATTGGAAGGGGTCTGCTTATATTTATTAGCCGGGTAAAAATTAGTACTAAAGTGTTAGGATTTATATGTCATATAAAGTTTTGGCAATATACGGAATTAATTAGCTGTTTTTAAAAAATTTGAATGCGAATTTGCGAAACATTCCATTGCGAATTTCTCAAAACTAATGAAATAATGAAGTTTCAGTTTTTTTAGAACATATTTTCAATTATGACTTAATAGGTTAGTCTGGATTTGATTAATGACTTTTAAAAATGAAATTTCATTTATCAACAAATATTTTTTTAGTTTAAAAACTTGATTTTTTAATATATACATAAATATATATATTTCATGTTAATGTAATTTCTCAAAACTGATAATTGGTTTTCGAAAGCTTTACTTGTTATTACAAAAAAAAAAATATAAATGAAAATATGACAAAAATTAGAAAACGAAAAATTCAAATTATATAAAACAATGCAAAATAAATATAAAATATAGCATTATTTATCATTGATTAAAGCGTAAGTATTTTTATTTCAAGCTATATTTTTTTAGTAATGCTGCATTTTTGTATTTTTGTGTTTTTGTATTTTTGTATTTTTTTTTTTTTTTTTTGCATGTATTTTGAATTGTTTTTCTCTGTGTATGATTTGTATTATTTGTTATGTAGTTCTTCTTATTGACGGTTATTTAATTTGAGCATTACTGTTTTCTTGTAGAAAATGCTGCATATGACATTTTTGAATGTTCATCAGTAGTAGTGAATATTTCAGATGTGGGTGTCTTTAGCTTTTTATGTGCGTGTTCTTGACAAGTGATTTTACTGGGTATTGAGTATTGAGTGCTTGTACAAAGTATGCTTGTGTAATAGTGCTTTAAATGATAATGTATGTGAATTTGAGCTGTTTTGCCATTTTAATATTTTTACAAAAAAAAAAAATATATATATATATATTAGTATTATTATTATTAATATTTTTTAATACGAATATATATAATTAATTTTCAATTAATGTGATTAATCTCATTTAAAGGTTAGGTTAGGTTTTGACTAACTTTTCTTATGGCTACGAGTACTATCCATGATTTTTAAAAATTTCGAAAATTGTATTTACAATTGTACTTATCTTTTCAGATATGTTTGGTTTGTAAATATATGAAAAAAAAAAAAAAAAATATATATGTATATATATATATATATATATATATATATATATATAAATATATACATAAATATATATAAATTGTAATCCAATGGCCCAATAAAAAAACAAACAAAAAAATGTATATATATATATATATATATATATATATATATATATATATATATATATATATATATATATATATATATATATATATAATTGTAATCCAGTGGCCCAATAAAAAAAAATGTTTACTTTGTTGTTCTAACTTACAGAGAAGAAATGTTCGAAGAAAAAATTTTAGTGAAAAAAATTTAATTTTATTATTAATATTTTGCTGTAGCAAAAAAATAATCGCAATATAAAAAGAATTTAATATTTTGTATGTAGCGCTATTAAATTCCATAATTTTCAGCAGAGTTGTAAAAAAATTACCAATATAAACTTTCATCAGTTGCCTACCCTTTACGGTCAATATTGTTATCCTATTGATTTTGCCTGCTCTATTTTGTGCCTCACATTTATAGAGACCCGCATGTATGGATGTGACATTATTAATCAGTAGAAGGCTTGTATGTTGACCAACTGTGGCCAATGTTGCCATATCATTTGTAATTTGTACATCATTTAGGTACCATTGAAAATGTATTGGTAAATCACCCTTCGTCGCAATACATGTGAATTGTACATAATCACCAACGTGACTGACACCATCAGCGGACTGTGACAATTCAGCCAAGTGTGGTAACTCTTTTTTTTTATTTGATTTTTAATGCAGAATGAAATACATATATGAAAATTTGAGAAAAATTAATCAAATATAATTTTGAGAAAATAATTTTTGAAAATTTTCATCCAAAATTTAAGTTTCTGCTTGTCTACAAAATTATAATTTTTTTTTTTTTTTTGGCAATGAGGGAAAGTAAGAGAAAAAAAACAAAATCAAACGAAAGTACAAAAAAAATCAGTACAAAATTATACGATATTACTCAAATAAATTATCCTCATACCCTTAACTTTCAGAACGGACCATTTTCTAGCCTCGCCTGCCGTATTACTTGCAACACAAGTATAATTGCCCGAATCGCCAATTGTTGTTTGACGCAACGATAATATTAATGTATATTCATCGATTTTATGATAGATGGAACGTAATAATGGTTGACCATCTTTTAGCCAATAGATATCGATAGGTAAATCACCTGAAGTAACCATACACATAACACGTACCGCTTGTCCACCATTGACACCATTTGTATTAAAGTTGAATTGTTCAATTTGTGGCAACTCTATAATTTTTTGTTAATGTTTTTTTTTGTAGATAATATAATTTATTAATTATATTAATTTGAGAGTTTGAAAAAAATTATGACACCCTACAACAAGATAGCACCACTTTAAAAAACTGCACGATTACACGGTACTTGAATTTTTATTCCAATTTCTCAAGTCTTTCAATAATAGAAGGTTTTTCATGATTTCAAACGTGCCTCAATCACTTTTTTTCTTCGACTACGCCTGGTATAAATTAGTTTAAAACATATTTGCTTCAATTTTAATCCTCAAAATCGTAAAGCTTGAACAACACAGATCCAAATAGACTATTTAAATAAGAACTGAATATATGAATGAGTTGGCAACCCTAAAATCCTCCATAAAAGCCACTAGATGGCGCTTGTCGAATATGAGTATGGTAAACTCTAATGACAGATAAAAATTTCACCGAGTAGTTTTATTTTAATAGTGTCTCAAAAAATATACTTTACGCACAAACTAACATTTCTCGTAAAATTTTCGTGATATAATTTTTTTTTCTAAAATATCCCAAACAGCACATAAAAAAATTGAAGGAAAAAATCATCAATTTGTGGAACCATCATCCGTATTCGTCCTATTAATCTTCCACTGAGTTCTGAAATCTATTTAAATTTATTTTTTACGAGTTTGGCATTAATTATATCCCCAGAAATAAAAATAAAAAAACAACTTTAGAGTCACTAATTGATCGATTATTGATTCACTAAAGTCTCTTTTCAATTCGAGAGAATGCAATCTTGCATTGAATGCAAAGCTCATAACTTCAAAGTCATGATTCAAATAACTTCAAAACATTGGGATTAATTTGGACTCGCTTGCAAGCACACAAGTTGGATTGAAGTCACTTGAATATCCACTTGAAATCCCATGAACTTAATTGGAGTCAAGTGAAAGTTCAAATCAAGTGACTTTAGTTAACTATAAGTGAAATACGGGTATTTTCATGTGATTGCAATTGACTCCAAGTATAATCATATGTGTTCATATGGCTTCCAAGAGCGTCAGTTGATTCAAGGAAATGTAATATTTTATTAAAGTCATGGGAATGGAAATCTTATAACTTCGAAATCATGGTTCAAAGCACTTCATGGCATTAGGAATAATTTTGTGTTATTGGAAATCATACAAAATCAACTGGTCACTTGAACGCACTTGAAATCATATGACCTAAATTGGAGTCAATTGGAGGTAAAATCAAATGGCTCCAATTTACTCGAAGTGTCTTAAATGATTCCAGATATATTCATGTGCCTTGAAGTGACTCCAAGTATAATCAAGTGCGTTCAAGTGCGTTTAAGTGATTTCAAGTGGCATCAGTTAATTCAAGTCATAAGAATGTCAATTTTATAAATTGAAACCCGTATTTCAAATTATTTTAAGCCAATAGGATTAATTTGCAATTATTTAAAGTCTTAACTTAATTGTAGTCGATTGAAAGTACAAATTGTATGATTCCAATTAACCCGAAGTGACTTTCAGTGATTCTAGTAATATCCATATGATTGCAAGTGACTCCAAGTAGAATGATGTGACTTCTAACGACATAAATTGACTTTAAATCTATAGGCTCGCAGTTATAGTCAAAGTTACAATCATCTTAAAGTTAGAATCGGCATTTTGATAGATTTTTGTACAGGAAGTATGTTAAGCAAGTTGATTGTAACTTTAAAATGTTCTTAACTTTGATTAGAACTGATAATTATATGACTTCAAGTAACTTTAATTGACTTCAGTGAACGTTAAATGTATTCAAATAGCTACAAGTGACTTGAAATTACTCTAAAAACCTTTAAGTGACTCTAAAGAACTTCAAAATAATGCAAGTGACTTCCAACAGAATGCATTCCCTATCAATTCTGAGTAGAAAAAGCACATAATAAGCAATATTAAAAGACAATTCGACGCTACATAACTACTAACGTATATGAAGAGTTCAAGATTATGAAATGAAATGGAAAATTGTACAACGTGCATTCCCTAAAAGTATTTATAACATTTGCAATTACCCAGTACACCATAACCACTACACTAAGCAATAAACAATAAATTTACTACGGCTAATTGTATATATACTTTGTTAGTTAAATTATACTAAATAGAAAATGTCTATGATGGAAATCCCATATCCAGAACTATAGTACAATCTATATAATTTTACATAGTCACTAATATTCAAAATTCAAATGATTAGACAAACCATTAACAGTTAGATTAGTTGAGACCACCGTATATCCAGCATGATTTGCCCCCATGCATGTATATTTGCCAGCATGTTCACCACGTACACTCTCAATATTTAATGAACTGCTACGTTTACTATGCATTAGTATTGAAATACCATTAGCCATAGCAGCGGGTTCATCATTATAATACCAGGTAATATTAAATGGTGCATCACCATGTACAACAGAACATGATAGTTGAAAATAATCACCCACATAGAGTGGTGTATCGGCGGTATTCATTGGAAGTGGTGCAAGTTTTGGTGGAACTTCATAAATGAGTGTAAGAGTAAATCGACGCGTGTATGTAGTATGGCGGTTGTGTAGGAGATGTAAAAACGTGGGCGTAGGTTTAATTTTTAATCATTTATATTCATATTATGATGTATACAGGTGGAATAAATTATGCAAAATAAAGCAAAAAAAAAAATAATCAATCAAAAAATATATTAAGATAATGTTTTTATTTAAGCTATCATATTCAGAAAAATGCTATATATATGAACCGTTGATACCATTAACAATTAATTGTGCTGTGTAATTTGTTACACCTGCCGCATTTTTGCCATAACACGTATAATTGCCAACGTGAACGCCCTGTACAGATTCGATTGTCAAGACTGAACTACGTGAACCCATTTTTGCAATCGAAATGCCCAATAGTTGTGCATAAGTTTCATTCAAATTTTGTTCATTATAATGCCAGTAGATAAGTAATGGATGATCACCGTGTATAATGGAACATTGTAGAGTAAAATAATCGCCAGGATAAAAAGCCTCTGCATCAGCCGAAAATGGTGCAATTTTTGGCAAAACTATTGCAAATATTTCAAAAAATATAAAGGGTTGGTGAAAAAAGGTTAAGGTTAAAAGTGTTTTTTTTTTATTGAAAAAACAAGTTCGAAAACATACTTTTGTATGAGAGGTAGGCATAGTTTTCGTCCGATTAAATCTGAATTTTCGAAAATGCTTTTCTCAGTTCAAAATAATCCGAAATACCAACTATAAGCTTTATATTATTATATTTACGTCCAAATAGTCTTAAAACATATGTTCGAAATCACACATTTGTATGGGAAGTGCGCATGAATTTTATCAGATATTGTTAGTCTATGAACTCATTAGTTAGTTTTTAAAATTTATTGCATGTACTGAATATCAGCACAATAGCGTTATATTTACATGCGAAAAGTTTTAAAATATTTGTTCGAAGTTATTATTTCGTATGGGAGGAAGGTGTGATTTTCATCTAAATACGCTAATTCACGAACTGATCTATTATTTAGTAAAAATAAGTTTCTGTACCAAATTTCAGTTTAATAGCTTTATATTTACGTATACAAAGTATAAAAATATATGTTCGAAACGATATTTTTGTATGGGAAGTAGGCATAGTTTTCATTCGATTACGTCTATCAGCGAACTAATTATTTAGTTTGCAAAAATAATTTTATATACCGTGTTTCACATCAATAGCTTTATATTTAAGAGTAAAAAGTCAAAATATATGTACAAAACCCATTTTTTGTATGGAAGGTAGTTGTGGGTTTTATCTGATTTCACCAATTCACGAACTGATCTATTATTTAGTCAAAATAAGTTTCTGTACCAAGTTTCACTTTGATAACTTTATATTTTTGCGCACAAAGTATAAAAACCTATGTTCGAAATTATATTTTTGTATGGGATGTCGTAGTGATTTTCAATTGATTAAGTTATGCCTTGTACTATATTCATTCCTTGAGAAAAATAATCATGTGTGATGAGTTTCAGTTCGATAACTTTATGTTCTCTCACACAAAGTATAAAATCATATGTTCGAAAACTTTATTTTTGTATGGGCGGTAGAGGTGATTTTCATCCAATTATTCGTATCCATTTTTGTTTTTTGAAACATACTTATTCGTTGACAAAAATTATCCGACTCACTCAACTTTAGTTCGATAATTTAAAATTAACTGACAGAAAGCCGTAAATCATATATTAGAAAACATGCTTTTGGTGTGTAACCGAACCATAAATGTAGCAAAAATCCATTTTCCATATTTCATTTTAAAAATTCGAAATGATGAACTAGTTTCAAAATCAGATTTGGTTTCGGAGAGTGCCAAAATACTTCTGATAGCGTATAGTCTATGGGTTTCTAATTTAAAATCATATTTTTGTCGATTTGTATAATTAATGTCCTCTTGAAGCCATTATTAGTCTTTAAAAGGTTCTAAATATAAATTTGATTGAGCGATACGGTAAAATTTTTGGGTTTTTTTCTCTTCAGGCTTGTTTGATTTATTCGTATGAGAAACGCGAGATATTTTTTTTTTAATTACGCGTGAAAGAGCACAATTCTAACAATAATCTATTTTTTCTTTCTTTTTGTGTAAATCTCATAGGATTGAGCTCAAGTGGACCCCGAAAACAATATTAGCACTCCAAACTCCCCAAAGACCAGTGAATTCCCCAATTTCAATCGTAAGCTTCTACAGAACTAGAAAAAATAGAGTCATTTCATAAGATGGTTAGTTTTTTATGGGAGACCATTAGAAATAACCCCCAATGTATCGGGAAACATGAATCGCATCGTACTTTATCTTCTAAACTTCTCAAAACCCTAATATGATAGAATTAAAGATACCTATTTTTCTTTAATATCCTTTCGAGAGAGGAAAGTATCGTAAGCCTGTAGAAATTCACTGACAGTCAAAGTTGTCAATTTTTTGAAAATTTTCTCCCAGATAACGTCTAATTATATTCGTTCTCATTTAAAACAAATATGCAAAGCGTGTGTGGATTTCACTCTCATGCAATTTTTGGTGCAATTTAATATAAGCATTTCAATTCATTTCATTTCTTAGTGAAAGCACATGCAATTACCTTTGGTTTTTGTGAAGCGCAAAATTATCTGCAATAATTTAGGTCTATGCAAAAAGTAGCCAATGCTTATTTTTGCAGTAAAAATATTTAATTATTAGCAATTACACGGTTTTAAATAGCAATAATTCAATATATAGAATAGAAGCTGATACATGTTAGTTTCACACTACATTTCAAAAAATACACAATACATTATAGAGTTACAAAGAGCGATACATTTACGAAAAGATAGAAATTGTGCGATCAGAAGGTATTTGAAAATATGGGGAAATTTTTTAATACTCCGAAACAAAACAATTCTGAATGATTGTATGCTAACCGTAAACATTTAATTCCGTTGAAAATGTTTGTACACCGGCTCGATTTTCAGCATGGCATGTAAAATTGCCAGCATGTTGATGACCAACTGAATCAATTGTTAAAACACTGCTACGACGACCCGCCATTATTGTTGTAATACCTAGCGAACTGTCATTGATTGAACGATCATTTAATGTCCAATTGATTTGCATTGGCAAATCACCAGTAGGTACCGAACAATGTAGTGTTAGATATTGACCGGTTTGAGCGGGTCCCTCTTCAAAAGCAAAGGGTATGATGCGTGGTAAAACTAAAATTTATTGATTTTTAGGATTCGAAACATAAAATAAAATAGATAAGGTTAAAGATGAAGTTTAATTAAAATGGAAAACAAACAAAAAATATAATAAAATGAAAATAATACTTTAAATATTAGAACCCGAAATTTGAGCGTCTAAAAAATCAAATATTTCTTGAAATTATTTTAATTTTTTTTTCTAAATATTATTTCATAACGTTCAATTTTCTGGAGCCTCAAATTTCGTGCCTTCATAGTAACAACATTGATAAATAGAAAGGCTTGTAGATTTATGTTGAAAAAATTGTATTCTGAGACCTATAACTTTTAGTTGTGTACTATAGCTAGCCTTGCCAGCTTCATTTGAACCATGACAACTATAATTGCCACCATGATGATCATTTACACTTTCAATTGTTAGCACACTACTACGACGTCCAAGCTTCGATATCAAGATATCCTGATCATCCTGATTGACCAGTGGTTGATTATTAAAAGTCCAAAGAATATTAAGTGGTAAATCACCCTCGGTTATAGTACATTGATAGGTGATATATTGACCCAAATGTACAGATTGACTACCGGTGGCAAATGGGGATATTTGTGGTGGAACTTCAATAAATACGAAAATGTGGAAATAGAGGAAAAACAGAACAAATCAGCAATACAACACACATTCCGAAAGGGTTAATATAGCAGGGGTGAGCATAAAATGTATTGAAATTAACTATTTAAAGAAACTACTACTACATTTATTAGATCTTAAGCCTACATATTTAAATTATTTGAAAAATATATATATATAATATATGTCCACCGTTGACTATCAGGGCTGCTGTCGATTCCGTTGTCTGGGCCCAATTTCTCGCCCTGCATGTATAATTTCCAGCATTATTACCATTGACCGAATCAATTGTTAAGACGTTGACTTTTTTGCCAATTTTCGATGTGGTCACACCCAAATATTCATTAATTGGATAATCATTGAAGAGCCATGTTATATCGACTGGTAAATCTCCCTTTGATATGGTACACTGTATGGTCACAGAATCACCAAAATTTGCCGGCTCATCACCAAATTCAAAAGGTGTAATTTTTGGTGGAACTTGTATATTTTTTGTGTGATTTTCATGTTATATTTGGAATGAAAGGGTAAAATTAAAATTATGTACAATTATAAAGAAATCTAAAAAACATTAAATTGAAAAATTCCATTACAAATCAAAATATATAAATTTCCCCCCCAATTCGAACCATTTATAAATAATTCAGATGTATGATATGCCATCCCAGCTGGATTCTTTGCCACACATGTATAATTTCCAGCATGGCCAGCATGCACTGCATCAATAGTTAGGACACTGGCGCGTTTACCACTTTTCAATATGGTAACACCACTACCAAAATATGAATGTATAATTGTAGCATTATTAAGCAGCCATTCAATATCCACTGGCATATCACCCGTTGAGAGCAGGCAATTTACCGATACAGAATCATCAAAATTTGTCGGAGCCACACCGAAATCGAAAGGTACTATTTTCGGTGGCACTATGAAGAAGATTGGGTCAAAAAATATTGAAATAAAATATAAATAATATATTCAATCGGATTTCTTTACTCGAAAAAGCTTAAAAGTTTGATTTTTCGAGCAAAGAAATTCTAAAATTTCTAAAAATGTCTATTTGAAAATCCTCAAACTCAATATTAACTGCACCAAAATTTTTTGCTGCAGAACATTTTTTTATCGATCTTATAAATTTACTCGACATTAATAGCAAAATATGATTTTGGCCGAATTTTTTACGCTAGAACGTGCAATCAAATTATGTTGGGTTCCTCCGCAGAGTCTGTTCTAAAAAGGACTAGAAAATGTTTGATCACCTGTGATCCCCTTACAGCTCAGTTATCCTGTATCCCGGGGAATTATAAATACGAACTTTTTCTTGTATACTAAGTTTCATCGACATTTTGGTTGCTGACTTCTGTCATTTTGGATTTGCACCTTTTGGGCTCCATATCATAGTGTGCTATTTTCTTTTTGATTCCTTACTATATTGCAGTACCAAGCTTCATCGTCAATTGCGACTTTATAAATATGATTAGACTGTCCGTTTTCAAATTTCAAATATTGAGCAACTAATATGATATTTACCTTTCTTTATCGTCATAAAAAAATCGTAAAAACCCTCTGATATTTGTGGCGCATCCATAGAATTCAAAACCAGTCCATCAACAATCATTTCTTGATTCCACCATTAATCTTCGATGAATAATAATTCGATAACTTCTTTTCTTTAAACTCTTTTACCCCTTTGTCGGTCAAAGTCTTTGGTTGAGAAAGTTGAAATCCATTAAAATTATGTCAACTTCGGGCTATTTAAAACTAAAACTACTATCGCCACCTGAACAACTTTTTATTAGACCTCGAATTTGTCTCATTTTGTTAGAGTACTTTCCTGTAATGTTTCTAGTAGAATCTGAATTAAAAAAAATCTCCTTACAGTCGGCTGGGGCCGACCAAATTATACCCTGCATATGTAGAGATATATATAAAAAGTTTGCTCATATATCCAACCTTTTCTTCCACTACTTTGTATAGGACCTACATTAAGAAGCAGGCGTACCTCACCAATTTTGGAGGATCAATTTCTGCCTATAATACTAAACTACATAGGTTGCAATGGGTTGACCTAGGCGTATTAATTAGTAAGTTATGGGTGTTTTAATGTTTGAGATAAATTCGAGACTTTATACGGAAGATATATAAAAAGTGGGCACTGGTATATCTAATTAATTTTTCAATATCAATCCACACCTTAAATTTGGTTGTCCTACGCTAAATGGTTTGTAAATTATGGAGCTTAAAAGTTTTAGTTTAATTACCTCGACTTTGTATGGAAGACCTATGAAGGAATGGGCGTGGCACACTGATTTTCTGCCAGATTATTTCCGACTACGATATTAATCTAAGTGTCAATTATGGTTATTTTAGGCAGGAGATTGCCGAAGTTACAGTTGTTTAAATTTAAAATTTGTATGGGGGCTACAATAAACCGTGGGCATGGCGCGCCCATTTCATGTGAGTCTAGTTGCTCGTACAATACTATTCCATACCTTAAATCTCGTTGTCCTACGCTAAATGGTTTGTAAGTTATGGAGCTTAAAATTTTAGTTTAATTCCCTTGACTTTGTATGGGAGGCTCATGAAGGAGTGGGCGTGGCACACTGATTTTCTGCCAGATTTTTGCCGACTACGATATTAATCTAAGTGTCAATTATGGTTATTTTAGGCAGGAGATTGCCGAAGTTACAGTTGTTTAAATTTAAAATTTGTATGGGGGCTACAATAAACAGTGGGCCTGGCGCGCCCATTTCATGTAAGTCTAGTTGCTCGTACAATACTATTCCATACCTTAAATCTCGTTGTCCTACGCTAAATGGTTTGTAAGTTATGGAGCTTAAAATTTTAGTTTAATTCCCTTGACTTTGTATGGGAGACTCATGAAGGAGTGGGCGTGGCACACTGATTTTCTGCCAGATTATTTCCGACTACCATGTTAATCTCAGTGTCAATTATGGTTATTCTGGACAGAAGATTGTAGAAGTTACAGCTGTTTCAATTTAAAAGAAGTACAGACACTTTGTATGAGAGCTACGCTAAAAAGTAGGCGTGGCTCAACCACTTTTGGCGAGGTTATATAGTAGTATAATATAAGTCTATGTGCCAAATATTGTTGTCCCAAGTCGTATATTATGTGAGTTATAGCAAGTTAAAGATTTTGAAAATTTCGAGGTTAGTCGCTTTAAATGCTTGGTGTGTGCGTGGTTATTGACCGATCATGCCCAATATCAATCCCCTCCGTACCCTTGGATCATAGATTACTTATGACAAATTTCATCGAAATAGCTCAATATGTACTCAAGTTATCGTGCGAACCAGCCAGGTGACAGACAGACGGACGGACGGACGGACATCGTTAAATCGAATATTTAATCGACGCTGATAACGAACATATATCTATGTCTATATCTCCGGAGATTCCTTCAAGTGAACACAAACATCTGACCGAAATGAATATACCATGCATATTGCATTATGCAGGGTATAATAATACCGAATAAGTTACAGCGGACTCCTCTGAAGCCACCTGTACATAAGCTAGGAAGTCTGGTGGGGAAATGCAAGCCCAAGGCCTTAGGGGCTGATACTGACAATGTAGAAGTTGAGTCCATTCACGAAGAATAAATATCACATTCCATGTATTTCTTATAAAGCGTAGAAATATGTTGGGCGCAAAATCCTGAAAAATTTTCACCATAAATCTAAAAATTCTTACAGTTTTAGAAAGAAAAATTCTCCGCAAGATTATTGTGCCTATTCCCGTTAGCGACAAATATCGAATAACGTATAACCACGATGAACTGTATAAGCTTTACGCTGATATGGACATCATTAAGCGCATTAAAATCCAGCGGCTGCTCAATCGAATCGTGAGAATTGATGAAATTCTTTCCTGGCGATGAAGGTGATTTGTTCCATTCCCGAAGGCGTACGTACAAAGAGGGAAGTATGAAACGCTAAAGGATGTCGCAGCACTTGGAATATTTTATTGGCTCCACTTAGTAGAATTGCCTGGCGGAACGGTCTATATGTGTCGATCGTGAGCGCGCTGATTGTCGTAGTAGAGTGTAGAATCAATGGTTAGACCGACCGATAATGACTCTTCAAAATATGTGATTGCCTTCCACTTCAATCAAATACTAACAAGTCATCAATTCTAACGCTTGGATAGCGATCACTTTTGCATTCAATACGGCATCGATACATCGAACTCCTTCAGTATTAAGTTCAGTACGGTTGTTCAGCTGCTGGTCGATTTTTTTTTTTCAATATTTCAAGAACTTTTTCAAAGTTAGGCCAATCAGAGCAATAATCAAAATGACATGTGGACCCAGTTATATTTGTTTTTATGATGGAGCATAACAATCCATCCTAACCTCGCTATACGGGAAGCATATAAGCCTAATGGCTTATATGGTATACTGAACTGCTGGAGAAAGAGTTCGTTACATTTTTACCAACCCAAAATTTTCGTAAACAAAATTTATTTTGGAAATTTTTAATTACACTCATATATTTTGATTTCGTTTGCTATAAAAACGAGTTCGACTAATTTTAACAAGATTGTGATGCCTTCATCTTTACGCTTCTGATTTATTACACCTGAAAGCCACAGGCATAATAAAATACAACACTGAGCTAACATTTAATTTTACAATAAATACATTTTGAGAATAACAAATAATTACATTTAGCTTACATATATTTCTTGTGATTCTAGTCGATTTTTTCTTTCGACATTTGTTCGGGTTTGCGCTAAAAACAATTTAATAATAAACATGGCAACACAGCATTAATATAAAATAGAGTTACCAACTACTGTTGAAACTACATTAAGCATCGAAAGCAATTTTTAACAAATAATATAACGAACAAAATTATGCAAAATAGAATCTTTACTTATGAAGCGCTAAAGCATTATACGACTTATTATGATATGCATAAATATTATTTACATGCAAATTCCATTGGATATTTGGACTTTACGGGGAGCTAGGTTAACTAAAGTTGTAGTAACTAAAATCATGATTAGAAATCAAATTCGTTCATATTTACTGCACAAATAAATTAATTAAATAATTTGGTACTACCATTAACAATTAATTGTGATGTATATGATGTCGAAGCCCATGAATTTCTAGCTTTACATGTATAATTGCCAACATGACGAGCATTAACTGAATCTATCATTAGAACGCTTAAACGTTTGCCCATTTTTGATGTAGAAATACCCGAATACGAATTGATTGGATAATCATTGAATAGCCATTCAATATCAAGTGGCAAATCACCGGATGATACTAAACAATTGACCGAAACAGAATCTTCAAAATTTGCTGGCTCTTCACCGAAATCGAAATGTGCAATTTTTGGCGCAACTGTAATTGAATATTTTATAATAAAGTTTCCAATAACATATTTAATTATGAATTGTAATATATTTCCTTTACTAAAATTCTACAATACAATCTAGGTTACCGGACACTCAGTTAAGTCTCTCTAAGTTATGAAGCACAAAGAATAGAAAGTGTTCTAAAAATGTGTCTTGATGTTACAGGAGTTTGTGTATAAACTAAGGTTTGGGTATTGGGTAAATTGTATGTACTAGATGTAGGTACTCATTTTTTCAATTAACCCATAAGTGAAGGGATTTTAAAATAAAAAAAGAAGAAAATTCAATATAAATAAACATTGTAATTAAATATAATAACATATATTATATCATTAGAAGAAAAATTAATTCTACCATTCACAATTAATTCAGCTGTATAATTAACAGCGGCAGCATGATTTTTAGCTTTGCATGTATAATTTCCAGCATGACGTGCATGTACATTATCAATAGTCAGCATACTAGTTCGTTTACCACCTTTCATAACGGTAATGCCCGAATAGGAACTAATACCATAATCATTGAATGACCACTCGATATCAATTGGTAAATCACCAGACGATATTAGACAAGTGACTGAAACAGAATCTTCAAAATTTGCTGGTTCTTCGCCAAAAACAAAGGGTGTAACTTTCGGAGGTACTAAAATATGTTAGGATATGGGTGGTGGGTTTTAATTGAAGATATCATTTTCAAATTCATTAGATTTACATTGATTAAATAGTTTCGTTCTTGAGATTGGTTGAAATGTAATTTAATATAAAGCAAAAAGAATTAAATTATTAATTATTTATAAAAAGAATTAAAACAATAAACAACATCTAGAAAAATGTACTGAAAATTTAGCGTTATCACCATTAACAATTAGTTCAGCTGTATAATTCACAGCCGCTGCATGATTTTTAGCCTTGCATGTATAATTTCCAGCATGACGAGCATGTACATTATCAATAGTCAACATACTGGTACGTTTACCACTCTTCATAACAGTTATACCCGAATATGATCTTATGCTATAATCATTGAATAACCATTCAATATCAATTGGTAAATCACCGGATGATATAATGCATGTAATAGAGACTGTATCCTCAAAATTTGCTGGCACCTCACCAAAATCAAAAGTTGTAATCTTTGGTGGGACTAAAAATAAGTATGTGTTATATGTAAAAATCGAATCATTTGAACTAGATGAGAATACAAGTGTACGAAAACGGGATTTTAGTAGAAATTATGATGGTTTGTGTATAGGAAACTTTAATAATAATTTCTCAACAACGAAAAAAAAACCGCTATAATATTCATAAAATATATTAAAAAAACATATAAGCTTAATTTAATAAAATACCATTAATAACAAGTTCAGCTGTATAATTAACCGCAGCAGCATGATTTTTAGCTTTGCATGTATATTTGCCAGCATGTCGTGCATGAACATTGTCTATTGTCAAAATTGCTGTACGTTTACCACCCTTAACAACGGTGATGCCCGAATACGAACTAATACCATAATCATTAAAGAACCATTCGATATCGATGGGTAAATCACCAGATGATATAAGACATGTTATCGAGACAGAATCCTCAAAATTGGCCGGTATCTCACCAAAGTCAAAAGGTGTAATTTTCGGAGGTACTTTGTGTTTTTTGTGGAGTGGAATTAATTCGAAATGAAATAAAAAATATTTGTTTTTTAATTAAAAATATAACAAACACGCCAAAGAAATCAAAAAATATTAAAATCTTATTTATTTAAAAATAACCATTGACGATCAGTTCCGCTGAATATTCATCAGATGCCGCTTTATTACGCGCTTTACATGTATAATTTCCAGCATGACCTGCATGTACTGAATCAATTGTTAGGAGACTTGTACGTTTACCACCACGAATAACAGAGACACCAGCAAAATAATTAACTGGTTCACCATTAAAAAGCCATTCAATATCAATTGGCATATCACCCGAAGAGACTAGACAATTTACCGACACAGAATCTTCAAAATTTGCTGGTTTTTCACCAAAATCGAATTGAGCTATTTTCGGTGGTGCTAAAGAATATTGGATAGATTTAGGGTTTAAAAAATATATAGTAAAATAGTAAAAACCTTATAAAGCTTTTTTTTTTTTGGAAAAAATAAAAAAATTTAGATATATCTGATAATCAATAACCTATTTTATGAGCATTTTTTTAAATCTACCAAAAATTTTACTATAAAATGTTGAACAAATAAACCTTTTCAGATGTAAAGATAATCGATATAAATATATTGATAAATGGAATGGAGAAATGGATAAATCTTAGATTTATATCAAATAATATTCCGTAGTTGCGAAAAGACAGCACCTTTTCATAAGTTCACCTTTGTAAATTTACAATTATCTATCAATATTTATTTAAAACAGCTCAAATTCCATATTATTGTCATTATGTTGAAGAGTTTTTATAGTGTTAAAATATTGAGAAATAGAAAAGTAGAAACTTTAAATATAATAGATAGTTCAGAGGGTTAAGATATAGCAAGAGAAGAAATTGTAAAGCCACATTTTAAGCAAATTCACATACAATGCAATGCAAATCCAAAGTATTGGTAGGTGCATACAATAAAATAAAAGTAACGAATAATACCATTGACTATCAGCTCAGCTGTATATTCAACAGCAGCAGCATCATTACGCGCTTTACATGTATAATTGCCTGCATGTCCGGCATGTACCGAATCAATAGTTAGCAGACTGGCTTTTTTACCACCCTTAATAATGTTAACACCAGTATAGGCATTTATCGGTTTGCCATTGAAGAGCCAAGTAATATCCATTGGTAGATCACCAATATAGATGAGACAATTGACAGATACTGATTCTTCAAAATTAATCGCATGATCACCAAAATCGAAATGCGCTATTTTCGGTGGTACTATAATATGTAGGAGTGTGTTCAGGTATTTGTTTTTTTTTTTCAAATAGGATAGATAGATTAAAGGAAAAAACCCAATATTAAATAAAAATAAATTCAAGCAAGAAATGAGTAAATTCTAAGAAAAAATTTAAGAGTAAAAATATTATTATTTTGACAATCTGATATGACTTTAGGTAGCTACCATTCACAATAAGTTCAGCTGTATAATTTACGGAGGTCGCTTTATTTGCAGCAATGCAAGTATAATTGCCAGCATGATGTCCCCGAACATAATCAATGGAGAGAGCGCTAATTTTTTTGCCCAATTTTACCATTGACACATCATAGACATCATCATTAATTTGACGTCCATTAAATAACCATGTAAAGCTAACGGGAAAATCACCGGATGTAACCAAACATTGAACACTGGCCGATTCGCCAAAATTTGATGGTTCAACACCAAAATCAAAAGTTGCAATTTTTGGTGGTACTTTCATTTCATTAATGGATAATACAGGTAATTTGGATTTGGAATTTGGTAAAAAAAAAGGAAATGAAAATAGAAAAGAAATAGAACAAAACAACAAGTAATTAATTTTTGTGTTTATTATTCTTTAAAACGAACCATTAACTTTTAATTCAGCCGTATGATTAGTACGACCAGCACGATTTTCAGCTATACATGAATAATTTCCTATATGTTTTGCTGATACCGATTCAATCGTTAATTCATTAATACGTTTACCACGTTTTGTTGTAATTATCTCAAGATAATCCTCAAATGGTTTATCATTAAGAGTCCATGTAATATTAACTGGTAAGTCCCCACCAGAGATTGTACATTGCACATTAACAAATTCACCATAGCTCATGGAATCGTCACTAAATGTAAATGGACTGATTTTTGGAGGAGCTAAAATGAATATGGAGATAACATATTATTTTTGGAAATAATATTGTTCTGCTAATAAAAAAAAGATTTTCCCAGAAAGGTGTCATCACGACATTTTCGTATTTTCAAATGTCAAATTACATCAACATCAAAATCTTTCACACGTTATTATAAACTTTACATCTTTAATATTAATTTTTTTAAAATTTTTAAATGCATTTTTTTATTAGAAGTATCAAAACCTACTTTTTTCCGCTGATCTAGTTCTATTTTCTTTTTCGTTGCCATTTTAGATTTTCATTGAAAACTCGATTACAGTTTGATTTTTGCTTGACATTTCTGTATGGCGAATATTATTTTTTAGATGATTTTCAAGAAAATTAAATTTTTCATAAAATTAATCGAAGATCGCTTCATGTCAAAATAGTCTCCGACAAACGAAAATATTTGCTTCAAAAATTAACATAACATAGCCCAACTCAACAATTTGCAAATCAGCTTCGTGTGAAAATATTCACCACGACATTTTTCACATACATTATCACAGCTTAAGTACTTGAGATTAGGGATTTATAGAAAAATTAATACAGAAGGAATTAAACTAAACTATAAATAAATATATCAACTCTTACAAAAGTTTGTTCACATCACTACATATTTAAATTTGTCATTATTCGAACAAACCATTAACAATTAATTTAGTTGAATGTTCTGCTTTTCCAGCTGAATTACTAGCAATACACGTATAATTGCCGGCATGTTTTGCATCGATAGCATCAATCATTAAACTATGTATACGTTGACCGCGTTTCTCCGTAAATATCTCCAAATCAGGCATTATCGGATGTCTGTTTAGTGTCCATATAACAGAGATTGGTAGATCGCCACCCGATATGGTACAATGTACGGAAACAGGTTCACCAAAATTCATTGGTGATTCACCGAATGAGAATGGTGTAATTTTTGGTGGAACTTTTCAATTGATTGAAGTTGGATTGGATTTTTGGGGAAGTGGATATGGTGAAAATTAAAGAGAAAAAAGTAAAAGAAAACTAGTTACAAACAATTGTTTAGTAAATACACAAACCGTTGACGATAAGACGTGCTGAATGCGCTGTAATGCCCGCTTTATTGTGAGCACGACATGAATAATTTCCCGCATGGTGTGCCGCCACTGATTCAATGGTCAATACATTGACACGTTTGCCAATACGCGAGAATGAGATGTCATGAAAACTATCGATGGTTGCATTATTCAACAACCATGTGACATTTATCGGTAAATCACCACCCAATATGGTGCATTGTACAGAAGCTGGTTCACCATAGTTCAATGGTTCTTCACCAAAATCAAATGATGCAATTTTCGGAGCAACTTTAAAAGGGTGAGGCAATGTTATCAAGGAGATTAAATGATATACTAACTTTTTTCCTTAATACTAATAAATTAATTTTATAAACAGCATTTGAGAGGATTTGTATTTGAAATAAAAAATAATTTAAAATTAAATAAAATGGTTTTTTAATTAAAAAAAAAATTTCATAAGCAAACCATTGACAATTAACTGCGCAGTGTATGACGTTTTGCCCGCCCAATTTTTGGCAACACATGTATAATTGCCAGCATGAGCAGCAGTTACACTTTCGATGGCTAAAGCGTGAGTATGGCGTGTAAATTTCGTTGTAGCAATTTGTAGATGTTCAGGCAAATGATAATCATTGAACAGCCACTCAACATTCATTGGCCAATCGCCACCCGCAAGAGTACATTGTATTGAAGCGGGTTCACCAAAATTAAGTGGTTCTTCACCAAATTGGAACGGAGTAATACGTGGCGGTACTTTAAAATACAATATGATCAAATAAAAACAAAAATACATATACTTTTTATAATAAAATTTCATTTTTACCGCATATCTTAAATTAAATATTAGAATTTAAAACTTGTTTTTCTGCAGTTTTATATCATTGATAAATTAATCAATTGTATGCCGTCGTAACGTAAGAGAATAGTTAAAAGTAGCCCAAATTTCAATATTACAATAATTCAACTTTATTTGACAGAAGCGCAAAATGCCTTACCGTCGAAAAGGATGTGAAGTTTCAGTTTTATTATTTCACACATGTGAGAATTAAATTCATAAGGAATCCAATTAAGAGCAAATGTTGTGGTTAAAAAAAAGCACTAAATATAAGCACAATAATAAAATTATTGAGTACATTTTCATTTACAAGATTATTATGTTATACACTAAGTATTATTTTCAACTATTTCATGAGGATTAGCGACAATAGCACGATGGTAGAGTATAGCACAAGAGAACGATATCTAGTTAAGTATAGTACAAGACTAACTAGAAAAACAAAACAAAAAAACCAAGCCCAAATTTCTTAAAATCTAAATTATATGTATAGTATGTAAGTACTTAGTATTAGCAGTAGTAAAAAAAGGTAATATCAAATTGATCATTGATGAAAAAAAACTTTAAAAAACAATATATCGCAAATACCATTAACTGTCAAATTTGTACTGTAGGTTGTAAAACCGGCATCGTTACTAGCTGTACAAGTATAGGTACCAGTATGAGCTGGTGTAGCTTTTGGTATTGATAGCACACTAGATTTACTACTAATACGATTTGTACGCATTACCGGCTGTAATTCATCATATCTGCTATCGGTGGCATTGCGTTCGAAACTCCAATTAATTTTGATCGGACGATCACCCTTTTGTATTTGACATAATAAATCAATAGAATCGCCAGTGTTGATAATATCATCATAATTGAATGGTATTATTTGTGGTAGGACTAAATTGAAAATAAAAGTATTTATGTATATTTTCTTCAAAATTATAATTACATATTTCCAATACTTAGAGTAAGCCTAAACGCATGCTGTACTTTGACATTAAATTCAATTTCAATTACAGTGTCAAACGATAACAAAATCCTATTAATCCCTTAATAATAATCAAAGAACAATTCACAATAGATTTTAACTATCAAAATAGTTAAATGATGAGAAAAGTTAAACATTTTCCAAATTTCTAATAGTCTTCAGCGAAATATAAAGATGTTATCTTATAATTTCATGCATTTCAAATTGAATAATACAATCCTGAAGTTGAAGTTGGCGCTGAAGTATAGTACGGATTCAAACCATAGTCAAGGAAATTGTTGTTGAAGTAAAACATCCATTCACCACGTGTTGAAGTAAAACCAAAAAGGTTTTCGACTCGCATAATCTAAAAAAGATATTATTTGCAAATGCAAATAATTCTATAATTAAGTAGTCCCGCCCCTGTATTATTTTTATATATTTCAGCATAATTAATCGAAATTCTTATTTTAAAAAAATTGTATTTGTTTAGTGTAATAGGATGAAAAAAAAGAAAACTAATAACAACATTAAAATATCAGAATAAAAATGTTCAAACTAAATATTCTAAGAAAGTTGTGGTCAGACTATGCAAGCACTTGTCGAAAATTTGTTTTAGCAAATATATTTCTAAAAGAAGTAAAAATTCTAAAGAATAAATTTTTACCATTTCAGTGGTTTTAGAATAGTGGCAACTTTACACTGATAGTATTCAATTTTAAGGTGTGGACAGGTTAGGCAAATATTTTAAGGGAAACATTTGTCCCTCTATTTGCGCAAATACTCTATTATAGTTTATAGTTTTTATAACATACAACTTTGTGTCGAGAAGAACGAGATAAAAAAGATCAAAATAAGCAAAAAGTTCAACAGATGTCACTTTAAAAACTCTGGAAAATCTTAAAATTTAATCATGGGAAAGAAACGCTGTACCTATTGGAGATATATTGGCACAAACATATTTTCGGCAAATGCTTTAGACCTAAGAAGTGATTAAATGAAAATAAATATTCTATAGATTTCCATAGATGATTACAATTCAGAAAAATGTACCATTTACAAATAATTCAGCAGTATAAGCAATTTGTCCCGCCTTATTACTAGCGATGCATGTATAATTGCCAGAATTTGCTGCCTTTACCGATTCCACAGTTAACAGGCTAATTCGATCACCAATTTTACTCGCCAAAACACCCAAATGTGAAAATAATGGCAAATCATTATGTGTCCAACGTATTTTCAAAGGTAAATCACCTTTGGCCACATGACATGTCAATTGTACACTATCACCCTCATTTGCTTTACTCTCAAAACTGAATGGATGTATGGATGGTAAGACTGGAGGCAGCCAAGGCATGGTAATAGATTTGTGGAGGGATATTTATAGAATTATAAGAACGTTTAAGATACATTTTAAATTAAATAGGCAACAAAAAAATAAACAAGCTTAATTAAATAACAAATGTACACAATTTTTTTGCAATATTTAAATTTTTTTAGCACTCATCACCATTAACTTTGAGCTCGGCATGTTGAGCTGTTGAACCAGCACGATTAGTGGCTATACATGAATATACACCACGATGTTCGGCCGCAATATAATCAATATTTAGAGTACTCGATTTGGTAGACATACGCCCTATGATAATATCAGAGTCGCCACTATTTAAGGTCTGATTATTCAGCGTCCACGTTATATTAATGGGTAAATCACCCTTAGTTACAGAACATTGTACACCAACAGAATCGCCAGAATTTGAGGCTTCATCACCAAATGAAAATGATAGTATTTGCGGTGGTACTGTATACGGGTAAAAGGCGGGGGGAAATTTTTTGGTTTTATTTTAAGGATTATTTAGAGGAAATTTAAAAAATCGATAACTAAAATTTAAAGCACATAAAATAATTGAATTTTTCGATAAACTCTTCTCCAACCATTCACAATTAATTCAGCTAATTGTTCAGCACTGCCAGCTGCATTTGTGGCAATACATTTGAAAATGCCACGATGATGTCCATTAATGGCGTCAATGCTAAGTGAACTTAATTTCGGTGACATCTTTATAATACGTATACCAGCATTTTCATTCGTAATTGGCTGTCCGTTTAAAGTCCAATGCAATTGTAATGGTAAATCGCCTTTGTAGACCATACATTGCACAGCTGTACTATCACCATAATTCGAAGGTTCATCACCAAATGCAATGGGCATTACTTGTGGTGGCACTGATGACACATGATACATAGATGAAAAAATAAACGATATGGTAAGGTGAAAATATTTGACAACAAATATATTTTCCTTTATTTGTGCAAATATTCTTTTCTTTTTTTTTGAGTTCACAAAATTTTTACAAAATTTCTTCAGAAGAAACTCTGCGTCTGTTAGAGATAAACTTGCGCAAACATATTTTTGTGAAATGCTTGCGAAATATAATCATACCTTAACTCGAACAGTTTCACAATCAAATATTTGTAAAAAAAAAAAGTTATATATTTCGGTTATAACAAAACAGCGCAGAGACATACATGATCACTTTTTTTTATAATTGAGCAGCACGTCAACATTATATAAGGAAAATAATCAAAAAGCATAAAACCACATAATAGAATAAAAACCGCCTTATAATAGCAGTATTAGAGCCTAAACACAATTCGAAGGAAGGGCGAATTTTTGCTAAACGAGAAATATTGCCGTCATAGCAAAAATTCACGGTGAAACTCTTAGTACATTACTATTTGCATTAGTACAAATTTTGTAAGAAAATTCACAAACATTCTATATTCACAATGAATTTGAAATTTATTTTTTGTTCATTGGAAAAATTAAAAGAGAAAGTTAGACCAGCCAATTGGCGTTGTCACTTTGTCACAGAGCTTTTTTTAGAAGCGTTTTCATGGCAAATTGTTACTGCCGGAAAAATTTCCAATTGTCTGCCGATAAATGGGTACCGTTCGAAAGAAAAATCTCTTCGATATGAAAGTCAGCCGGAAATTGAACCCACGGCCAACAGATCAGAAGGCCAACAAAATAACCACTAAGCTACTGCACCTAAAATCTTAAATCTGATATATTCACCAAATTTGGAAAATTCACATTTGACAAATTTTGACCATTTTGTTAGGGTAACTATATTTTGATGAAATTTTAGTTTTTAAAAGGCCGATTTCGTGAATCAACTGCATTTTCTGAATATAACCACTATTACGAAAATTGTGTTTATGGTAATTATTTCAAAAATTGACATAACATGCCTAAAACTACAAAATTTAAATCACTGGATGCATTTTTGTGAAATATAAAAAATTGGTTTTTTTGATTTTAAAATTAGTTAAGCAAAGAAAATTAAAATGACAACCGGTAATATTTCTTGTTTTCGGTGAAATTGGGTTGACTTAATGGTTTTAGAAAATTTTTAGCTAAACTATTTTTTTTAATCAATAATACCCTGAAAGTGACATAATTTTCGATAGATTTTCACCTATCAAAATATGATGACTTTCGATACTCATCACAGCTAATATTTTTCCCACAAAAATCGCCATTCGCTTCCATTGTGTTTAAGTCATTATAGTTACAAGCTTATGAAGATTTATGGGAGAAGCATGCAATTTCAACTACATGTATATTGCTTATATATTAAAAAAAAAAGATCAACCAAAAAAAAATTCATAAACAAACCATTAACTTGTAATTCAGCTAGATATTCACTAGAGCCAGCTAAATTTGTTGCAATACATTTATATGTGCCACGATGCATTGCTCCAAGTGAGTCAATATTCAATGAGCTTGTACGCTTATTCAAGCGAACAACGCTAAAACCATTTTCACCATTTACAATGGGTGCTGAATTTAAAGACCAACGTATTTCAAGTGGTAAATCGCCTTTAGGTATAACACAAGTGGCACTAGCGATTTCACCCATATCAGCAGCATCTTCACCAAAGGAGAAGGGCAATACTTGAGGTGGAACTATTAATAGGCATAAGATAAGGAAAAATATATAAAGAAATCAAAAAGAAATTGATACAAAACAAATCTACAACTCTGTAATAGATACAATATAAAATTCTAATCAAGCCACAACAAGTGTCAAACCATTAACATGTAATTCAGCGCTATATTCAGCAGAGCCTGCTTTATTGCTGGCAATACATTTATATGTGCCACGATGTCTTGCTTCCAGCGAATCAATATTTAATGTACTTGTACGCGTATTCATGCGCGACAATGTGAAACCATGTTCGCCCGTTATAATGGGTGCTGAATTTAAGGTCCAACGTATTTCCATTGGTAAATCACCTTTGGTTATCATACAAAATACACCAGCGACCTCACCAGTATTTGCCGGATCATCACCAAATGTAAAAGGTTGTATTTGAGGTGGTACTACGTATTGTTTGGAATTTTTAGGATATAAAAATAAGTTAATATTGAAATTATAATGACTCCAAAAAAAAAAAAAACAGAAACTTAAAATTCAAAAACAAACTTCATTATTCGCATTCCAATTATATACGAATACAAATAATAATCGAGCCAACGAACCATTCACTTCTAAAACGGCCACATATTCAGCATATCCAGCTGAATTATTAGCAATGCATTTATATATGCCACGATGTAATGCCTCCAATGAATCAATATTCAATGAACTTGTACGTTTGTTCATTTTGAAAATATTGAAACCATTTTCACCATTCACAATCAATGCTGAATTCAATGTCCAATAGATATCCAATGGTAAATCACCCTTTGGCACAACACATGTTACGCTGGCAACTTCACCACGATTTAAGGGTTCTTCACCAAAACTAAATGGACTAATTTGCGGCGCAACTAAGGTAGATAATGTGTGTGTGTGTGAGTGAAACAAAAAGTATGTACCAAAATTCATTTACAATTAATTGATATTTAATTATTTGTATTCAGCATATATAAAGGTCTGATTTTTCACCAATTCAATGAATGAAAATTATTCATATATGAAGAAATTCATTGTTCGCAATGAATTTTTCATTAATGCAATGAATAATTTCATATGATTTTCTGTATATCAATTAATTCGTATATTTTTGAGGTTTTTGAGACCTTTTTTTAGATTAAAGCTCTCATTATACTCGTATTTTAAATCATGATTTTGAGTAGTTTATAATTATTAATTTTTTTTTTTTAACAGGATTCATATTTATATTATCAAAATAAAAGTCATAATTATTTTAAAAATATGCGTTGTTTTCTTATTCACATGTAAAACACGTGAAAAGGATCGTTCGGTGTAGCTAAAAATCATTAACTCAGAGTAATTTATGAGTTCTATTATGAGCAGAATACTTCAAGATAAAAGAAAATGTTTTATTAGCTTTTCTGGTTCTTTTATTTTTCTATTTTTCTAATTGAACTTAATAAAAATTGATTTACAAAATTATTGTTTTTTGAAAAATAATGAAAAATAACAGAAAAATTTTGATTTTATGAAGAATAATTGTGTGTTTTTTTTATTATAACTGAATATTTCATGCGTCATAAAAGATTCATTAATGTGCTAACTTTAAAGACATCAATGAGCCATGAATTTAAAATTTACGATTACTTGGATAATAATGATAATTTTCAAATTAAAATTTGAACATTTTTTGTGTTGTAAAAGATTCATAAAAGTGTTATTTAATAAAATCACAAATGCATCTAAAACTACTCATAAGTTTATTCATAAGAATGAGTCACAAATTAACTATGAATATGAGTTTTTTTATTTTTGGCTCATATTTGTGACTCATAAAGATTATGCTTCGGGGAAGAAAAAACCTGTTCATACCGACTTTTCTGTGGAGCTAAAATATGAGCAAAATGCTTTTAAATATAAACCAAAAATAATATATTTTCGGACCCTTTTGAAATGCTGGGATTCTTATGAAAGATCTTCTTAACATTTAATTATTAATTCTAATAATTTATCACAATTCAGCTCAAATTCAGCTCATCATTTAAGGCACTAATATGCATAGTAAACAATCACCTAGATGATAGAATATGTAGGAGTAGAGTATATGAAAGCTTATAAAAATATTAGTCACTAGAGAGCTTAAAAATGTACAGCGGACTTTTTATAATCATTTAATTACATATTTCCCATAAGAATAACAGCATTAGATAATCAAAAACGAACCATTGACTTGTAATTCCGCAGCATATTCAGCTGAGCCGGCTAAATTACTAGCCACACAACGATAGTGACCACGATGTTTAGCCTTTAAAGAGTCTACATTTAGATAACTGGTACGTGTATTTAATTGCATTATACTAAAACCATCAACACCGGTTACAATTGGTTCGGAATTAAGAGTCCAATGTATTTTCAATGGTAAATCTCCTTTAAGGACAACACAGTTAATGCTGAGTACATCGCCCATATTGAAAATTTCTTCACCAAAGCTAAAGGGTAATACATGGGGAGAAACTAAAAAGGCGATTAAATGAATTAAGTTCATCAATTGAAATAAAAAAAATTATTAAAACAATTCAAGTAAGTAAAATAGTGGCAAAATTCAGTTAACTACTCTTAATCTAACCATTAACTTGTAATTCAGCGACATATTCAGCAGAACCAGCTTTATTATTGGCTATACATTTATAGAGACCACGATGTTTTGCCTCAAGCGCGCCAATACTCAATGAACTTGTACGCGGATTCATGCGTATTAAGGTGAAAGCATCTTCACCATTAACAATGGGTGCTGAATTTAGTGTCCAATGTATACTTAATGGCAGATCACCTTTAGTGATCATACACTGAGCACCAGCCATTTCACCAAAATTCATTGCATCATCACCAAAGTAAAATGGCATAATTTGTGGTGGTACTAAGGGTTGGGCAAACAAATGGAATTGGAATATATCGTAAATAAATGTGATTCAAAATAATTAAATCAATAAAAATAAATTAAAATAGAAATAGTAAACAGCTAACGAAACACGATCAAATAAGTTATATACTTTTTCTATATACCATTCACTTTTAATTCGGAACTAGAAAAACTAGAACCGGCCTTGTTTTCGGCAATACATTTAAATAGGCCACGATGATGCTCCGCAACGGAAGCTATATTGAGAACGCTAGTCTTTGGCGAGAGCTTTAAAATTGTAACACCCTCTTCGCCATTAATAATGGGACGTGAATTTAACGTCCATTTAATATTAATTGGTACATCTCCCTTTTGTATCATACATTGAACGCCAGCATTTTCACCAGTATTTATGGGCTCATCACCGAATGAAAATGGCACAATTGAGGGTGGAACTAAGGAAATTCGATAAATAATAAATACAATATTTTCGACAAGAGCGTTATCGGCTGAATTTTATAAAGAGAATTTGAAAATATTAAATTGGACTTGATTTTCCACATTAAGGACTCTATTATAATTATCTTCTTCTTCTTCTCCTTATTCTTATGTTCTTTTTCTATCTAAGTTATTCTTCTTCTTATCTCCTTTCATAAAACTTCTCCAGTTTTCAGCTCGTTGAACGATTTCCCTGTGTATTTTATTTATTTCTTCAACAAAAAACAAAAACGTTTCCGTTTGATTTTCTGCTACTTCTGTTATCTTGAGGAATCCACTCCAACCCTTGTCTACAGATCTCGTTGATATCACCATTTTATTCTCAGTTGTATTTAGGAATTTCCGGGTTTTGAATTTTGGTGGTGCTATACACTATATCTTCAGATTTTCCCTAAATTATGGGTTCCGCGATTACGAACTTCAAACCAGCAACATTTAGTGAGGAACCAATTTTTGAAACCAAGGTTTTGAGTTTTGGTGGTGCTATACACTAGATGTTCAGATTTTGCCTAAAGTATGGGTTCAGCGTAAATGAACTTCAAATCAGCAGCATTTTGTGAGGAACCAATTTTAAAAGCCAAGGAAACTCTGCTTGAAAAGGGCATGAACAAACCAAACACAAAAGAATTCCGTATTGAATTCCAAGCTATGTTAAGCGAACCTTGACTGACGATGAAAAAAAAATGTTTATTATTCGAGCTGAGAGCTCAGAGAAAAACTTGGCTGTGCTTCTCTATTGTTTTATTTCGGTTCTTGAATTTGGACAATATTGGAAGAGTAGCTCTCTCTCTCTCTATTTTAGTCGATTTGAAATAGTAGGTTTTTCAGAATCTGTTTCGTTCAAAGTTCCGTACTGTAGGAAGAATTGCTAATTGTTGTCGGTAATTTGATAAGAAAGAACAAATTCTGCGAGAAAGTTAGTGAAACAGGTTGGATCAGAGATGATCCAACTCCAGAGATGATTTGTCAAATAAACCTGATAGTTTAAAAGAACAATTAACTCTCGTGAAATTCAAAGTTAGGGGTTAGTTATTAGGTGAAAATTCCAAGTTCGACTAGACCTCATAATCTCTAGACACTAATCGAATAATTTGGACAATTTCGAGCCAAAAATGTCAAAACCTAGAGGCCAAATTAAAGTGATAGCTCTTTATTCTTATACCTCGATACCTCTCGCGAGATCTTCAGCAAAGCACGCGCTTGTTAAAACTACTGTATATAATTGACTGGATTATAGGAATTTAAGGAAGGTAAACTTCTGTAAGTATGAGTCGATAAGAAATCATATAATAATGAATTAGCAAAACCTATACAATATAGATCACAAATTTCTGTCGTCATTTCATCAACACTATCTACCATTCACATGTAACACTGCTGTATGTTCAACTGTGCCAGCCGCATTTGATGCCACACAAGTGTATGTGCCTCGATGTTGTGACCTAACCGATTCTATACTTAATACGCTGATACGCTGACCACTACGCGATATAACAACTCCATCATCGTTAGAGCCGACAAACATATGATAACCATTAAAACGCCAAAATATATCCAATGGTAGGTCACCTTTGGTGACCGCACAATTGACTGTAGCCATATCATGAGCATCAATTGGTTCGCCGAATTCAAAAGGTAATATCTGTGGCAACACTAAAAGGAGGTGGGATATGATATCAAAATTGGGTAAGCAAAAATTAAAAATAGTTAACCCAACGAAACCAATTTAAAAGAATCACTATCACACCAAATATAAAGCTGAAACTTCACACACTACGCTTGTCGAAGTCTCTATGCCCGGGTCCCCAAAGAAACTTGCACCCTAACCTCTCTTCAAAAAACTGATATTTAAAAAAAATTAAGGTAAGGGGCAAATATGTTAGGGGAAGATTGTGGCACAGAAGAATTAATTGGTGTTGGTTATACATCTCATCGATCTAGGATAAATTTATGGGCAATTATTTGGGGTTATGTCGATTTTTATCTACTTTTAAGTTCGTTTTGTATAGAAGATAGGTAATAAGTACGTTTAGGTACAATTTTTATTAGTAAAAATAATTATGGTCGGTTGTAAATGTTAATCCTCTACAGGCACTCACAATTTATAAAAACGTTAATTTTGTAAGAGAGCCACTCGAAGTGGTAGAAATACGGACTAAGCATGTTCAGGAAAAATGCTGAGGAGGACAAACTAGTGGGAGATAGTTATATGATTTACCCTTTTAGGGACACTCTGAGAACTGCTCTGGACGTTACCGAAATTTATAAAAAAGTCCATTTTGTAAGGAATCCCGTCTAGGGAAAGAAATAGACGTAAGAAAAAATGTTGCGGAGAAAAAATATATACGTGTTTTGGCCCTCTAAGGGCATTTCTGTATATTTTAATTTCATATTTTGAGGGTAGGGATGAAATTCAACCTGACCGACTCAAACCAACCGCAATTGATGTGCATAACTTGGGCAGATGTCTTAAAAGAAATGTCTGTTTTTTTTTATTTCTTTACTTCTTTCTCTTTTTTCGGGAGAGTAAACATAATTCGTTCCTTGGAATAATTCAAATATTTTTGTTCATGTCGGTCAACTTTTAAAATTTGCCTTCGAAAAGCGTAGTGTGGAATTTCAGCTTAAACATTTTCAAAATAAATATTTCTCTCTCTCTCTCTCCCTCTAAACATTTGTAAGTACTCAAAATATTTATTAACCCTTAACAGCTAAAAAGGCTGAATGCTTTGTAACGCCAGCATTATTTGTGGCAACACATGAATAATTGCCCGTATGTCTGGCCCGTACTGATTCAATACTCAGCACACTGATACGTTGACTTGTACGCGTTACAACAACACCATCATTGGTGAACACACGTCCACCGTTCTTTGTCCAAGTAATATCGACTGGTAGATCACCCTTATTGACAGTACAATAGGCAGATACCATATCCATTTCATTAATGGTATCCTGACCAAAATCAAATGGTAGCATTTGTGGTAGAACTTGAATGGGATTAAGTATTAAGAAGGAGATCGTAAATAAAGTTTTTAAAAAATTAATTACAAATTTAATCATATTTAAAAGTAGAGACAAATCATTGATAATGCTAAACAAAGAGCTTTGCAGTAATAACCATTAACGGCCAGCATTGCCGATTGTTTAGAGACACCAGCATTATTTGTTGTGACACAAGTATAATTTCCAGCATGTCGGGCCCGTACCGATTCAATGCTTAACACGCTCAGCCGCTGACTATTACGTGTCACAACTAAACCGTCGTTTGTATAGACGCGTCCACCATTTTTAGTCCAATAAATATCAATTGGTAGGTCGCCTTTATTTACCGTACACGAAACTGAGACCATATCAAGTTCATTGATGCTCTCCTCCTCGCCAAAATTAAACGGTACAATTTGTGGTAGCACTATGTATCCATATATGAGTTAACGAAAAAGTGGAAGTGGATTTTTTGAAAATAATATAAAAAAGAAGCAAAATTATTAATCGAAATGTCTACGTCTAAAACAAGAAAAATGAAGAGCTCAAAATTAGAGCATTTCAATGAAGTTTTACGCAACCATTAACAGCAAGTACGGCCCAATGTTTAGTGTCACCGGCATTATTTGTCGCCACACAAGTATAATTGCCCGCATGTCTAGCACGCACCGATTCGATGCTAAGCACACTCATGCGCTGACTAGTTTTTGTCACAACAATACCATCGTTGGTATAAACACGTCCGCCATTTTTCGTCCAAGTAACATCGATCGGTAGATCACCTTTATTCACCGTACACGATGCTGAGACCATATCCAATTCATTAACACTCTCCTCGCCGAAGTCGAAGGGTACAATTTGCGGTAAAACTTGTAGCCAAGAGCACAAAAATAGTCCATTAGGGTCATTAGAAAGGGTTTGCAAATTAAAGAAAACATTTAAATTGTAAATAAATAAAGTAAATAAAATAAATGCCTAAAAGACTACTTGAGAATTTTTTATTTTTAATACAATTCTTGGCACACCATTAACACTTAATTCCGCCGTATGATATGCCACACCGACTGCATTCCGTGCTATACACGTGTAATTGTCACGATGTCGCGCATGTACCGATTCAATGCTCAACATGCTGATACGTTGTGTTGTCTTCGTTATCAGAATACCATCGTTGGTCATTAATTTACCCAGACCAATTGTGGGATCTGGCGCTGTTGTCCAATAGAGCTCAAGTGGTGTATCGCCTTTATTAACAGTGCATGTGGCCGAGACCATATCATTCATATTGATCACCTCATTACCAAAGTCAAAAGGTACAATCTGAGGTGGTACTAATTATATCAAATAGACGTAGAGGGTTAAGAGTTTTCTGTTTTATTCTATGTAGAAGCTCGAATACGAGTAACCAACGTTGTTTTTATTCGAAAAGCAAACAAAAAAATGAATAATTCTTCAAGATTTATTAACAATATCAAAGTATGTATTTTTTTTTTTAAGGCGGTTAACTTGAGAAACTCGGACTTTGGACTTTTAGGACATACATACTTTAGATATTATCAATATAATTCTTTTTTTTTATATTTTAAATGAAGATCACCTTGCGCTTTAATAGTGCGTATCAAGTTTATTTATGATGATCTTCAGAGTAATTGGAAAATATTGAAACTTACCCATAACTTGTACTTCGAGGGAACCACGTGCCGAATATCCTTCAACATTTTTCGCAACACATGTGTAGGTGGCTTGATCTGAATTTCGTTCAACATTCTCAATAATTAGTGTGCCATTGGGAAAAACTTTTTGCTTGCGATTAATTGGAAGTGCGCGATTATCTGGTAATGAATAAAATAAATACATAATTAAATGGGATCTTATAATAGTACTGTATAAATAAACGACCTCAAGAAATTCAATTACACAAATTAAAGAGCAAAAAAATTCAATTGCTCCTAATTTACAAAAAATGTTCTTTCTGAAGTAGCAAGTAAACAATTTGGAAGGCTTAACTTCAGTAAGACCGAAGCGAGGACACCCTAATACCATGAGATACGTTATTTTGTTTCGGGGGTATGAATAGTTTTCAGCCGATAGTATCCAAGCTTCAGCTCTATAACTTCAAGTCTTTATGTGCGAAGTACTATAGAGAACAAAAATTTTATGAGAGATAGGCGTAGATTTCATTCGATTACGCTCATTTTCCAGAGAGCTAATTTATTAGCATATATATTCATGTGTACCGAGTTTCAGCTTGATATCTCTGTATTTTCGTGCGCGAAATATAAAAATAACAGCATAAAATTGAATTTTGTATTGAAGATAGGCGTGGTTTTTATCCGATTTAGTCCATTTTTGAATATGTCCCTTTATTAGTAAATAATAACATTTACACTGAATTTCAGTTTGATAACTTTAAATTTTCTCATGCAAAATGTGAAAATACATATTCAACCACATACTTTTGTATAGGAGGTAGGCGTGGTTTCGATTATATTTCGCCCATTCATGATCATATATGTTCTTTTAGTGAAAATAGTCTAATGTATCAATTTTGAGCTTCATGGCTCTATAATTACTGCTGTTAAATATCACGTGAACCGGCAGATAGTCAGACGTCAAAATTATATGACTGATTACACTATGATCTGAGTCTACAGCGATAAAATCTGGGAAAAGGGAGCACCAAAAAATCATTATCCAAAAATCATTATTCAAAAGAGCCACGACCTATGTCAGATGCTGTAGAGCTCACGAGCTCAAATATTTCGCCTAGTTCTTCAATTTGTATGTTTTTCAAGTTTGCAAAATGAAGCTTGATTCTCCATATTCATAATACCATTTAGCACAGAAATGGCCTTTCTGAAGAAAATCTGTCTGCATTTGCTTCCTTCGGAAATGAAAAATCGATCAAATTCTGGAAGCAAAAAATATTGAAGAAATACAGAGTACTCAGTACTACTTTTGGAATGACTATTTGCAAGTCGAAGCTGTAGTTCGAAATTGTGTGGACAAGATAAACTGAAATCCCGTCTTGAATGCGTGAAATCTTGTTCGTTTTATTTTGCAAATAAAAGGAAAGTTATAGGTCTGAACTCTGGCTAAACTCACCACGTATAAAAATGAAATTAAGTTAAATCCAATTGCATCACTTACCACGCTCCCACACAATCGAATCAATTGGATATCCAGCAACGGGACATGTCACCACCAAAGTCTCACCAGCGACAATAGCTTTCTTTTCCATTTGCCGGATGTAGGGTAGACCGTAGACGTTCAATTTTGCCGAATGTTCCGCAATGCCAACTTTACTCTTGGCGATACACTTGTAGAGACCACCATCATTTGCATGCACCGAAGTGATATTTAAATATGACACAACATCACCATTCACAGTAACATATTGTCCAACTTGGTAACGATCATTATTTGCGATCTTTTTCCCATCAAGCTCCCATGAAATTTCCGGTGTTGGATTACCGCCGGCAACACACTTTAAGAATACACTTGGTCCCGGTTCCATTGTCTCCTCTTGGAATGCTTGACGTATAACAGGTGGATCAAATCGTCCGCCCAATTTCAATTCAGCGCTAGCTTCAGCCGATTCTTGATCATTGCGTACGAAACATTGATACATGCCCTTATCTTCCTTCTTCACCGATTCGATACGTAAAATAGGATCACTATGACCAATTGATTTGCCATCTTTTAACCAGCTAATTGTCTTAATAGGATTACCAGTGTATTGGCAGGTGAAAACCGCAGGGCGACCAAAATCGATAGTTTGTGTTGGTGGATCAATTTTAGCCGAGAGTGGCGCCGTTACAGTGAGCACAGTTTCGACACTTTCACCACCGACGGAATTATTTACAACGCATAAATATTTGCCCGAATCTTCAACAACAGCATCCTTAATAATCAGTGTACCAGAGACCTGTTTGACACGATCGTTCAATACAACGGCCTGTTTACGTGTGGTACCCTCAATGAATTTATACCATCTGTAATGATAAAAAACGAAATTAATATATATGATCACTTGTGTGGCACTACAAGAGTCGTGTGTTGGATAGTCGAAAAATGAACAAACGAAATATCTGGATGCCACATCGATCAATAGGAAGTGAAGCAACATAGAACTACGAAGATGTGAGTGATGACATGTGCCATTTGAAAGTGCGATTTATCATTTTAAGCATCACAATAGTAAGTTCTTTAAATCAAAATCCACATCAAATATGATTCCAAGACGTATGTGTACTTACTTGTTGATTTGACCATTAGCTAAGAAGTCCAATTATCCAATTAACCTCATCACGAGCTTCACACGGAGATTTCTACAGGAATATTTCTCATATTCGAAAAAAAAACGCCTAAAGGTTATTTTACATTTATTAAGTTGAATGTTTATCTTGGATGAATCATCCAAAGTTATAAGCATAAAATGCCTTTGAAACAAAGTGAACACAAAAAATGAGCGATGAAACATATTTATTCGCTTCAAACTTTTAGTGAAAGAGTAATTTCCCTAACCAATGATTCATATAGAGTGGAGGAGGGGTGAATAGTGGAAACAATTGATATACTCATTCCCGTTCCATTCACTATTTAGTGACAGCGTGGATGAAAGTTGAAACGTCAGAAATAAATAAAAATATATAAAGAAGGATAATTGTTCTGGATGATTTTGCTCTGTGTGATTCACATCTGCACATACATCAATATAAGTTCAACTTATTCGAAATATTTTTTTTCGGAAAATTTTCGATCTTTTACATGTAGGTGAAAAACAAAGAATCACCCAAGGAGCGGTGAAATGTCTGACTGACTAACTTTCAATTTCATGAAAACATAAATTTTGTAAAGGAGCCCCTGTAAGGTTATGGCAGAAGAATTAGTGGGGGTCAGTCATACTGTTCTGCGGGCGATTCTCGGGCAATTCTGGGATTGTTTGTTGATTCTGGGGTGCTTTCAAGTCAATTTTATTGGACATCATCCGTAAGGTACAATTTGAAAACAGTAAGTAAATAGATTCCGAAAAAGTATTGGGTGGTTGACTGGTCTATATGTTACAACTCTAGGGACATCATGGAAGACGTGGGAACGAATTTTGTAAAAGCGTCAATTTTATAAAGGATATATATAGGGGATAAGATTGTTTAGAAAAATGTTGTGGAGAAAAGTTAATGGGATTCCGTCTTATAGTTATACCCTCTACGGCCGATTTTGGGTATTTTTTGCTTCAATTTAAACTTGTTTGAGGTTAAGGACGAAATGCCAGATGACCGAGTCAAACCAGCCATGGATTCATATACGACCTTTTTTTTTTTGAATGACTGTGATATTTTCCACCTGAAGCTCATGATAAGGTTGAATATTGAATACTTAGAATACTTACCGTTAATTTATGACTTTATCATTCATTGCCTTTGAAGAAGTTTTTGATATTGTATTTCATTTGATCATTTCACGACTATATTTGTTTTTTTTTATTTTGATTTTTTAAAGCTTCCTAAAAATGGGGAAAATTTCCATATTCTAAAAAATCTACAAACAAAAAAACAAGGATCTTAAAAGCAGAATCTTGCGAAACACCTATACAGGATATCCTTGGCCTGGACAATGTCCAACGAATGTATTAAGTAATGGTATCTCATTAATTTCAATACTTTTTGTATTGAAAAACTATAATTTACTGTAAACACTCTATAATAGATATGAAACTACCTGAAGAAGATATCTTTGGTGTTATAATGGTTTTTTAGCAAATTTAATATTGATGTATACCTAAAAACCGGTACGGGATATGATTGAGCTTGACAAAGAATGGCAAAACTGCTATTAAATCCCTTTGTAGTCTCATGCAGACGATCACCAGACACCGTAGGTGCAACACTACCAATGGGCTCTATAATTGCAAAAGCAAAATGTTATAAATATTATATGGAATAGGTTTAAGTATTCAAAACTGCCGGAGAAGTTCAAATATGATTTTCAAAATATGTTACGAGAATTTTTCTATTTAAAAATTTATGTTTGATAACAATATTTAAGTATCTAATTAGATACACTAATAAAAATTCCAAAAAATACTACAGTTAATACTAGCCGATCCGATAAACCTCGGTCGATTTTCTGTACTAATATTGCTGTGCGTTTTAAATTAGGACAGTATTTAAAAAGACTTAAAATACAATTAGTCGACGCTGAAATATTGATACGGAGTTCTTTCAGAAGCTTTTCCTTAGCAAATGTTTACTCCCGGAAAAACTAAAGATTTGAAGGAACAAAATGTTGGGTTTCTGAAAAATTCGAACTCAAGGCGAACTCAAGGAAAGAATTATTAAAATTACCTAAATACTGGTGTTGGGTAACCTCTGCAGTTACTTCTTGTAATCGGCCGCCAGAAATTTTTGGAGCTACACTACCAACAGGTTCTAAAATTTGGAATAATGTTTTCTTGATACCTATTTCTTTTAAATGCAAAAATAATGAAAAGAAAACTTTCTGATATGTTAGGATTATGTACTCTCCTATTGAACCATCATGTCATTTGCGGTGAAACTGTGAAACTTCCCGAAACTAACCTTATTATTGGTACTGGAAAAGCTTGAGCTTGACAAAACAATTCAAAACTTTGTCCAATTTCTTTGATAAATGTAAAACTTTTGGATTCACCCGAAAACGTTGGAGCTTTTGCACCGACAGGCTCTAGAAATGCAATAGAGACAGGCAAATATAAAGAAATGATAGCGCTTGACTTTTCTTGAGATGACTTATGGATCTATTAAAACGATTTGAAAACGCACAATTGATAAATTAAAAAGCTTTTTGATTTGGATGAAAATGTAGAGGCTTCGAAATAATATACAAACATCTTGTCATATTTCTAAAAAAAAAAATAAAATATTACACTACCTTATTAAAGGTACTGGAAATGCTTGAACTTGGCATAGAAGTGCAAAACTTTGTCCATAATAACGTACAAATGTAAAACTTTTCATATCATTCGAAAATGTTGGAGCTTTAGCGCCAACTGGCTCTAAAATTTCAAAATAAAAGTTACACCAAAAATCAGTAATGGAAATTTTATTCTAATAAATAAATTGCAGAATACAAAAGAACCAATTGGTAGCATCGTGGTCCAAGATCACTCTCAAAGAAACGCCAATGGAAAAAACCTAGCTTACCTAATTATGGGTACTGGAAATGCCTGTGCCTGACAAAGCAGTGCAAAACTTTGACCAACGGATCGTGTGTACGAAAATACATTTGAATCGGTTTGAAATGTGGGAGCTTTTGCGCCAACCGGTTCTATAAAATTGATGCAAGTTCTAGATGTTATATCTTATATATAATTACTTATATTTAAATAGACTCTAGACTCAACGTTGGGGAGTTTCTTTCACGGCAATTTGGACAAATCCATTAGTTCTATTAGATTACCTAAAAACAGGCACTGGATAGGCTTGAGCTTGACAGAGTAAGACAAGATCTTTATGTTGAGTTTCAAAAAATGTACTACTCTTCGAAGTTGTCGGAAATGCAGGTGCTTTGGCGCCAAGAGGCTCTTTAAAAAAATAAAAAAATAAATGTTTCTAAACTCAAATGTAATTGTGAACATTCGAAAACTGTCTGAATAGTTGGAGTGATAAATAGTTCAAAAACTTGTTTTTGAAGAAAGCTTTCGAGTAATTTTCAATTTATTTTAAAACATTACCTAATTATAGGTACTGGAAAGGCTTGAGCTTGACATAGGAGTACAATATCACTTGAGATTTCTCCCAATAAACTGCTTATTTTAGAGACGCTAGCAAAAGTAGGTGCTTTAGCGCCGACAGGCTCTAAAAGAAATTATTTCAAATCATTTTCGAAATTTTACATATTCATGAGCTTCGCGGCAAAATGTTATTTATAATCAAACTGCCTGATTTAATACAAAAACATATTGTACCTTGTTAATGGCACTGGAAATGCTTGAGCTTGACATAATAACCCAAAACTTTGTCCAACCAAACGTGTATAGGAAAATGAATTATAATCACTTGAAAATTTTGGCGCTTTTGCGCCAACTGGATCTATATTTTGTGAAAATAAAATATTTAGTACAACTTTCAAACATTTCAGCACTACAAAATGCAAATTTCAGCTACCTAAGTGCTGCAATATTTTAATTTTAACTCTAATTTACCTAATAATCGGTACCGGAAATGCTTGAGCTTGACATAATAGAGCAAAACTTGAATTAACCGAACGTACAAAAATACTGCCTTTAGAATCGCTCGAAAATGTTGGAGCTTTAGCACCAACAGGCTCTAGAGAAAAAAAAAAAAACGTTTATGTAAAAATTTGGGCAAATTATTAATTATTTAAAAAGATGAAATAAGTTTTACACAGAACCAATTGGTAGACGTCAACTCTGATAATGAAATTATTTTGGTATTTTTTATGTATATTAAAATATAATTTCGAACTCTAGAAGCTTTACGGAAATATCGTATAAAAAATCTAAACCGATAAGAGAATCCGGGGATGAATTAATTAACATAAATCGATTCGCGGATACCTCTCTTATTTGGGCTTCGGGCCCCCTTCCATATTCTATCCACTCACCGAGTGACTTTCTCCGTGAGTACCGAGCTTCGGCAATCAGGAGGAAGGTATTCCTAAGAATGTGATTCCTAGTCAATATGACAGATAGTTCAGAAGTAAGTCCGAATAACCTCTTATATTACATGAACTCGGCGGAATTGGGAAAATGTTAAATTGCTTAAACTTGCACTTGGAGGAAGCGGTGTAAATAAAGTCAATGTAAAGAGCATTAAAATTTACCGTCTAAGCACGATAAATCATGTCAAGTACGATAAATTGAAAGAAATTGCTCCAGCTCGGAATACGTTTCGTTCAAAACCTGTTGGTGAGTTCCCTATAAAAAAAAAGACGGACTCTGCGGAGGAAGAACAACGTTCTGTAGAAACCTGTCAACGCTTGAAGTTTCCAATTGACTTTAGAGATCGGAAAGTAAAAGACTGCTGGCGAATGTTCTCCACTGAGTTAAAAGCGAATATCGGTTGTATTAGCGAAATAATAGTAATCACACCAAAAAACATGTAGCAGAACCAATTGCGATAATGTTTTACCATGAGGTCGAATAACATAAATTTTAACAGCTTTTAAAACTTAGGTGGGTGCCGTAGCTCAGTGGTTAGTGTGTTGGCCTTCTGATCTGTAGATCGTGGGTTCAATTCCCGGCAGAAGCATAACAAAATTTAATATCGAAGATATTTCTTTCGAACGGTACCCACCTGCCGGCAAGAATTGGCAATTTTTCCGGCATTAACAATTTGCTAAAAATATTTCTTAAAACAGCTCTGTGGCAAAACTAAGTTAAAGTGATGCCACAAGGGTTCTGCCGTTCGAAACCGTCTAATATAAGTAGGTCCCTTCTAATGCTGTCCAAATTTAACACGCACAACCGTATTGGAAGAAAAGCTCGCTGGTATCACCATGGGCTTTTCTGGCCTAAGTGTGTACTCTCCGAGAGAGGGCAGCCACATAACATAACCTAACCTACAGGTTTTAAAAATATTGAAAAATAAACTTAAAATGTAAAGTCTAATGTAAAGTACGTAAAGTAAGTAAAGTAAAGTAAGTAAAGTAAGTCTAATGTAATAAAGCATACTTAAATATTGGTACTGGATAAGCTTGAGCTTCACACGTTAATGCCAATGTACTATTTTGTGGCGCATATATGGTAAATGTCGAAGCAACACTTGGAAATGAAGGTGCCTTAAAACCGACAGGTTCTTTATAATCACAATAAATTAATAGAAAATATTATGATTTCATGTAAAATACTAAAATGAAATGAGCTACTATTTTGAAGAAGCATTTGAAATTTTAACAAAGAATTACTGAATAAATGTTGAGGTTTCATTACAAAAAGAGTTTACCTAAAAAAAGGCACCGGAAATGCTTGAGCTTGACAAATGAGTGCAAATGTTGAATTTAGCGCAGTCCGATGTGAGAATGTTTGTACTTCACCCGAAAATGCAGGAGCCTTTGAGCCAATGGGCTCTGCCGTAAATTATTCAATAATATTTTCATAAAAAAATATTTATTTAAAATTTTCTTATAATATAAATGAGAAAAAAAAATGCCTGAAGATTGTATTCAAATAAATGTTGAGTCCATGAACCTTTTTCGACCTCTTCAAATACCTTACTAAAGGCATTGCATCCGCTTGAGCTTGAGAGAGTAAAACTAGCATCTTTAAATTTTTGCATTTGAATCTATCTACATTCCAATCAAAAATTCGATGGGTTATAGAAATCAGTTGTCGGCAGCCCACAACTCACTGAGCGCTGTCTGAGTACTTAATACGTATGTATTACAAGAATGCAAGAATGTTAGAAAAGAAAGATAGATAGAAAGCGCCATATTTAACATCTTTATGAAAAATAAAATGCTATAAATTTAGCATTTGTCCAAAATCTATGCAGTCAATTTTTTCTAGAAAATACTAAAAAATTGTCATTATTATTAGAGCTATTAATTCTTAGTTTCAGAATTTTGATTAATCAATTAATCGATTAATCAAATATGAAATTATTCGAATAATTATGATTTTGAAAATTCAAAAATTTTTAATTATTTTATTAATCAGAATATTTTTTAATCAGAATAAAATCGAATAAAATGTTCAAAATCTTTATAATATTTTTTTCAATACAAAATAGGGCTGTACGATTAATCGCTTCATCAAAAATTTTTATTAATCAAATATGAAATTATTCGAATAATCATGATTTTGAATATTCAAATATTTTAATTATTTGATTAATCAGAAAAAAATTATTCGAATAAAATTTTCAAAATATTTATAGTATTTTTCCAATACAAATTAGATAGGGTGCGAATGAGAGAGTACGTTTTAAATTTTTATTACCAAAGAAAATTTCAATTACGAAGAAAATATTAAAACTAAAAATATTTTGATTAATCAAATAATTGATTAATCAAACTTTTTGATTTGAATATTAAATTAGTTAGGCGATTTACAAGGTCTCATAAAGACATATCTCATCGAGTTCCAACTTTTATTTAGTATCCACTTTTTTACAAATCTCCCATACAAAAATCTGTCAAAAAGATGATTCTAAATTTAAGTTGGCAATTAATTTTGACTATAAATATACGCTAATGAAAACTTCTACAATATTCTTTCATGTTAAATGAAAATCAAAGTTAAGTATTTTTGTTTTAAATTACATTAATCAAATAATGATAAGCTTGAGTAGGTGCCGTAGCTCAGTGGTTAGTGCCCAGCACTTATGCACACACTTAGAGAAATACTCGAGTCAATGATGGGGTGCACAATAGACCTAGGGTCGCAGTGAAATACAACCCTCTAAAGGTGAAATTGAAAAAAAATAATCAGGGCTATCATGAACAAATTTCCGCGTGAAATTTTTCAAATGTCAGCAATCTAAAATGTATTGCTGACAAGGGAAAAGTTTCACACGGAAATTTGTTCATGATAAGCCTGAATAAAAAAATAACAACAACAAGAGCACAAGCATTTGCGCCGTCGCTTTGGAATTTTACTATAACCCAAATCAAAGTAAATCGTCAAATGCATACACACACACAGGTACTCACAAACTCAAGTATGCATGTGAATATATCCATATCGTTTTACGCAAATGACCCAACATGATATCGCATGTGTCGGACCTAAAAACGTGCAATGTGTGCACATAATCACAATGCGTACTCATACTATACAACAACAACAACGTATGAGTTCATTCATAAATTTGTCGGTCGCTACTCAAAAATGGGCATGTATGCAAGAAACGTACGACAACATTACGTTTTATGTACACGTGCTCACCTGTCTATTGCTATTTCATTTACACTCGCACACTCAAAATTTCTTTCCATCTATTTATTTAGCATTTTATTTTGTGCTTCATTTTCTAAACATCCTTGATTCGTAATAATTTTATTCTCTCGTTTTCTGTCTCTCTCTCTCTCATAATTATTAAAATGTCTCTCATGCATGTAGCAAACAAAAGAAAAAATAACGAGACCGAATCGGCATTCGACAATATCGTAGAGTATTCGACGACGTGGTACGCATTCGAATACTCTTCCTCATATTCGTCTCTCATTTCTTTGTGCACTGACATTCTGATTTTTTATTCGTATTTGTGTGTTTACATGCGTTTGTAAACATTTTTAACACGTTTTTCGCCGGTTTATCGTATGTATGTGCGTCTACTCGGTTTTTTGCTAGCCAATGAATGAATTTCATTTGTTCATTCATTGTTTAATTTAGAGTGCTTGAATGTACGAGTATAGGTATAAGTATCAGGTTAGTCCATAAGATCGTGCGTTTTTCTTAGGTGGTTTTAAAATAAATAAAAAAAAGAAGTTTTCAGTATTTATTAATCAATAATACATTTTCTTGCTCAAAAAATTGTTTGTCCTTGGAGCCAAAATACGCGTCGATATCCTTTTTTATAGCTTCTTTAGAGGTGTAGTCCTTATTATTTAAATGGGACTGAAGTCCGCGGAAAAGGTGATAATCTCAAGGTACAATATGGGAGCATTAGCTCCCATCCGAGCTCGTTCAGCTTGCCTAAGGTCTGTCTTGCGGTATGCGGTCTTCCGTTGTCGTGGTGAAACAAAACTTTGCGTATATTGACTAAAGACAGTTGATTTTTTTTTCAAGTGCTTCATTCAGTTTGGATAGTTGATGGCAATAATAATCAGCTGTGATCGTCTGGTTTGGTTCCAGCAGATCAAAATAAACGATACCGGCCATATCACACCAACAGGAGGCCACCTCTGCGGGTTGGTTTCATCTTTATCTAACCACTGGCGTTTGCGAATCCCATTTTTCGTCCCCAGTAACAATACGGTTCAAAAAACTCTTATTTTCAAGCTGAGATCACACATTCACTCCCTGCTGAAAGTTTGCGACGGAAACTTTATGTGGAACATATATTCTTTTGGATCCTTGCTCAATTGAATCAGGTGCCTGTAAACTATTCCATGTGATGAATTTAACCTTCTAGCCATCATATCGACTTTCAAACTTGGCTCAGCTTCCACGAGATCTAGCAAGGCGTTGAAGTTAAAGACGTCAGGAAGACCAGAGCGTGGGGCATCCTCAATGTCACCATCACCGCTTCGGAATTTGGAAAACCCCTTGCAGCAGTTGTTGCATTTTTTCTACTTTTATAAAAAAAATACAAAATATGCCTCTTATACTCGTTCGAAGATTCCATTTTAATTTTTAAACAACGCGTACTTCTATCCGCAATTAAAACCACTACAGAGAAAATAAAAATAGTTCCGTTATCTCGCACGCGTCTACTGTGAAACTATTGAAGAAATAACGCACGAACTTATGGACTGACCTGATATAATAGTAATTATGAGTACTCATGTATTTAATTGTTTATTCTCAAATATTTAGGTAAGTTCAGATAAAGGTTGGGTAGTAAAAATTAATGTAAGTCGATCATGTATTTACCCACTCTATCGGCACTTTGGAAATATCAATGCGAGCGAAATTAAGAAAAAAACAGCAATTTTGTAGAATAGCCCTTCCAAAAGGTTGTGCGGTATGCGGCGGGTCGGACGCTTTTGGGTGTTCTACTAAATGTTGCAACTTTTATATTATTTAGCTCCGGATTCAAGTTTAGCGGTTCGAAATACGCATGGAAATATTTATTTCGTGTGCTGGACAAGGCCGTTTCATTTTTACATACGTCTGTGTAATAAAACGGGGCAATTTTTTCTTTCCCAATGAAACGAATTCATCTCTTTTCTAGATTTCTATTTCGCTTTCTCCTTTTCTGGGGTTCTGTCTTCTCGATTCTTTCAGATTTGCTGAAATCCAAGGCATCATAACAGCGCGAGTTTATCATAATTAGTTTGTCTAGTATTTTATATTTGAAATTTACCATATGTAAATTAATAAATTACTTTACACAAAGAGATCATATATGAGACTATTGAGGATCTAATCTGCCTTTTATCCTTATGGCGTGATTAGTCAACACGTATCGGTAGGTAGCGAATCAATTGTTCCGAGCTATTTCATACAAACCCATATGAGCGATTAGTCGGCTTGGTAGGTAACGTAACGTTGGAATCTGTAGAAATTAGATTTTCAACGGAGCATATGAGAGCCGTTCTCTCTTCTCTCTATCATATTTCTATCAGCGAATACATATTTGTATCAGCGAATACAATCCAAGTGTCTGCGAATTATTGTAAACGCGCCTTGGTATATGAGGAACGTTACCATCCATTGAGATTTAAATGTACCCACAATTTCTGGGGAAGTTGCAATGTCCTGCAGAAGCTACATTCAAAAATTACACAATCATCCGAATCCCCTTGCTAGGCAATTGTTGTTGAGCACGGGGCATCGTCGATTAAAAAGAAAAGACACACTGAATATGATGTGAAATTGCTATACCTCGCGACTGAACAAATTGTGATGGAACGTAGGGAATATCACATAATTTTAGTTAGTTTGTAAGATTTGAATACTTATTGTTAGTTTCTAAGTATTTTAGAAAGATTCAATAAAAAACCTTATTTAACAAAAAAAAATATTTCTATTTTATACTAGGCCTATCTCTTTCCTATCCATATAGCATATAGACTGAGCTGTCCCTGTTGACTAATCGCTTTCCGTTATTTACATTAATTGCTGTTATCTTACGTATTGACTAATCGCACTATTAGTAAGATTGCAGCCACGGAATGAGATTACAGCGAATGTTATATGATCACTGATCGGTGATTGGCTGAAATGAAATACTATTAAAGAGCGCACGCACAACCTTTACCTGTGAGAGGGAGAGAGAGAGAACAAATTCTACTCACATTTTTATTTACAGCCAATGTT